>JAWPHD010004353.1:0-190072 GCA_037043455.1 Cyrtodaria siliqua
CAGTTTTTTAAGGTCACCAATGAACTATGTCCACGGCGTGATTGTAAAGGTCACAAATGACTATGTCAATGGTGGTGATTATAAAGTCACCAAATGAACTATACCCAATGGTGGTGGTTATAAAGGTCACAAATGAACTATACGCAAGGTGGTGGTGATTATAAGGTCACAAATGAACTGATGCCCAAAGGTGGTGGTGATTATAAAGTCACAAATGAACTATACTCAATGGTGGTGATTATAAGGTCACAAATGGAACTATACGCAATGGTGGTGATTATAAGGTCACAATGAACTATACTCAATGGTGGTGATATAAAGGTCACAAATGACTATACGCAATGGTGGTGATTGATAAAGGTCACAAATGAACATGTCCATGGCAGTGATTGTACAGGTCACAAATGAACTATGCTCAATGGTGGTGATTATAAAGGTCACAATGAACTATACCCAATGGTGATGATTGTAAAAGTCAAAAATGAACTACGCCCAATGGTGGTGATCATAAAGATCACAATGAATTATACCAAATGGCTGGGTTGATTATAAAGGTCACAAATGAACTATACCCAATGACGGTGATTGTAAGGTCACAAATGGAACTATGTCCAATGCCAGTTTTTGTTAAGGTCACCACTGAACTATGCCCAATGGCAGTTATTGTTAAGGTCACCATGAACTATGTCCAACGGGCAGTGATTGTACAGGTCACCTCATGAACTATGCCCAATGGCGGTGATTATAAAGGTCATAAATCAACTATACCCAATGGCGGGTCGATTATAATATGGTCACAAATAACTATGCCCAATGGCTGTGATTGTATAGGTCACCAATGAACTATGACCAATGGCAGATATTGTACAGGTCACCATGAACTATGTCCAATGCCGGTGCTTGTAAAGGTAACCAATGAACTATGTCCAACGGCAGTGATTAATACATGCACCGATGACTCTATCCAATGGCAGTGATTGTAAAGGTCACCAATGAACTATGTCCTATTTCAGTGAGTGTACAGGTCACCCATGAACTATCACTATGGCAGTTGATTGTAAAGGTCACATATGAACTATGTCCAATGGCAATGATTGTACAGGTCAGCAATGAACTATGACTAATGGCAGTGATTGTAAGGTCAGCAATGAACTATGTCCAATGGCGGTAATTTGTAAAGTCACAATCATCTATATCCCAATGGCAGTGATTGTACAGGTCACCATGAACTATGCCAATGGCAGTTTTTGTAAATGTCACAAATGAACTATGCCCTATGGCAGTGATTGTACAGGTCACGCAATGAACAATGCCCAATGGCAGTGATAGTACATGGTCACCAATTAACTATGCCAATGGCGGGTAATTGTAAAGTCACAAATCATCTATACCCAATGGCAGTGATTGTTCAGTTCACCATGACTATGCCCAATGTCAGTTTTCGTAATGTCCACAAATGAAATATGCCCTATGGCAGTGATTGTACAGGGCACCAATGAACTATGTGCAATGACAGTAATTTTAAAGGTCACAATGAACTATGCCCAATGGCAGTGGGTGTACATGTCACCAATGAACTATGACCATGGCAGTGATTGTAAAGGTCACAATGGCTATGACCAATGGCAGTGATCTTAAGGTCACTAATGAACTATGCCCAATGGCAGTGATTGTACACGTCACAATGAACTATGCCATGCAGGAGTGCAGTGATTGTGCATGTCACAATGAACTATGCCCAATGGCAGTGATTGACAGGTCACCAGTGAACTATGTCCAATAACAGTAATTATACGGTCACAAATGACTATGCCAATGGCAGTCGTTGTACAGGTCCCCAGTGAAATTTATGCCAATGCAGTGAATGTACAGGTCACCAGGGAACTATGCCAATGGCAGTGATCGTACAGATCCCCAGTGAAATATGTCCAATGGCAGTTAATGTACAGGTCACCAGTGAACTATGCCCAATGGCAGTGATCGTACAGATCCCCAGGTGAAAATATGCCCAATGGCAGTGAAGTACAGGTCACCAGTGAACTATGCCCATGGCTGTGTTTATACAGGTCATCAATGAGACATATGTACAATGGGAATTGTAAATGTCAGCAATGAACTATGCCCAATGTCAGAGATTGTACGGTTCCCATGAACTATGCCCAATGTCAGTGATTGTACAGATCCCCAGTGTAATATGTCCAATGGCAGATTTGTACAGGTCACCATGACAATGCCCAATGGCAGTGATCTTAATGTCACCATGAACTATGTCCCAATGCAGTGATTGTACAGATCCCCAGTGATGAATAATGTCCATGGCCAGTGATTGTACAGGTCACCATGAACAATGCCAATGGCAGTGCTCTTAATGTCACCAATGAACTATGTCAATGGCAGTGATTGTACAGGTCCCCAAATGAACTATGTCCCAATGGCAGTGATTGTACAGGTCACCAGGGAACAATGCCCCATTGACAGTGTTTGTACAGGTCACCAATGAACTATGTCCAATGGGTGATTGTAAAGGTCGCCAATGAACTATACCTAATGGCAGTGATTGTACAGATCCCCAGTGAAATATGTCCAATGGCAGTGAATGTACAGGTCACCAGTGAACTATGCCCAATGGCAGTGATCGTACAGATCCCAGTGAAATATGCCCAATGGCAGTGAATGTACAGGTCACCAGTGAACTATGCCAATGGCAGTGTTTATACAGGTCATCAATGAACTATGTACAATGGGTAATTGTAAATGTCAGCAATGAAACTATGCACAATGTCAGTGATTGTACAGATCCCCAGTGAAATATGTCCAATGGCAGTGATTGTACAGGTCACCAATGAACAATGCCAATGGCAGTGATCTTATGTCACCATGAACTATGTCCAATGGCAGTGAGTGTACTGGTCACCAGTGAACAATGGCCATTGACAGTGTTTGTACAGGTAACCAATGAACTATGTCCAATGGGTGATTGTAAAGGTCGCCAATGAACTATGTATGCCCAACGGCAGTGATTGTACACGTCACCGATGAACTATGTCCAATGGCAGTGATTGTAAAGGTCAACATAAACTATGTCCAACGGCAGCGATTGTCCAGTTAACATATGAGCTCTGCCCAACAGAAGTGATTGTTCATATCACAAATTATCTATGCCAAACGACTGATAGTTAAGGTCGCCAACGCCTATGCCAACGGCAGTGATTTTAAAGGTCGCCAATGAACTTTGCCCAACTCAGTAATTGTACAGGTCACCAACGACTTCAAGGTAAAGCTCCTGTTGGACGTGCAAAGAATACTAAGATATGCAAAACGTAATATACATAGAATAATTTATTAAATAATGAAGTATCCACCAAAAATGAACAGTACATGCACCTATACATGCACACACTTTCAGATGAAACATGCGTTTCAGTTATAATTGCCTAAATCAAACCCTTAAAGTAACATCTACGGAATATATTCGTATGTTTCGCATCTACAGAAAGAAGTAATACTCAGTTACATCTTAGTTCCCTGGTTTCATCTTTATGATACCAACATCTGATTTCTAAGTTATCTTATAAGCTCGGTTTCCAGAACCAAACATAAAAGAGCCATTAGTACATATCATACTATTGTCAGTAAATGTGGACATGAAAAGTAATGATTCTTGACAAGTAGACTTGGACATGCAACACACCAAACATTCTTGAGAATATTCTTACACTTAAGACCAAGTATGCACATTTCAATCGCATATATGTCTATACGTTTAAAGAATAAACGTTCATAACAAGCTGACATGTATAAAATTATTATCAATATTAATAAACAGCAATGTTTCAAGGTCATGACAAGTATTTGTGAACGAAATTTGAGTACTTGAGCTCAAGTCTAAGAATAATTCGACGAATGCTGGTGAATTCCAGGCCAGATGTGATGGTGCATTCCAGGCCGCTGGTGAATTCCAGGCCAGATGAGCTGGTGAATTCCAGACCAGATGAGCTGGTGAATTCAGGCCGCTGGTGAATTCCAGCCAGATGATTCGTGTAAAAGTAGATACAAAAGTCGAACAGGAAATGTGCATGGTGAGAGACAGGCAATCAAAAACTCGCATTCTAACAATTAATAATTACAAGGTGAAATAGAAGCAAAATAGGTAAACGCTTACAAACATGAAGGGTTGACAACAGGGGTACCGCCTGGAACGGTCCAGTGGCAACAAATCGCTGGTGTTTAACGCAGGTTCTAGGTACATCAAACCTCACTCTACTATGTTAAGTTACTTACCAATTAAACGAGTCATTGTAAATAAAGAAATCTCCGTCAGCTTATACTAGGCAACATTAATAGGAAAGATAAGTAACACACATCGGTGATCGTGTGTGTGTGTGTGTTTGTGTGTGTGTGTGTGGGTGGGGGGGGGGGGGGGGGGGGGGGGGGGGGGGGGGGGGGGGGGTAGAAATTCATGTTAAATAGTATTCAGAACTCGGGTCTAAAATGAAGGAGTATTCAGTACTCTGGGGTGGGAGGACACACACATTTGACAGAAGCCAGAGCAGCAAAAGGATAAACCGATTTAAGTAGAAATTCATGTTAAATAGTATTCAGAACTCGGGTCTAAAATGAAGGAGTATTCAGTACTCTGGGGGTGGGAGGACACACACATTTGACAGAAGCCAGAGCAGCAAAGGATAAACGTTTTTAAGTAGACTTGGACATTCAAAACATGATTCTTCCCATCTTGCTTGGACATGTAATAATAATTCTTGTCACGTAGATTTGCATATGCAAAGATTTATGTATGTTATCAAGTAGACTACAAAACATAATGGCTGTAAGTAGACGTGGACATAATGGCTCAAAGTAGACGTGAACATGTAAAACTGAATGATTGAGAAGACGTAAGGTGTGAAGTAAACGCGCGCGTGCATGCTGGTTGTTTATATATGTAGCCGTGCGTGCGTGTTGACGTATATAAACACCGATTCCTGTCAAGTAGTGTGGACATGCAAAACGTGAATAGTCTTGTTTTGTAGACCTGCATATTCAAAACGTAATGTAACCTAACTGAGCATGTAAATAATAGGATCGTTGTCGTTCAGACGTGGACATATACAACCCTTACTGGACATATACAACCCTTACTGGACATATACAACCCTTACTGAAACTTGACATATACAACCATTACTGGACATATACAACCCTTACTGGACATATACAACACTTACTGGACATATACAACCCTTACTTGGACATATACAACCCTTACTGGACATATACAACCCTTACTGGACATATACAACCCTTACTGATTGGTTTCAAGCAGACGTGGACATGCAAAACGAAATAATTCTTGTCACGAAGATTTGCCTTAAAATGCACACCGTTTTTAAACGGAAGACCATCGAAACCGCGTTTACACAGAAATGACGTAATACTATTGTGAGGTTGTTCAACACGTTTCATCAATCTACTGTTAACTTCAATTATTTTAAACGTATATGTTGGCATGTAATATCGTCATGTGTTCGAACCTGCAGCTCGCGCTTTTATTTCGAATTGACATTGGAAAGGTCATGACAATCAAATGAATTGTTCAGTTCAATAGCTATTGTTGTAATTTGATAAATGTATCATGTAAGATAAGGTAATGTTTTAATATTAAACATGATGGCATGATAGGGACTGTTCGATATTGGTTCTACAATGTGCTGACGTAGCGTTCAAGTTGTCCACATAATCTGCCATGACTCGGAATCAATATAGTGGATTAAATTGCAAACATCCTACATATAATAAAGGGAGTAATAGACTTACATTGTAATAAACTATGTAATATATTACGTATTTTCTCGATAAGTGTCGTTTTTTTATTTATCTTTTTTGTTTGGCTTGCTGAGTGTCAAAATGAAATAATCTCAGAATAAAGTAATCTCAAAATAAATTAATCTTCAAAAAAGCAGCCGAACAATATATCGAACTGCGTAATGATTCGCGTGTTTTCCTTATAATTCCCTAGAATATATTAATATATAATATTAATCCGAATATGGGCTAATGGGGTGGTGTATGGCGGGAAGAGTTCCAATATGATAGGCTACATCAAACAAAAACGTTTATATAATCTATAACTGTTCATGTCTTTGATCCCTCCGAAAACGCCAGGTCAAAGTCTGTGTCCGATAAATAAAAGTTAATTGTTGCCATTGATATAATGTTCGGATTGTCTTGTATGAGGTAATATTCGTTTATCAGATCCGTATCAAAAATGGCTTGTTGTTATTGCCGAATTTATTTTATTTGATATACCCAACTGTTATAGTATATGTTATTGGTATATAATAGTGTATTGCCTTTGTGTTATACGGCTTTGTGTGCGTGAATAGATATCCGTGTGGAGGGATTTAGGCTGATTTCTGAACAGATTATCAGTGACTTGATTGCTTTTTAAATATTTAAGTATTTACGTGCTGGTCTTTGCGCTATCTACCCGATATCTATAATCAATACCATTAGTTATACTTGTGTTTAAATAAACAAGGATAACCTGACCACAGTGAAGTAACAATCATTGCCAGAATCATTGTATTGTGGTACCTCCTCTCATACATGTATTATCAGGGTCAACACGTTTTTCTGTTTTTATTTTACAGTGTTGGTAATTCAACTTTCTCAAATGTTAATTCTCAAATTTGTCTAAAAATAGTTCTCAAAATACCTCACAAGTGTTCTGCCAGATATTTAAAAAAAAAAAATCAAATCCGGGGAGCATGCCCCACTGGTTTGTCGAGTCTATATATGCATTTTAGGTCAGCTATGCCCCTGAAGTAGGCATTCTAATGGAATATCAAATAAGCTCAATTAATAAATAGTCTTAAATATTAAAACTAAATCTAATTAAAACTGAAAATCTGGCCCGAAATTGCAGTAAAACGTAGGAAATTACATGTACAAGTGAACTCTTTTTTTCCGGGGAACACATCCTCAGAGCCCGCTAGGAAGGGTTTTGCTTTGGTTAAATTTCAGGACTGGCTACGGCCCTGATTGCGTAGAGTTTAATATATTTAAATCTGTATATGTGGTACCACCGTCCCCTTCAGGTAGTGTCACCTTGGGCAGTTTTACATGTAACTCTTTCCGTGGAGTACCATATACATACAAGCACCGATACAAGCACCGTTTAAACATGTCCGTGTACTGATAGTTGGTTGTATAGAACTGACTGGGCTCTGTCGTAAAAACAATATATGAAAACATGTCTGAGCAAGAAGAACAAACATGTTTCAAACATACAACCAGAAACATAAAGTATATGACTGGACAGGTTCCTAATAGTCACTATTTTAGAGTCTATAGAAATAGAGGATATATATGTGTTGTTTTGTATAGTGAATAACATATTTCATAAATAAGTGAGAAAACTGAATTATGTTCTCGCGTTTGTGAAGAACGGGAAATGTGTAATTGTTCTTTCGTCGAGGTGAAATTTAATTTGTTATTCCCTCCAACACAACAAATGTTATTTTATTTAATACCATTTGGCGCAGAAAAAAAAACGCATTTCGGCGATGTTGTCGGCTATATGTCTACAATTACAATTATTACAATTTTTCTTCTTTTTTTTTCTTCAAACATTACGAGCCCCGTGTGGATCCGGGGGCCCCGTTTGGTTACGGGGCACGGAATAGGGCCACTGCAGTTCCCGTTGGAGGGGAAAGCAGAGGGGTAGACCCCACCCCCACCGCCCCACAAAATTCATGTTCATTTTATCATTTTTTGTTCATACCCATTAAAGGTCTTCGTCATGACCCCTGCATTGTTTTAGGTGCCATCTCGCTCATATCGCTAGAGCAGTGGCAGGAAAACTATAACGTGGCTCCAGCGTGAATGGAGTGTCTACAATAGAATTTGCAGCAACTCTGCAGTTCAGGGTGAGAAGGTTCTAGGCCCGTTCTCCATATTTTATCTCGATGTACTTGGAGGATGAGCCTGGCATGTTCATTCCTGTTAGGCGCCATATAACCTTTCATGTGTTGGTGCGCCTTAAAACCCCAATTCAATTCAATTAATAAAATACAACTTATGTTCTTAGACTTTCCAAGCTAAGGACATAATAAATACTGGAAAGGGGATCCCTTGGAAGCAATAAACAGAAATAATAGATAAAAATAGCAGACTCTGTTTTATTGAGTCTGCTCATGAGAGGTAATGTAAAGTGCAACACCTCTCAAGACTCCTAGCACCGGCTTAAGCGATATTCTACTTTATAGCCACACAGAATAGGCTTGATGACCCCAAAGGACCAGTAAGTAATAACACTACTGATCTGTAGTCGGGGTAACTTTGTACGACCGCCACAAAGCACTACACAAACGCTAGTGTGAATGATAATAAATACTGAAAAAGGGATCCCTTGGAAGCAACAAACACAAACAAGAGATAAAAGTGGCAGAGTCGGTTTTATTGAGTCTGTTCATGAGAGGTAATGTGTAGTGTAATATGAGTTTTCTACAACAACAACAAAACAACAACAACAACAACACAATATATATATAGGCTGTAGACATTTAAAAAGTAGTTCCGACATCCTACTACTATATATCACACTATATATGGAATATCAATTTATTTATGTCACTGCTGAAATCCAAGACGTCATTGCTAAGATAGATAACAACATAAATATATATGAAATACTGTTTTCAAAATAAAAGATCAGCGTAAAACAATACAAAATATCCCTTTGAAAGAATAGTGATTGCACAGGTCGATGAGCTGAAACGACTAATGGATTCATATCTAACTTGCATCTCGAGGTCCCTTTAACGAGAAATGAATTGTATATGAAATGTTTTCTAAAACCTAAGTGTAAAAAAGAAATCGTTTAAAAGAATGGTGGTTGTAACAGGTCGATGAGCTGACATTACTACTAGATTCTTAATTAACCATTAACAGGTCGATGAGCTGACATTACTACTGGATTCTTAATTAACCAGAATATGAAGTGTTCAAGCAAAACTAATGTATATTTTTCTTTGCTTATATAGAGTTGCAAATATTAGTTTCCTCGGTTTGTTAAAGGCATAGGCGCTGGTTGAACAATTTAATATAGTGTTGTTGTTTTTTTGAGTATTTTTGTTTGTTTGTTGTTGTTGTCGTTTTGTATTTAAAGTGTTTGCCTTTTGATAAATAACACAAATTCCAGACCAAAATGTACCATTTTTTGAATTTAGTGTAGTATATATCTTTACCATTCCATGAATTTAGTGTAGTATATATCTTTACCATTCCGTGAATTTAGTATTGTATATATCTTTACCATTCCGTGAATTTAGTATTGTATATATCTTTACCATTCCGTGAATTTAGTATTGTATATATATTTACCATTCCATGAATTTAGTATATATATAGTATATATCTTTACCATTCCGTGAATTTAGTATATATATAATATATATCTTTACCATTCCGTGAATTTAGTATAGTATAAATCTTTACCATTCCGTGAATTTAGTATATATATAATATATATCTTTACCATTCCGTGAATTTAGTATAGTATAAATCTTTACCATTCCGTGAATTTAGTGTAGTATATATCTTTACCATTCCATGAATTTAGTGTAGTATATATCTTTACCATTCCATGAATTTAGTATATAAATAGTATAAATCTTTACCATTCCGTGAATTTAGTATTGTATATATCTTTACCATTCCATGAATTTAGTATATATATAGTATATATCTTTACCATTCCGTGAATTTAGTATAGTATAAATCTTTACCATTCCATGAATTTAGTATTGTATATATCTTTACCATTCCATGAATTTAGTATTGTATATATCTTTACCATTCCATGCATTTAGTGTAGTATATATCTTTACCATTCCATGAATTTAGTATTGTATATATCTTTACCATTCCATGAATTTAGTATTGTATATATCTTTACCATTCCATGCATTTAGTGTAGTATATATCTTTACCATTCCATGCATTTAGTGCAGTATATATCTTTACCATTCCATGAATTTAGTATTGTATATATCTTTACCATTCCATGCATTTAATGCAGTATATATCTTTACCATTCCATGCATTTAGTGTAGTATATATCTTTACCATTCCTGGCATTTAATGCAGTATATATCTTTACTATTCCTTGTATTTAGTGTAGTATATATCTTTACCATTCCATGCGTTTAGTGTAGTATATAGATTTTATTTAGAGTAGTTGTTGACAATTTCAGACAGACGTGCGGTCAATACTGTAATATACCATTGCATGATTACAGCTACGCCATTTGTGACCCGATAAGCTCTGATGGGATTAATGCTAATCCATAATTCATTAAGCTTCAGTTAATCTTCTTTTGATGGATTGTCTATAGTGTTAATCTACACTAAACCGATTTATTGGACAATAGATTAATGATGATCCGTTATTTAATATAAAATACACACCTATAGATATACGTGTGCCTACGAGAAAATGACGGCACCTTGCATATGGTCAATGAAACCAGCAGGGAATTGATTATGGGAATCGGCGGCTTTCTTTTTATGTCTTCAATGCAAATGAAAGCGCACTATAAATGGTCAATGGAACCAGCAGGAAATTGATTATAAGAATCTTCGGCTTTCTTTTAATGTATATAAGTTCAAATGATAGCGTCCCCTACACGGTCAATGGAACCAGCAGGAAATTGATTATAAGAATCTTCGGCTTTCTTTTAATGTATATACGTTCAAATGACAGCGTCCCCTACACGGTCAATGGAACCAGCAGGAAATTGATTATGGGAATCTGCGGCTTTCTTTTAATGTTTGTGACACCGCTGGTTGCTAAAAGCTAAACTGATCGCCTGTTGGATCCTATCCTGAAGCAGATACTCAGGAGCATGTATCCAACAGGGGACTAGTTTAAGAACCAACAGGACATTGATTATGAGAATCTGCGATTTTCTTTTAATGTATGTACGGTCAAATGACAGCGCCCTCTACAGGTTGCAAAATCATGCTTAACTGTCCCTGTTGGATCCCGGTCCCCAATCGTAGATTATTGGATCCTACAGGAGATCAGTTTATGAAAACATGACGTTGATTATGGGAATCCTGCGATTTTCTTTTATATCTTCATCTCCCTCTACAGGGTCCATTATCCAGAATTAAATTGATTGTGTTATTTGTATGACCGCTCAATAGATTAGCTTGTATGTTTCGTCTACTGGCCTTGATTCAAAGCTGGTTATAAAGAAAAGCTTTAAAATGTGTACATACGTCGATTTAATTCAAATGTAGATTTCGATTTAAATTAAATAAATATCATAGGCATTGAGAAAAACAGACAGTTAAATTGAGTTTTACGGCACACAAATACAAATTTAAAATGATATATGGTGCTACCAGGTATGAAAAAACTCTATGTCCACTTTCCATTATATACAGAAAAAAAATGTGTCAGTAAAACTTTCTCACGTGCAGAACTGACAAGTCGTTTCAAATTCTGTTGTAGAAACTTTTTTTTCGCTGAAGCCACGATCTTTGTTTACTGCCAAAACTCCACAACTCAAGTATAAATGAACATGAATTCGTGAAGTGATGGGGTGGGGGATTTTACCCCTCTGTCAGAATAAATACAAATGTAAGGGGGACTTTTTTTCAATTTAACAACTTTAATATCCGTAATGGCACAGTAACCTCATGTATGATTAATAATAAGTTGGCCAGTCTAGCGCATACCATTGTTCGAAATCAAAGATCCGAATTATGTAAATCAATATCATGAATATACACTATATAGATTATTATATATTTCTATTATATTTCTTACACAACACTTTTATATGGAGCGTATCTATATTTATATCGTGAATCAGCTGTCACCGGGCTTTGACGTGGGGAGCAAAATCATAAAATGAAAAATCATAATGTAAGCTATAGCTAGGTGCTTCACCAAGCTATAGGTGCTTCACCAAAATATTTGGTCCCAGCTACCGGGGATATTAAGCCGCGGTTTAAAATTCGTATTGATTCCTATTAATCGAGTCACAGTATGAGATATACATTTATCAAACAAATATTGGGCTGTATCTATTTACATTTATTATGATCTTAAATTGAGTAATATTAATATAAATGCAGAGGTGTACATTTCTCAGTGCATGCCATGTAGCAGTCTTTCTTGTGGGTTAATGACCGTACTAATATATTGCCGATATAGAAATGAAAACAAATTATGTCTTGTAGCTCAAACACAGTATGTGATATCATGTACATCAAACACAGTCTGTGGTAGTAGTGTAGCTCAAACACAGTATGTGATATCATGTACATCAAACACAGGCTGTGGTAGTAGTGTAGCTCAATCACAGTTTGTGATATCATGTACATCAAACACAGTCTGTGGTAGTAATGTAAGTCAAACAGAGTCTGTAGTAGTAGTGAGGCTCAAACACAGTATGTGATATCATGTACATCAAACACAGTCTGTGGTAGTAGTGTAGCTCAACCGCATTATGTGATATCATGTACATCAAACACAGTCTGTGGTAGTAGTGTAGCTCAAACACAGTATGTGATATCATGTACATCAAACACAGTCTGTGGTAGTAATGTAAGTCAAACACAGTCTGTGGTAGTAGTGTAGCTCAAACACAGTATGTGATATCATGTACATCAAACACAGTATGTGGTAGTAGTATAGCTCAAACGCAGTATGTGATATCATGTACATCAAACACAGTCTGTGGTAGTAATGTAAGTCAAACAGAGTCTGTGGTAGTAGTGTAGCTCAAACACAGTATGTGACATCATGTACATCAAACACAGTATGTGGTAGTAGTGTAGCTCAAACGCAGTATGTGACATCATGTACATCAAACACAGTCTGTGGAAGTAATGTAAGTCAAACAGAGTCTGTGGTAGTAGTGTAGCTCAAACACAGTATGTGACATCATGTACATCAAACACAGTCTGTTGTTATAGTGTAGCTCAACCGCAGTATGTGATATCATGTACATCAAACACAGTATGTGGTAGTTGTGTAGCTCAAACACAGTATGTGATATCATGTACATCAGTCTGTGGTAGTAGTGTAGCTCAAACGCAGTATGTGATATCATGTACATCAAACACAGTCTGTGGTAGTAGTGTAGCTCAAACACAGTATGTGGTATCATGTACATCAAACACAGTATGTGGTAGTAGTGTAGCTCAAACACAATATGTGATATATTGTACATCAAACACAGTCTGTGGTAGTAGTGTAGCTCAGACACAGTATGTGACATCATGTACGTCAGTCTGTGGTAGAAGTGTAGCTCAAACACAGTATGTGATATCATGTACATCAGTATGTGGTAGTAGTGTAGCTCAAACACAGTATGTGATACCATGTACATCAAACACAGTATGTGGTAGTAGTGTAGCTCAAACACAGTATGTGGTATCATGTACATCAAACACAGTCTGTGGTAGTAGTGTAGCTCAAACACAGTATGTGATATCATGTATATCAAACACAGTCTGTGGTAGTAGTGTAGCTCAGACACAGAATGTGACACCATGTACATCAGTCTGTGGTAGTAGTGTAGCTCAAACACTGTTTGTGATATCATGTACATCAAACACAGTATGTGGTAGTAGTGTAGCTCAACCGCAGTATGTGATATCATGTACATCAAACACAGTCTGTGGTAGTAGTGTAGCTCAAATACAGTGTGTGATATCATGTACATCAGTCTGTGGTAGTAGTGTAGCTCAAACGCAGTATGTGATATCATGTACATCAAACACAGTCTGTGGTAGTAGTGTAGCTCAAACACAGTATGTGATATCATGTACATCAAACACAGTATGTGGTAGTAGTGTAGCTCAAACACAGTATGTGATATCATGTACATCAAACACAGTCTGTGGTAGTAATGTAAGTCAAACACAGTACGTGATATCATGTACATCAAACACAGTCTGTGGTAGTAGTGTAGCTCAACCGCAGTATGTGATATCATGTACATCAAACACGGTCTGTGGTAGTAGTGTAGCTCAACCGCAGTATGTGATATCATGTACATCAAACACGGTCTGTGGTAGTAGTGTAGCTCAAACGCAGTATGTGATATAATGTACATCAAACACAGTCTGTGGTAGTTATGTAAGTCAAACACAGTACGTGGTAGTAGTGTAGCTCAAACACAGTATGTGACATCATGTACATCAAACACAGTCTGTGGTAGTAGTGTAGCTCAACCGCAGTATGTGATACCATGTACATCAAACACAGTCTGTGGTAGTAATGTACATCAAACACAGTCTGTGGTAGTAGTGTAGCTCAACCGCAGTATGTGATATCATGTACATCAAACACAGTCTATGGTAGCTTTGTATCTCAAACACAGTATGTGATATCATGTACATCAGTCGGTGGTAGTAGTGTAGCTCAAACGCAGTATGTGACATCATGTACATCAACACAGTCTGTGGTAGTAGTGTAGCTCAAACACAGTATGTGGTATCATGTACAATAAACACAGTCTGTGGTTGTAGTGTAGCTCAGACACAGTATGTGACATCATGTACGTCAGTCTGTGGTAGAAGTGTAGCTCAAACACAGTATGTGATATCATGTACATCAGTCTGTGGTAGTAGTGTAGCTCAAGCACAGTATGTGATACCATGTACATCAAACACAGTCTGTGGTAGTAGTGTAGCTCAAACACAGTATGTGGTATCATGTACATCAAACACAGTCTATGGTAGTAGTGTAGCTCAAACACAGTATGTGATATCATGTACATCAAACACAGTCTGTGGTAGAATTGTAGCTCAAACACAGTATGTGATATCATGTACATCAGTCTGTGGTAGTAGTGTAGTTCAAACACAGTATGTGATATCATGCACATCAAACACAGTCTTGGTAGTAGTGTAGCTCAAACACAGTATGTGATATCATGTACATCAGTCTGTGGTAGTAGTGTAGCTCAAGCACAGTATGTGATACCATGTACATCAAACACAGTCTGTGGTAGTAGTGTAGCTCAAACACAGTATGTGGTATCATGTACATCAAACACAGTCTATGGTAGTAGTGTAGCTCAAACACAGTATGTGATATCATGTACATCAAACACAGTCTGTGGTAGTAGTGTAGCTCAAACACAGTATGTGATATCATGTACATCAGTCTGTGGTAGTAGTGTAGTTCAAATACAGTATGTGATATCATGCACATCAAACACAGTCTGTGGTAGTAGTGTAGCTCAAACACAGTATGTGATATCATGTACATCAAACACAGTCTGTGGTAGTAGTGTAGCTCAAACACAGTATGTGGTATCATGTACATCAAACACAGTCTGTGGTAGTAGTGTAGCTCAAACACAGTATGTGATATCATGTACATCAAACTCAGTCTGTGGTAGTAGTGTAGCTCAGACACAGTATGTGACAGCATGTACATCAGTCTGTGGTAGAAGTGTAGCTCAAACACAGTATGTGACATCATGTACATCAGTCTGTGGTAGTAGTGTAGCTCAAACACAGTATGTGATATCATGTACATCAATCACAGTCTGTGGTAGTAATGTAAGTCAAACACAGTACGTGATATCATGTACATCAAACACAGTCTGTGGTAGTAGTGTAGCTCAACCGCAGTATGTGATATCATGTACATCAAACACGGTCTGTGGTAGTAGTGTAGCTCAACCGCAGTATGTGATATCATGTACATCAAACACGGTCTGTGGTAGTAGTGTAGCTCAAACGCAGTATGTGATATAATGTACATCAAACACAGTCTGTGGTAGTAATGTAAGTCAAACACAGTACGTGGTAGTAGTGTAGCTCAAACACAGTATGTGACATCATGTACATCAAACACAGTCTGTGGTAGTAGTGTAGCTCAACCGCAGTATGTGATACCATGTACATCAAACACAGTCTGTGGTAGTAATGTACATCAAACACAGTCTGTGGTAGTAGTGTAGCTCAACCGCAGTATGTGATATCATGTACATCAAACACAGTCTATGGTAGCTTTGTATCTCAAACACAGTATGTGATATCATGTACATCAGTCGGTGGTAGTAGTGTAGCTCAAACGCAGTATGTGACATCATGTACATCAACACAGTCTGTGGTAGTAGTGTAGCTCAAACACAGTATGTGGTATCATGTACAATAAACACAGTCTGTGGTTGTAGTGTAGCTCAGACACAGTATGTGACATCATGTACGTCAGTCTGTGGTAGAAGTGTAGCTCAAACACAGTATGTGATATCATGTACATCAGTCTGTGGTAGTAGTGTAGCTCAAGCACAGTATGTGATACCATGTACATCAAACACAGTCTGTGGTAGTAGTGTAGCTCAAACACAGTATGTGGTATCATGTACATCAAACACAGTCTATGGTAGTAGTGTAGCTCAAACACAGTATGTGATATCATGTACATCAAACACAGTCTGTGGTAGAATTGTAGCTCAAACACAGTATGTGATATCATGTACATCAGTCTGTGGTAGTAGTGTAGTTCAAACACAGTATGTGATATCATGCACATCAAACACAGTCTTGGTAGTAGTGTAGCTCAAACACAGTATGTGATATCATGTACATCAGTCTGTGGTAGTAGTGTAGCTCAAGCACAGTATGTGATACCATGTACATCAAACACAGTCTGTGGTAGTAGTGTAGCTCAAACACAGTATGTGGTATCATGTACATCAAACACAGTCTATGGTAGTAGTGTAGCTCAAACACAGTATGTGATATCATGTACATCAAACACAGTCTGTGGTAGTAGTGTAGCTCAAACACAGTATGTGATATCATGTACATCAGTCTGTGGTAGTAGTGTAGTTCAAATACAGTATGTGATATCATGCACATCAAACACAGTCTGTGGTAGTAGTGTAGCTCAAACACAGTATGTGATATCATGTACATCAAACACAGTCTGTGGTAGTAGTGTAGCTCAAACACAGTATGTGGTATCATGTACATCAAACACAGTCTGTGGTAGTAGTGTAGCTCAAACACAGTATGTGATATCATGTACATCAAACTCAGTCTGTGGTAGTAGTGTAGCTCAGACACAGTATGTGACAGCATGTACATCAGTCTGTGGTAGAAGTGTAGCTCAAACACAGTATGTGACATCATGTACATCAGTCTGTGGTAGTAGTGTAGCTCAAACACAGTATGTGATATCATGTACATCAATCACAGTCTGTGGTAGTAATGTAAGTCAAACACAGTACGTGATATCATGTACATCAAACACAGTCTGTGGTAGTAGTGTAGCTCAACCGCAGTATGTGATATCATGTACATCAAACACGGTCTGTGGTAGTAGTGTAGCTCAACCGCAGTATGTGATATCATGTACATCAAACACGGTCTGTGGTAGTAGTGTAGCTCAAACGCAGTATGTGATATAATGTACATCAAACACAGTCTGTGGTAGTAATGTAAGTCAAACACAGTACGTGGTAGTAGTGTAGCTCAAACACAGTATGTGACATCATGTACATCAAACACAGTCTGTGGTAGTAGTGTAGCTCAACCGCAGTATGTGATACCATGTACATCAAACACAGTCTGTGGTAGTAGTGTAGCTCAACCGCAGTATGTGATATCATGTACATCAAACACAGTCTATGGTAGCTTTGTATCTCAAACACAGTATGTGATATCATGTACATCAGTCGGTGGTAGTAGTGTAGCTCAAACGCAGTATGTGACATCATGTACATCAACACAGTCTGTGGTAGTAGTGTAGCTCAAACACAGTATGTGGTATCATGTACATCAAACACAGTCTGTGGTTGTAGTGTAGCTCAGACACAGTATGTGACATGATGTACGTCAGTCTGTGGTAGAAGTGTAGCTCAAACACAGTATGTGATATCATGTACATCAGTCTGTGGTAGTAGTGTAGCTCAAGCACAGTATGTGATACCATGTACATCAAACACAGTCTGTGGTAGTAGTGTAGCTCAAACACAGTATGTGGTATCATGTACATCAAACACAGTCTATGGTAGTAGTGTAGCTCAAACACAGTATGTGATATCATGTACATCAAACACAGTCTGTGGTAGTAGTGTAGCTCAAACACAGTATGTGATATCATGTACATCAGTCTGTGGTAGTAGTGTAGTTCAAACACAGTATGTGATATCATGCACATCAAACACAGTCTTGGTAGTAGTGTAGCTCAAACACAGTATGTGATATCATGTACATCAGTCTGTGGTAGTAGTGTAGCTCAAGCACAGTATGTGATACCATGTACATCAAACACAGTCTGTGGTAGTAGTGTAGCTCAAACACAATATGTGGTATCATGTACATCAAACACAGTCTATGGTAGTAGTGTAGCTCAAACACAGTATGTGATATCATGTACATCAAACACAGTCTGTGGTAGTAGTGTAGCTCAAACACAGTATGTGATATCATGTACATCAGTCTGTGGTAGTAGTGTAGTTCAAACACAGTATGTGATATCATGCACATCAAACACAGTCTGTGGTAGTAGTGTAGCTCAAACACAGTATGTGATATCATGTACATCAAACACAGTCTGTGGTAGTAGTGTAGCTCAAACACAGTATGTGGTATCATGTACATCAAACACAGTCTGTGGTAGTAGTGTAGCTCAAACACAGTATGTGATATCATGTACATCAAACTCAGTCTGTGGTAGTAGTGTAGCTCAGACACAGTATGTGACAGCATGTACATCAGTCTGTGGTAGAAGTGTAGCTCAAACACAGTATGTGACATCATGTACATCAGTCTGTGGTAGTAGTGTAGCTCAAACACAGTATGTGATATCATGTACATCAATCACAGTCTGTGGTAGTAGTGTAGCTCAAACACAGTCTGTGGTAGTAGTGTAGCTCAAACACAGTATATGATATCATGTACATCAAACACAGTCTGTGGTAGTAGTGTAGCTCAGACACAGTATGTGACATCATGTACATCAGTCTGTGGTAGAAGTGTAGCTCAAACACAGTATGTGACATCATGTACATCAGTCTGTGGTAGTAGTGTAGCTCAGACACAGTAAGTGATATCATGTACATCAATCACAGTCTGTGGTAGTAGTGTAGCTCAAACACAGTATATGATATCATGTACATCAATCACAGTCTGTGGTAGTAGTGTAGCTCAGACACAGTAAGTGGTAGTAGTGTAGCGCAAACACAGTATGTGATATCATGTACATCAAGCACAGTCTGTGGTAGTAGTGTAGCTAAGACACAGTATGTGACATCATGTACATCAGTCTGTGGTAGTAGTGTAGCTCAAACACAGTATGTGACATCATGTACATCAGTCTGTGGTAGTAGTGTAGCTCAAACACAGTATGTGATATCATGTATATCAAACACAGTCTGTGGTAGTAGTGTAGCTCAAACACAGCATATGATATCATGTACATCAAACACAGTATGTGGTAGTAGTGTAGCTCAAACACGGTATGTGATATCAAGTACATCAAACACAGTCTGTGGTAGTAGTGTAGCTCAAACACAGTAAGTGACATCATGTACATCAGTCTGTGGTAGTAGTGTAGCTCAAACACAGTATGTGATATCATGTACATCAAACACAGTCTGTGGTAGTAGTGTAGCTCAGACATCATGTACATCAGTCTGTGGTAGTAGTGTAGCTCAAACACAGTATGTGACCTCATGTGCATCAGTCTGTGGTAGTAGTGTAGCTCAAACACATTATGTGATATCATGTACATCAAACACAGTCTGTGGTAGTAGTGTAGCTCAAACACAGTATGTGATATCATGTACATCAAACACAGTATGTGGTAGTAGTGTAGCTCAAACACAGTCTGTGGTAGTAGTGTAGCTCAAACGCTGTATGTGATATCATGTACATCAAACACAGTCTTGGTAGTAATGTAATTCAAACACAGTAAGTGATATCATGTACATCAAACACAGTATGTGGTAGTAGTGTAGCTCAAACACAGTATGTGATATCATGCACATCAAACACAGTCTTGGTAGTAGTGTAGCTCAAACACAGTATGTGATATCATGTACATCAGTCTGTGGTAGTAGTGTAGTTCAAACACAGTATGTGATATCATGCACATCAAACACAGTCTTGGTAGTAGTGTAGCTCAAACACAGTATGTGATATCATGTATATAAAACACAGTCTGTGGTAGTAGTGTAGCTCAAACACAGTATGTGATATCATGTACATCAAACACAGTCTGTGGTAGTAGTGTAGCTCAGACATAGTATGTGACATCATGTACATCAGTATGTGGTAGTAGTGTAGCTCAAACACAGTATGTGACATCATGTACATCAGTCTGTGGTAGTAGTGTAGCTCAAACACAGTATGTGATATCATGTACATCAAACACAGTTTGTGATAGTAATATAAGTCAAACACAGTATGTGATATCATGCACATCAAACGCATTTTGTGATAGTATAATTTAAGTCACACACACAGTATGTGATAGTTATATATATTAAAGCGACTCCAACAAATGCTGTCGTGTAGCTCAAACGCATTCTGTGATATTCAAGTACCTTAAACGCAGTTTGGGATATCAATGTAGCCTACTCAAACGCATTCTGTGATATTCAAGTACCTTAAACGCAGTTTATGATATCAGTGTAGCTCAAAGATATTCTGTGATATCATTGTAGCTCAAATACATTCTGTTATATGCATGAATATAACACTATTATAACACTATTATAAATGTAAAGTTTCTATCTTGCAAATTATTCCTTGAGTGGCATCGGGTTTAAGTCACTCGTGACTTTGACATCGAGCAAACCTGCACGGAACTTTAGTCACCAATGACGTGGGCATCGAGCAAACCTGCACGGAATTTAAGTCACCCGTGACTTTGGCATCGAGCAAACCGGCACGGAACTTGTCACCCATGACTTTGGCATCGAGCAAACCTGCACGGGAAGTTATATGTGCCGTATGCTGAGGAGAACGGCAGCATGCCACAAAGTCCTAGTGGAATAATTTATGCGGGTTCTTAGGGTTAGCCTTAATGAAACCAAATAACCAAGAGCCATATTCTCTTAATACGTGTACAGTTATTAAGAGTCCATGCTGTAAGGACCTGTAAGGGGTGGCAGGACAAACATTTTGACAAAATTCTGTTTTATTTCGACGTGATCTTACACGTTCCATATAAACCAAATCCAGACTTGTCACGAAGAGTGAAATGTGTCCCGTCAAAACCGCACAATAAGCATCATTGCAGTTTTCATTCAAAAGATTGTTTGCATTGATATGTTTCGCGCTTTCAGTATTGTTGTCATAATTGGCTTCAACCAAACTGACGACGTATCTACGTCATTGCTCCTGATTAAACTTGCATAGTAAAATGCCGCTTTTTAATCTGTAGTAAATACATCTATAAGTAAATTATGAAATCGATTTGTGCACCGTTATTTGCAAAAGAAATAGTTCTGTTTGTGTTTTATTATTGTATATCTTATTAAACATGAACATTTATGTATGTATGAATAACGATGTACGTATGTAAAAGTTAAATAAAATATATATTCTGTTCTATTCTTATATACTGGACATAACTGTTCGTTATTTTGTTATGCTTTTATGTAATGTAAAGAAAATTAAAGAAAAGAAAAAATCCTCAAGCGATATAACACCAAAGTTCTACTTGTTGAAACCTATTTTTCAGAGGGCTAATACTTGTTTAATTGATCACCAACTTACGTCACACCAGCCACAGGGCGAAGGAACGTGGTTTGGATCATAAAAAAAAGAAGTAAAAAAAAAGAGGAACAAATTGAAACACTTGGATTATTTTTATTTCTTTTTGTGGGGTATATTTTGTCATTTATTTGACGAGTCCTTGATATATGTTCAGATATGGGCAAAAATGTTTTAGTTTAAGTTCCAAACTACGTTCCTTCAATCTGTGGTAGCAGCAACGTCAATGCATGATAATATTGTCTTTATGGCGGAATACCAATTTAAACACAACCAAAAACAAAAATATAAAAAAACAGTAAAGGAATGAACCTCTAAGTACTATTTTCAAGTTTATGTATCTATACATTCTACAATGAATATCCAATGGCAAACTTGTCTATCTGCTCTAGTAGAACGTACAACAGATGGACAATGTAATGTGGCAAGACAGAGTATTACATACACGAGGCTTCATGACATGTTTTTGTATTTTTAAAGCTTTAGTATTTTGCTCTTTTTTGTTTTTGTGTGTATATAGGCTCGTACGTGGTAGATATGATTTCATATTGTTTTAGTAGTTTGCTCTTTTTGTATATATAGGCGTAAATGCCATGATCAGTAGTTGTCTTTTGTAATACCGAGGACCCTTGGTCCAACAATCTTTACTTTAAACAAAAATTAATAATGTTGAGTGCAATGAACATTTATGGATCAAAAGTTAATCCATTAAACACACACAGTGCCATTTTGTTAAAAGGTTAAAACTTTTGTTTTCAAAAGACCAATTAAAGCACATTTATGAGTTTGACCGTGTGTAAACATAAGAATGGGGTGTTTTATATACAAAGGTATTCAAATGCATTTCAAATTAATTGACATCAGTGTTACTCAGAGCTTAACATGGTTATAATTATAACACTTTCTATTAAAGTGTAATAGCTGTGATTTATATTTTGATTTGATTTTTGACGAAATCAGTGCCATACACAATGGCATCAGTGCCATACCCAATGGCAGTACATTGGCACGCTTTTAATGCAAGACTGTTACAACACTGAAATACTGCTAAGTAAAACATTGGATTTAATTTGTGATGTCAAGATACCATGAAGTTTGAAGTAGAATTGGAAAGTTATTTCTTGTTTAGCGTATGTCAGGGCATGAACACGAACCACTGCATTGAGAAATGTTATGAGAAGTGTTATGAGAAATGTTATGAGAAAAGTCATTTTGTAAACAAACAAACATGAAAATGATGAAAGAGAATTTTTACAGAAAAGTAAATTCGTTTTTGTAGAATGAAAAAATGTTCTTTATACAACAAAAGCGCTGTCCGATTAGTTCTAAGTACTCGCTTTTGCGCTGTCAGACACACAAATAAATCAATAACGTGTAAGTAGGTCAAGGTCATTCTCATCGACATTATTTTAGTAGAAACTTGTTACTGTCATTTAGATGTAAGTATGTATAACGTTTGGCAGCTTTATGATTGTTATTGTTCAATTAGTCGACTAAATTAATAAAATATGGAAAATAGGTCAATGTGAAAGACATGATGCCGTCGTGTGTATGGTGTGTTTTAAAGGGGTTGATGCACTATTTTCAAACACGATTTATTTGAAAGGGCTCTGAAAAACTTGAAAAAAGCTGAAAATAAAGGAGTGGTGACCTATTGAAAATTTGCAAAGAACATAAAAGGAGGCGGCCATCTTTGAACGATGACGTCATCGCACCTTTTTACTATATATGGCATATTGACAAAATGTCTTTTAAAGCAAAGAAAATCAATGCAAATTTATTAAAAATAAATATACAGATGTAAAATGTATAAATTGTATGCTTATTTTTCATTTGCAGTGATTCTCTTTGCTTTTAAAAGACATTTTGTCAATATGCCATATATGGTAAAAAGGCGCGATGACGTCATCGTTCAAATATGGCCGCCCCATTTATGTTTCCTTGCAAGTTTTCAGTAGGTTACATCTCCTTTATTTGTCATGGCATTTTGATAATTATTTCAGCTTTTTTCAAGTTTTTCAGAGCCCTTTAAAATAAACCATGTTTGAAAATAGTGCATCAACCCCTTTAAAGTTCGAAAGATGTACAGTCTTAAGATAAATGGACTAAATTAACGATGTAGGTCACATTGACCTACTGATGGTAGGAACGTATTGATGCCATGTTGGTGGTTGCTGTCATGTAGAGATTAATTGTGTATTAAGTTTTAAAACTATGGATTTTGGCATATTACGCAATAGATTTAATCAAAAACTGTCATCTACAAATGTAATACAAACTAACGTGTTGCGAATGTAACAAAGGTGCGAAAATATGTCAAGGTCATTCACATGACCTACTTTTGGTAGGAACATACTGCTGTCTTGTAGATGTAAACATACGTGGAGTTTAAAAACTCGGCTTCTAGTGTCTGAGAAATGGACTTAACAAAAAAAACTTGAATGTTCGTACGGACGGGTCGCACAGACATGGGTAACATTATTGCCCGCTACACTTTCGTGGCTGGGTGTACTCATTTTGGTCTAAAACCCGTATGTCTACCTCAGCAGTAAACCGTGACCATACGTTACGTCTTACATTATTGACTAGGATAATGTTTTTGATTTTGGCAGATTTTTAACAAAAAGTTCTCCGCGTGACTGGCATAACGAAAGAACGCCATTATGTTCATTTTCTTCTCTTTTTTTTTATTATAGATACTTATCAATATTGCCTTTTGAAAGAAAATAATTACCAATTTGACACCTGGCTAGTGAATAGTTATTGCTAAAGACTGAAAAAAATAACTGTCAATACTCAATACAAAAGTCAAGGCCGTGAATGATTAATTTCAGTTTAGTCTAAATATCGGTTAAATGTAATGTTTTTACTAGTGGTTTACATTATTTAAAAATACATATATATAAACTATTTTAGAAGAATACTAAAGCAAAGTCGATAGTTGGGGTGGGTGGAAGGGGGTGTGCATCGCAAATATCCGCACTTCACTCTCATGTACACGACCTAGTTAACCACTGTGTCAAATATGAACACCCTCCTAAAACTGACTTAGAAGGAGTTCATGTTCCAATGAAACAATAAAAATGCAAAGAAATTTCATTAATAGTTTTAAAAACTGTATTTGTTGAATTTGCACTTTTGACGATGACCTCTGGACCCAGGGGTTAGACCCTGGATTTGAAATCTTCGTTGCCATCTACACATCCTAGGCAACCACTATACTAAATTTGAACACCAACCTGATGTAGGAGGAGTTAAGAGTCAGACCCTGGATTCGAAACATTACCTGTAATTTCTACATACTAAGTAACCACTGTGCCAAATATGAGCACCCACCTTCAACTAAGAAAGGAGGAGTACAGCTTACGAGCAAAATCGACTGGCAGGCACACGCACTTCGAAAGATACCGATAAAATATAAAATGATATGAGTTTATCGTAGTATTTTGATGATTTCATTATGAACTGGTTTATTGCCGGAGTCTCCGGCTATATTTATCCCGGACGCAGAAAGCCGCTATGGGTGTTGGACTGTGTATCAACCTCATTTTACTGATAGTAAAACAACTGTATTATGATCTGTGCATGCGCGTGGAACTGTTTCAGGGATACAGTCTATAAATCCCCCCCCCCCCCCCCCCCCCTTTAGTTTTTTCTACATAACTTGCATTTGTTCAATAATTAATATTAATTATAAGATAAAGGAAGTTGTGTTTGAATATTACTAACTGTTCGTGTGTACTATGTACGTATCTCTTTTTGGTGCTGTCTGATTTTAAAATAAGCAACACCTCTTCAATCATTAAACAGAGTTGATGAAACCTTAACTGACGCATCTTCTAAAGTTTTGAATAGGTCTGCTCCACTGCTACTTATTCTCGTGAACTACTGATCAGATTTCAATAATAAAAAAAAATCTTTAAGTTGTCTTTTTGTTTATAACTATGATAATTTACCAATTCGTCATATTCTAACCATGATATTTTCCGAATTCCTCACATTTTAATCATGAAACGAAATTATATTTAGTGATCCATTACACATACTATTTCAGATGTCTGTCATATTCATATTCATAACATTATACAACACAGATGCCAAAATGTTCATTTCGTCTAATGATGACTAGTTTATCTAGTGCTCAAATTGTTCATGATAAATGTGTTTTGATTGTTGACAATTACAAAAAAAAATTTCTAACATCTACAAACTTTTCGTTTATTTTTATCATATTCATCATTCTCCTTACTGTTTTCTTATGTAACTGTTCTCACCGGCTTGTGATACTTTGTATCTCTGTTTTCTTGTGTACTATTAATGTATGCTGTCTTATGAAGGAAATAAAACTGTATGCAAGTTTTAAATACGTTTTTCAACCCACAGAGCTGTGTATAGTGAAACGTTGCAACTCTCATCTGCTTTTCTCAACCACAACAAAACACTCTAGTTCACTATTATTGTTGTTATTATATTATTATACTGTTATTATTACGTCTAATCATCCTCTCACAGGTGCACGTTTGAATCTCTCTGGGAGCTCGACTTGTCAAGTGAGAAAGTGGCGATTATTATGGAGGGTGGGAGGTATTCAGTACTGGTTATACCCAGACAAAATGGTGTGGTCTGCCTCTACCACAAAAAAAATCGACCGTCACATATGGCCTAACATGTGCTAAAAATGATGTAAAACACCATTAAATACATCCAGTCACTCGATCATAATCAGTGTGATAAAGCGCTTCCTGCTGAATATGAGCTAATATGACATGTTTGTGTGTTCGACTCTCGTGATATACATGTACTTCTGTGAGAACAACATACTTCCATACGTCTGTGAGAACAACATAATAATAAAATAAGAAAACAAGAAATATGTAGTTTCAAAAATATTTTATTTTTATTTTTCATTATCAATAAATAGTGATTCACTGGCAAATCTGAGTGCACACAGGTACAATGGGATTTGGTTAATACTGAATGTAGCTGACCTGACCACCAGCTTCCCTCAGGCATGTTCCTTCAGGCATGTACCATAAAGGGAGACAACCACAGTTATGAGAGACACAGTCACAGTTTACAGTTACCAGATAGCAAAACAGAATTAATGTCAAAATCAAAACCAACATCCATACATGCGTTGGTAAAGATATTAGCAAAAATTAAAGCAATGTGATAGCTATAAACTGCAAATGAGTTATGTCCCTTTAATATAAGTTCTAGCAGACGACAACATATGATCATTTGCTAACACAAGCATACAGTCAATGTATTTATTGTAAACTGCTGCGTTTGGTAAACATAAAATTGGGTTAGATGTCTTTTATTCATTATATCTGAAAGTTATGTCACATTATAACATTAGTATCATGCTAAAAACAAACTACTCTTATATAAAGGTACTGGAGGCAATCTGAAATAATTAATGACAATTTTATATAGATTATATACAAAATTATATGGTAATAGTAGTTAATGAGTTTGTGAAAATGTATTGCCTGTAAAACTCGATTAGTCAGCAAGATTTTTGTTGTATACATTTTAAGTATTAATTCATATGTGGCTTTTTTGTGGGAGAAGTGCATATTGTTTGATTTGTAGTTCAGCTGAGCACAAAATAGATAGTTTTACTTTTTAAAATGGCAGATACTAAAGGGGGATAATTTCTTATTTCACCAATTTATGGGGGAAAATCAATTGACTTTTGTAGCAGCAAATTGGGGGGTAATCTGCATTTACCACATTATTTTAGAATTTTCAAAATAGAAGTCAATAAATAAGAACTTAAAAAGACATACATACAAATCACCTCCAGTCACTTTAAATAATAAAATTTACACCAAAATATAAATATCCGTTTTTCTGTTCTGATTTCTACCAGCAGACACATGTGTTTAATCATGTTTCTGACTCTACTTCGATTTACTCTAATCTACTTAACAAACTGTTAACAATAAATATATAATGTTTATCTAAAATCAAATACAGAAAATGCAAACAGAGATATTGTGGGGGCAAATATTACATCTTAGAGACAGTTTTAACAATCAACATTTGTTTAAGCATATTTAGGTTTTTAAACTATTATGTAAGTGAAATAATTTAAATATGTAAATAGAATTTAGGTGACACTATGTGTTTTATGTAGTTTCTAGTTTACAGGATATGAAATCATTGCAAAATGAAGTTTGGAAAAAATGATTTAATTATAATTAATATAGACAATGTTTTGTTCACAACAGGCCATAGCTGTCATTCATTCAGTTCATGAAATATGAAAGATATCCATTACGTATGTAATTTTTAGTTGAGCACAAAATAAATAATTTATGATATATATCTATGGCAGTGTATAGAGCTAGTAGTTATGTATTTAATAACGACAATGTACTTATTAATGACAGGTGAAGGAGTGGTGTGTTTTCTAGCCTGTTAGTCAGTGTAATAAAACCAGCCTTTGGTTTACTTTCTACACTGGTCAATTAGGCATGAATGATGATGCATTATTTAGGTTAAAAAATGACTGGAAAAATTTAGCTTTTTAGAATATGTGTAATGGTGAAGAATGAGCAATTACTTGTTTGCAATTTGAACACGGCACAACTTTGTTGACATTTTTTATGTACAATATTACGGTAATGAAGATTTTCTCTATAAATAATGCTCTCTATAAAATCTCCTTAAAATAAATACCTTCACTCTTTAAAAAGTAAAATATTAACAATTTGGAAATTTATAACACTAAATATCCAATAATATAGACAAACAAATTGGAATTCAATTAAAGATTTATTTTTCTTACAAAATAAGTAATACTTGTAAAAATCTACAAATCCAGGGGTAAACAAAAAAATATTGTAACTCTATACAAATAAAGATTGAGATACAACAGTTTCTCACCAAGCCCTCAAAATATTTAACACTTAAACTTACTTTTAACAATTTTGTACAGTATTACTGCTCTTCAACTAGTCTGCACTTAAATATTAATAGATACAAGAAAAGAATTTGAAAGACCTCCGACAATACACATCTATTGTACAAACATCCATTTCACCATACATATTTAATGTATAAATGTGTGTACCTGGTTAATACTTGTATTTAATACCTGTATTTATACTAAACCACTTATCTATTATGCTCATTCAAATAGTGGGAATTAAAGTTTGGCACTGAATTCTTCAATGTTTAATCTGATTGAAAAATATTAAACAGAGGTAGAAGGTTATCGCAAAGACTTTGTCAGCAAAGGGTATGCAAGATATTGGTAATAAGAATCAATAACTGAATTTATACTACTGCCCAATCAGATGTGATTAAATTAATACTGGCATTTAGTTAATCTGATACTCAAGTCGGTAAAACAAATCTGAAATCTGGTCAGTATAACAATCAAATGCAAAAATACTATTATTAAACATGTCACAGAATAAAACTCTGCGAGTATATTACAAAAGGTAAAATGAAATAGGAACATAATTTATACTGCTTTAAAATAAGTATGGTGAAATTCTCAATTAAAAACATATAGCAAAAACATGCACTTGTATAATTTTATGTTCAATTTTGTTTTAAATAAATAAATATGTTGATATTTACATGATTCCAGTATTTATACACAAAATATAAATACTATATATATACATCTTGGACATTAACACATTATGTAAAATCCTGGACGGAGTTTTGTTGGACGGAATAGATAGGGGGAATGGTCATATATAACGTGTAAAAGGGGCATCATAGTGAACTGTTTTCTTATCGCAAACAATTGTTTTATTTTGTTAAAAACTTAAAATCTGTACGCTGATGTTGCAGTATTTTTCATGTCGCTGTTGTTATTTTTATTTTTATAATAAAAGTAAAAATACATACATGTGCGAGTCATGTGACAAGATTTAGATAAAAACTGAAATGTAAATTGTTAAAAAAGAAAATCATCCAAAAACATTTGAAAAAGTATTCAACGAATGTTCAACAGTTTTAAAATGCTACCCTTGTTTCAGGCTATACTCTAGCACTATCACAACTCTGGTAAGGTCTACCATAACAAACTTTACCAACAACAAAAACATTCAAACTTAACAAACATGTACACAATACAATGATCAAGTATGAAACCACAGAAATTTCAGTCATGATTGAGCTGGTATTTTACTGACAAACTGAAAATCATGAAAAATGAGTAATCATGAAATATGATATTTGAATGAAGTCTGGCTTGTGAACTATGATACTGATTTACCTTATCCCAGTATGAAATGCAGTTTTGTTTTAGTTTGAAAAATACCCTTTCAAAAATTGTATAAAATGTCATATTGTGAACAAAAATTGATTAGATGTTTTTTGTGATTTTTAGTTTTTGTTTTATGGCAGTTTTTAGGCAAATGAAAATGAGCAATTTCATTGCTATGGGAGTAATTGATTTAGAAATGAGAAAAAATGAGGTTGTTTAGACTTTTCAAACTATTTTAAAGCTTTTAAATACTTATAATTTTGCAGTAATTTGAGAAGAACTCATGATGACAATGGTGACGGCAGCTGCTGAGACACATCTTGTACCTCTGACTCATTATCATAAAATGTGTGGACTTGGGATATTTTCAATATCAAACAAATTGTCCACATCGAATGGCGTGTCCACGAGATCACCTCTATCAAACCAAGGATGAGCATTCTCATCGTGGTCGTGGACTGGTGACGGAACCACAGGAGTATTAAGTCCGCTTCTCGATTCAATGTTTTCTATATTTTGCAACAAGCCCCTTTGTTCACCAAAGTTAAAACTGTCTGCCCACCAGTCGGGGGCCTTAATTCCAGTACCAATAACGGCTAAAGCCAAATTATCATGTGTGGTGAAGTCTAATGGAGTGTCTGATGTGAAACCGTTTTCTCCTAACAAGTCATCAATGCCAATATCACTTACAGAGTTAGAATCTGACGATGACGGGGTCATGGCCATAATGGGACTAGCATCATCATCATCATTCGACGTATCTATTAAATCCTCCGTCTTTATTTTCACACCTCCTATTTCTATATCCTGATTGAGAATGGACGTCCAGTTAAAATCTCCTTTCATATGACCTTCGTCATGATCAATAGCACCAAATTGTAACACACTATTTCCATCGTCCAATCTGCGAATTTTTGTTGGTTGACTATAAAAAGTGTCTGGGTAATCATCGTCAAGTGGCTCGCGTTTTACTTTTTTCAAAGGAAACGCTGTTGGGGAGTTTGAATTTGAACTGCTGCAGGACGAAGTCTGTCCATCGCGACTGTTTCTACGTTTCTTAAAAACACCATTTTCAATCAAGTCATTGTATTCAGGGTTAATTCTCCAAAAACCACCTTTTCCCGGTTCATCCTTTCGTCGAGGAACTTTCTGAAAGCACTTGTTGAGGGAGAGATTATGTCTGATGGAGTTCTGAAGTGAAAAAATGAATTCAAGGTTACTGGTTATTAACATAATTGTATGGAGTTTAGAAAATTATTATAATTGAATACGCTATCAATGAACAAATAAACAGGTCAGTAATATCTTAGAGACAGATATATAAATATAAAAAACAACACTACAATGTCAAGCAAAAAAAATCTTCATTTATTCATGCCCTGATAAAAGTGGTTTTCTGAAGATCAATAATTTTTAATTAAGTACTACGTCACTACATGGAGCAAGTTCACCTTACCAAAGACATCAATAGATAAAATCTATACACTGAACTTCACTGTACTTCACTGCCATCTATTAAATTTAATGTAACTTATACATGAAGGGAGATAATTTCCCAATTCCTCTTAAGCTGGAATATTGTTTCAGTTACTTCAAATTTAAAGTCACCTTGAACATGATTAAAATAAAATCATGCATACATGTATATTCATGAATTAAAACTTCATTGTAAAATATAAGATTAAAACTTATTAGTTTAGAAACATGGTTTTCATAAATTATTAATTACATACCTGCCAGCTTGGATCAGCTAGTCTGTAGTACATGAAGTTATCTGTAATCCAGTTGTAAATTGCTGACAATGTGATTTTAGTTTTTCTAGTTTCCTTCATTGCCATGCATATCAATGTGGCATATGAGTATGGTGGTTTCACATATGGATTTGTTTTGTAGTCTATGGAGTCCCCTCCCATGGTTGTGGGTGTGAGAGGGGGTGTGTCCACTGGAGGAAATCTCATTTCACACATTTTTGTTGGAGGGGGTCCACATGCCACATTTAACACTGAGTTTGGATTCACTTTTACATTTCTAAAGTCACCGAATGTGGGAACTGGACTTGATGGTGGGGTCGGAGATGTGATTTTTAAAATGTTCAAATTTTGGAGCCAGTTTAAACTCGTGAGACTGTCATCTAGATTTGTTCCCCCATTGCTACAAGTGTCCAGAGGGTACTTGGCCATCCAGTTCTGACGCAGCCTGAGGGCCAGGTGGTCTCGCGACACTGCAGGCATCCTTCCACTGACCTGCTGCTGCTGTACCGAATATGCCTGTGGGTACTTCGTCTTGGTGAATTTTGGGCGTACTTTAAGCATAGAAACTTTTTATCTGAAATTAAAATGATTAAAAATGTACTTGTGCCCAGATACATGTATACAATGATATTTTTTTTATTATCAACAGAAAAAAACATAGAATGTGATATGCATGTTAAAAAATAAAATAAAAATGTGATTTGCATTAAAATATAATATAAAATAAAATATGGAAGACATACGGGACCTTAAAGTAAATCAATTGCTGTCAAAACATAACAGTTACCGTTTGTATAGTCCAATATCAATATGTAGACTAATTATATTAATTACCTTTTTTATGTTTTAATTATAACAAATAATCCATGTGCAAGTCCAAACAAATTAACACAATTGCATGAGGTCCTGCCTTTTTGAAGATCAAACCCAGAGTGACTGTAAATCTCTCTCCCGGGAAAGGCATATTCATGTACACACAAGTTGGAATCCAATATACCTGTACATTTTCATACATAACACAATACGTTTGGACTTGCAATCAGAAAGAGCGTCAGATAATCCGCCTCAGTGATTGGAGTCTAAAAATAGGTGGACCACGTTGAAATAACAAACATAAACAAACCCGTTATATTATTAATGTCCAATGTGATCATAGCCTTAAAAACATTTTTTCTGTCAAGTTTTCCCGCAAATTAGAACGTAGATAATGCAAAAAAGTATAAACAGTGTATTGACTATTGTGTATTATAAATAAATAAAAATACCTTCACAGCTTCAGAGTCTGGACTGGAAGTGCTATCCACGCGTTTATCATACACTTTATGTCCCTCTTATAAAGATAATCCAATGCATAAGCACATAAATGGCACCAGATGCAATGCTGTGTTACTTTCTTCTTAACAACAACATTGGAAATGTAATAATTTCTCAAAATGTTCTCTATAAATCTGAATGAAATTCAATGTATAGCAACAATGTAAACAACTGTAAATACTGATGGTAGCAAAGAACAAATCAAACTGCCTGTTACAAATTCTTTTCTTACACTTTATCGGATTGGTCAATTCTGTTCGCGCTTTATATTTTGATTGGCTTCTTGGGCTGTTCGCGTTTGGAAGCCGGTGCAAACATCCAGATCACACCGACTCAGTGTTTTGACGGCAGACTAATTATTGACATTATTTCCTGGTTTACACTTGTAAATATTGTCATTCCAAATTGCCATGAAATTGTTCTGGAACAGAATGACAAAGAACTTTAAGATTTGCCGATCTGCAAAAAGGAAAGAAAAGTCATAAGCGAATCCAGGGGTTGGATATGACTGGGATGATGATTAAAGTCATATTAAAGCCCTGGGTATGGTTACATGGACATAAATATATATATATATATATATATATATCCGAGCTTTCTCTGACCTTACCAGCCCTTTTTACAATATTTCATCTGGCTGTGTACACAATAAGCCACAAAAAAAGAGGCTTTTAGGGTCAGAGAAGGCTCGGATTAATATAAATACATATCACATATATAAGTAAGTGATTAGCATATATAATATATCATCCTAATTATTAAGTTGTTATGTTCACATTACAGAATGTGAAAAAAGAGATAGTATATACATGTATGTACCGTGTACACATAGTAATACTATCGTATCGGCATGTTATTTCCGTCAACTACTAAACCATATATCGTTAAGCTGTTAAGGTAGCATATGGTTTGTATAAGTGCAACTTTGTTGTTTTGCAGGTACATATATCTAAATAAATATTTAAAAGTGATAAGCCGTCGAAGATGTCATACTGAGCTTTCTTGTATAGATCTACGTTTTTATTTCCTGGTCCGTCATCCCGCATAGTATAAGAGATAATACTCCCAATTGAAACCGAACAGTGAATAGCACGTTTTATCATTGAAGGGGATATAGAACATGATATTCATTTATAGTAATCATCATCATCTCTTTTATTGTCATTGTATGCTCATCCCCTTCCCCATTCCAACCCTATATGGCCTATTCTGGTTGTAAAATTTCACTACAGATGTAATAATATATATTTGTTTTATTACAAACAGTTACATTCTAATTAAAGTGTTATACTTTATACAACGGCGATATAGTGTTAAATAAATGTGCAGTTATAGAACTACGAGCTAGTATAAATATCAATATATATCATATTATATAATATATCAGAATACAGGACACACACATGTATATTTCTCTCAGGCATAACACAATGTAAACATGAAGGAACAAACAAACAATACAAATATCAGAGTGACAACATTCATCACTATAATCCTATCAGTTATCACAGTAATAGCAAACATTCAGCCAAGTACACAGACAGGTTGAGATGTGTTTTAATATAAAGACAAACAATTCTCTTTGAGTTAATCATGTTAATTTCTTTTAGAAATAGTACGTTGATTGAAGCATGTTTAAAGAAATAGGTGCAGAAATAATTATGAATAAAAAGTTGAGGTTTGTTACAATTACAATTATTACCGGATAAAAACAAACAATTTAATAACAAACACACACAAAGAGGTCGAGATGCGTTTTAAAACAAATACAAAAACTTCTTTGAGTCAATCATGTTAAAAGACATATACAAACAGTGCGTTAATTGAAGCATGTTTAAAAATGGTATCGGATAACTTGATAAACAATTAATTACTATAATTCTGTCACAGATAATAACAAAGACACAAACAGTTTGAGATGTGTTTTACGATAAATATAAACAGGTCTTTGATTCAATCAAGTTAAAGAAAGTTGCAAACAGTTTGGATTGAGTTATGTTAAAGAAATAGTTGCATGAATCTAAATAAAAGTTGAGATGTGTTACAATTATAAAAATCACCGAGTTAAAGGGATAAGCGGTAACTTATCAAGAATCACGAATAAGCACATTAATCCAATCTCGTTTTGACTTTGATCATTTTTGCATATAATTAAAGGGGCACATGACAATCTCGAAATGTGTATCAAGCATTGAAATTAGGGTACTGAATGGCTTATCCAGTATTATTTTAATTTTTAAACCTGCTTGCATAAAATTAAATTTAAAAAAGTTTGAGTTTTCAATTTTTCTTCTTATTTTACCATACATTTAAATATATTATTAATGCAATATTATCAAAAGTTAATAATTTGCAAAAAGACATAATTAATATTAATGATTGAACAAATGCAAGTTATGTAGAAAACTGACGGGATGCCGCAATTCTTTTTTTTTTTTTAAAAATCAAGATTGCCATGTGTCCCTTTAAATACAATTCGTGGATTTCAATTGTTATTAATTACTATAATTCTATCACAGATAATAACAAAGACACAAAAAGTTTGAGATGTATTTTACGATAAATATAAACAGGTCTTTGAGTCAATCATGTTAAAGAAAGTTGCAAACAGTTTGGATTGAGTTATGTTGCAGTTGCAAATAGTTGCATGAATCTAAATAAAAGTTGAGATGTGTTACAATTATAAAAATCACCGAGTTAAAGGGATAAGCGGTAACTTATCAAGAATCACGAATAAGCACATTAATCCAATCTCGTTTTGACTTTGAACCTTTTTGCATATAATTAAAGGGGCACATGACAATCTCGAAATGTGTATCAAGCATTGAAATTAGCGTATTGAATGGCTTATCCAGTATTATTTTAATTTTTAAACCTGCTTGCATAAATTTAAATTAAAAAAAGTTTGAGTTTTAAATTGTTCTTCTTATTGTAAGTTTGAACAAGTTTATTATCAAAATTCCATTAGGCAAATAGCCCATGAGGATATACATTTATTTTATTTTATTTTTTTACAACACATATGACTGACAGTCAAAATATACAATATTCATAACTAATTAATTTTCCAAATGCACTATATCATTATTTGTTATGATAACATTATATATATATTTTGTTAATAATAATTCCTTTCATTTGCGCGGAGAAGGCTTTTAGCCATTACAGTTGTACACAATATATATGTCAGATTTGCTTAATTTAAACATGTAGTTACTACCAACAGACAAGTTTGTGAATTAAATAAATTATTTGCAAACAAACATTCATTTCGTTTATTAAAAGATTTGTAAACAAAAATAGCCACGTTTCTAATTTCTTTTTGACATTCTGAGTTAATTAATAAAATAAGTTTCTGCATATTTGGCCTATTCCAATAATATTTTTTGATACATTGTTTTCTAAACTCCGAGTATATAGGACATTCTAACATAAAATGAAATTCGTCTTCTAAGATATTACAAAATTTACATTTTCTCTCATTTACCGGAATTCTATTAGGTTTATTCCAACGTCCTGCTTCTATTTCTAGTCTGTGCGAGGATACTCTTAATTTTGTCATGGCAATTCTAAATTTTGATATATTATACAAATATTAAGATAAGGTTGAAACTTAAAAACACATATACAGTTATAAAAGCGTGCTCTGTCTACATACAGAAACAATTTAGGATTACCCACCGTTTGGGCTAACCACGCATCATTGAAACCCATAATGCCAAATATATCTCTAATTAAAGATGCCCAATTCTTTATGTTGGGTTGAGCATTTATATCATTTAACATCAAAACATATATTTGTTTTTACATATTTATTTTCATTACTTTGTAATATCTTAACCCAGTATTTTATAATATTAAAATGACGATGACATAACATAGACTTTCTACCCAGTTCTCCATATATAAAATCGTTTTGTGTTGACTTCTTTACTCCCAATAACCTTTTACAAAATTGCATATGTACTCTTTCAATGGCATTCGCCTGTAGAAACCCCAAACTTCAGATCCATAGTTCAAAATGGGTGTAATCAGCTTATCAAACAAATCTAGCCTATGTTCAACCGATAACACCGTAAATTTGTAAAGACATTTATTCATTTTAAAAATTGCTTTCAAAGCTTGGCCTGCAAATGTTGCCTGAGCATCAGAAAAAGAGGCACCAGTTGTAAATACAATTCCTAGATAACTATATCTAATGCATTTTCTTTATAATAAAAGATTAGACCTCTCGGTAATGAACCACCTTTTTTGAATACCATTATCTTTGTTTTTGAACCATTCACAACAAGTTTCCATCTATCACAGTACCATACATTTAAATATATTATTAACGCAATATTATCAGAAGTTAATAATTTGCAAAAAGTTATGTAGAAAACTGACGGGATGCCGCGAGTTTTTAAAAAAAAAAAAATCAAGATTGCCATGTGTCCCTTTAAATACAATTTGGGGAATTCAATTGTTCGTCGTTTATATACTATTTGCTTGGCGTTAACGTTATTTGAATATAAACATACTAAATAAATCCACGCACACAATCATAGGCTTTTTGACGTGCTTGTTCAAAACTTCTCAAATTTTGGTGGGAGTGGGATGGGTGGAGAGTGGACGGGTGCTTAATCAGCTTGACAAGTAATCTCACAGTGGACGGGTGCTTAAGCAGCTTGACAAGTAATCTCACAGTGGACGGGTGCTTAATCAGCTTGACAAGTAATCTCACAGTGGACGGGTGCTTAATCAGCTTGACAAGTAATCTCACAGTGGACGGGTGCTTAATCAGCTTGACAAGTAATCTCACAGTGGACGGGTGCTTAATCAGCTTGACAAGTAATCTCACAGTGGACGGGTGCTTAATCAGCTTGACAAGTAATCTCACATGCTTTTTCATAACTTCTCAGATTTCAGTGCGAGTGGGATGGGTGGCTGTTAAATCAGCCTGACAAGTTTAGTTCCCTTGGTCCGGTGTAGGTATCGTATGCATTCTTCAGAAACGAGTTTGTTGATAGTTGAATGGTGTTTTCCCTATTTTTCAGCACGTTTTTTCTTGTTACGTTTTTCTTCTTTCTTCCTTACAGAGTTTTTGTTGAGTTCTACATATATACATGCATCTAGTGAATATATTATCGTGTTATTATATTTTTCTAAATATACAATCTGGAAATATTATATGACACCATGTAATATATCAAAGTTTATTTATCATCAGAATTCTAGTATGGTTACAACTAATGATTGGATTTGTGGCATAACAACCCTTCATCTCTTAACATGTCATTGTTGAGCTGTTTCTGCCTAATAACTATTATAATATTCAATGTAAAATTTAAAAGCACTACTGACTCGTACATGGCCGACATGATCTGTCATCAGATTTTTGTATGTTCAGTATTTTATACTGGGATTTTGTTTCAATTCCAATCATCTATGAGTAGTGGAGCAATTACAACAATTTGTTTCAAGCAAGGTTTTACGCGAGCATAAAATGGCTGCCGAGAGAAAATGGCATTATATCTGGGTTGGAACTGGAAACAAAAAACTAACATAATAATAGATCAAGGCACGGGTGTTTAAACATTATTGAAAAAATAAAAATTGTTGTCAGGAAGATGTAAACACGCCACGACCGTTTTTTTCTTACCAATTTTTACCATCAGTTCTTCCTACTAAACATTTTGAATCAAAAAGTGGGCGACATCGCTTCGCTCTGGTCAAATCCTTGACATGCGTTACATATTGATTACCTATTCATTTTTTGTAGCACGACGTGCTAGAAGTACACATCAGCACAGAAATACAAGTGTTCACATGTAACGTGTGCGTTAGCGTGTGCATTACAACACAGATGAACTTTTCACTGATACCATGTATAATTATAAGATTGCATTATCAAAGTCAAAAACTCAAAGAAACTATTCGTTGCTACCTTACCATGTGCAATTACGAAAAACATATAATAGTCACACAGCGAACAAGAAAAACTTGATGCAAAGCATCAATTCGGCGCCAAAATTTTGAAGAATTAAAACATACGTTATTAAATAACAGTACACGTGTTCATCAGTTATTTTAACTATCTTATCATCAGTACTAAACCTTGGTATATTTAGTGGTCATGGACATAATATTAACAAACGTTGCTATGTTGACTTGGTTAAATGTATTTTGAATTAACTAGGTCATTCAGACAATTTTCCAAACGGACCGGCCAGACATCACGGCTGTCCACTATGACCTGCCCAGGCTGTGTAAGAGCAGCCCGGCCAGACATCACGGCCGTCCACTATGACCTGCCCAGGCTGTGTAAGAGCAGTCCGGCCAGACATCACGGCTGTCCACTATGACCTGCCCAGGCTGTGTAAGAGCAGCCCGGCCAGACATCATGGCTGTCCACTATGACCTGCCCAGGCTGTGTAAGAGCAGTCTGGCCAGACATCACGGCCGTCCACTATGACCTGCCCAGGCTGTGTAAGAGCAGTCCCGCCAGACATCACTGTGTGTAAGAGCAGTCCGGCCAGACATCATGGCTGTCCACTATGACCAGCCCAGGCTGTGTAAGAGCAGTCCCGCCAGACATCACTGTGTAAGAGCAGCCCGGCCAGACATCATGGCTGTCCACTATGACCAGCCCAGGCTGTGTAAGAGCAGTCCCGCCAGACATCACTGTGTAAGAGCAGCCCGGCCAGACATCACGGCTGTCCACTATGACCTGCCCAGGCTGTGTAAGAGCAGTCCCGCCAGACATCACTGTGTAAGAGCAGCCCGGCCAGACATCATGGCTGTCCACTATGACCTGCCCAGGCTGTGTAAGAGCAGTCCCGCCAGACATCACTGTGTAAGAGCAGCCCAGCCAGACATCATGGCTGTCCACTATGACCTGCCCAGGCTGTGTAAGAGCAGCTCGGCCAGACATCACGGCCGTCCACTATGACCTGCCCAGGCTGTGTAAGATCAGTCCCGCCAGACATCACTGTGTAAGAGCAGCCCGGCCAGACATCACGGCTGTCCACTATGACCTGCCCAGGCTGTGTAAGAGCAGTCCCGCCAGACATCACTGTGTAAGAGCAGCCCGGCCAGACATCACGGCTGTCCACTATGACCTGCCCAGGCTGTGTAAGAGCAGCCCGGCCAGACATCACGGCCGTCCACTATGACCTGCCCAGGCTGTGTAAGAGCAGTCCGGCCAGACATCATGGCTGTCCACTATGACCTGCCCAGGCTGTGTAAGAGCAGCCCGGCCAGACATCATGGCTGTCCACTATGACCAGCCCAGGCTTTATTTGGATGATACTCTATATAGAAAATGTTTACATTTTAATACAAGAAAAATTTGATGCAAAGAGTCTGCGCTCATAAATCTACTTTCGTTTTCAATACATTTGTCTGCATTTGACAGTCAAAATGAAGCATTACAAAATTAGCGATTTCCCGTAAACGAAATTTAAATGCCAAAACTTTCCGATATATCATCGTATTTTCTCATTTCTTAGCAACATTTAATGTAATTTGCCAATAATAATTAATCAAAACGATTTAAAAACGAGAACAATGTGAAAACATTTGAAACGCAGATATTACGATCGATAAATTTCGTTAAATTTTTCTAAAATTCGTATTACGCATTTAACCATTTGATTTTATAATCAGCCTCGTTTTCAGTCAAAATACAGGGAGACATCGTTTTAATGAAATGATTTTGTATAATTTTTGAATTATTGGTGCATCATTTCTTACAGAAATTCAAGAAATCGCTAAGCAGTTTTATCTCTTGTGTTTTATATCTTATTCTGGTGCGTTTTATAGCATGCTTTAAATGCCATTTAAACATTTTTAATTACAATCCAAACATACTCAACTATCAGTCCTTTTGATTCCCCATGCCTAAGGTCAAAGTACTACCACCCGCGAAGAACATTTTAAATGGAAATAATGGTGCCACACACAAGGAGTTGCTAGTTCCTGACACTTGCTATTTCAGTTAGATTAACCAATTAAAGAAATCACAGATATTGCTGCATTACGCATGTCGTTATTCCACTGAAGGAACTAATTATGTCCTTAGGTGTTAATTGTATATTCAGTCAGTGTATTACACGGATGATGCCCACTGATTCGGGTATTGACTAGGGAGCGTAAATTCGGGAAATTGCTGATAAACTGTGAAAGTATAGCTGTTAAATCATGAACATTTTGTTTTGATAGAAAATCCGGAGATTGTACTCTTAAATCCGGAGATCCGGAGAGCGACTGAAAAAATCGGAGAATCCGGTCTTTATCCGGAGATTTGGCAGGCCTGCATCAATACTTCCATTGTCGAGATATTATATTGCCGTCTATACAGGGGAGATAACATGAATAGCATTAATGTTTAGCTTTACAACAGTTATCTGTTACAAGCATGCCGTGTTGGAATAGCTTTTTATGAACATAGAAACTCAATGAAAAACATATAAAGTGACATTATAAAAGGGAGAAAAAATAGTGTGCACTAATGGAGTAATTGGAGAACTTACATACAAAGTGGGAATCTTAATATACATAAAAAATTACAGATGTTGGATTCATCAAGTCCAAACTAAGATATTTTTTGAAATCAGGTCCACCATATTTTATTTTTTGTGTGATTTTATTTTTATTTTTTTAAAAATAAAATCATGTATTTTCCCCATTGCTTTTCAAAACTGTCTTGTTTCATATTCTCGCAGGCTATACATTTCTTTAAACAGTATTTGAATATAGCTTTTAATTTTTTTGATTGAATATAAATTGTCTGGCAGTAAGGAGGAGATTATTTAAAACAATATAGTACTTATCATTTCCAAAGATGTGTCATGATGCCAGTTACTGACCATACTGTATTACTATCCTTACATTTATTATGAAAGAAATTTGCAAGTGCTAGCCACAAATCTTTTACAACGTTACATTCATAGAATAGGTGTTTTATTTCTTCATTGCAAAAGAGCAAAGACCCGTATTACAATTATTATTTTTTAATTAAAATAGTTTGTTCCCAAAATTCTATGATTTATTCTGAATTGCAACCATTGCAGATTTGAGTCTTTTGTCGATTTGAAAGGTAGATGAAATAATTTAGACCAGTATATATTTTGTGTAATATGCAAATCATTGATCCATTTTCTTGCTAACTCTGTTGCAGTTTTATTGGATAGCATTGCATCGCAAATGGATCTGCATCCTGTTTCATCTTTAAGAGTTATTCCTATATGAAGCGGTATTATAGGAGTTGGACCTATTGCTCGAGAAATGGGTGAAGTCAAATTTATTTAGATAACTTCTGACTAATGCCACTATTCCTTTATATTCTAAAAAATTGGTTTGAATGTTAAACTTTTGTCTAACTTCTATTAGTGTCAAGAAATTTCCGTTATGGTTCATAATGTCATTTATGAAGGTTACTCCTCCTGAATACCAATGTTTTAGAAAAATGTAAGTTTGTCTGACCTTAATTTGTGGATTATGCCATAAAGGGTCACAATGGAATTTGCTCCAATATTTTGGATCTGAACTACATGTGAACAGTTTATAGCTGATAAAGATATCTTTCCAGAATGGATTATGTACTTTATTTATATGTCTAGATATATAATCTATGTCTAGATATATAATCAGCACCAAAACAAGAGAAGTTTAAAATACATGCATACAATTCATTGATTTTTTTTTTTTGTCTGATAGTAATCTTCTGATCCAAGTAAGTTTGAGTGAAATAAAGAATATGTCCAAATCCAACATTCGAAGACCACCTTGTGAGTAATTAAGACATATAGTAGGTCTTTTGACCTTATCAGGTTTTCGTTTTCCATCCCACAAAAAGTTAAAAAATAGTTTCTTTAATTCTTGAATCATGTCTGGCTTCGGATTTGGTAAAGTTAAACAAATATGGTTTATTTTGGACATAGCCAAGGTCTTAATTACTTAATTTTTTCCAATAGGTGACTGGTGTTAGTATTAGATCAGCTTATTAATAATTTGTTTACGTCCAAGATGTTTTCTTCGTAGTTAATGTCTAACATTGTTTCAAGATCAACAGAACATTTTATGCCCAACACTGTAAATTCATTTCCTCATTATAATTCAAAGTCTTTACATATTTTTGTATTACTTTTTTCATTGAACCTATTCATATGACTTTCGTTTTATCCATATTATTATAAAAGCCAGACATTTCTGCATACACTTTTAACACATTAAGGGAATTTTTAAGATAATTCTCTGAACCATCTAACATTATAGATGTATCATCTGCATATTGTGATCAAATGTTCTGTGGACCCGACTTTAATACCTTTTATATTGTGATTATTTCTGATGAGAACAGCCAGTATCTCTGCACAGAGAATAAATATGTACGGTGACAGCGGGTCGCCTGTCGGCAACCTCTCTGGAGACTAAATGACCATTTACTGAAACGCACGAATCGGTGTTTGTGTACAAAACTTTTATCCATCCGTAAAAGAAGACCCAAAGTTGAAATAATCGAGGAATCTAAAAATAAATGTCCAGACAACTGAATCAAAAGCCTTTTCAAAGTCAATGAGTAATAATAGTCCTGGAATGTTATACTTTTCTGCATAGACCATTATATCATATAGTATAGTATTTCCCCCCATGTTATCTACCTGCAATGAAGTCAGTTTGATCCTCATTGATAATCAATGGTAAAACTTGTTTGAGTGTTATACTTGCTGAAGCTAATTTATATGCAACATTTATAAGTGAGATTGGTCTCCAGTTCTTGAGGAGTTGTTTATCTTTATTTCCTTTCGGTATACACATAATAACCCCTTGTTTCTGAGAGATGGATAGTTCACCTCTATTAAAACCTTAATTTATAGACCTTACGACAAAGTATCCGATCTCGCCTGAAAAACTTGTAAAATTCCGCGGTAAAGCCACTTAAGCCAGGACTTTTAAAATTAGACATTCGCTTAAGGCTGTCTTCTTAGGTAAGAGGGCCATTTTAGCCGGATTGCATAGCAAAGCAAATCTTTGAAACTTGGAACACATGTTCATTATCATTACACAACTTTATTCGACAAGCACCTTAACTCATGTTTTCCCCTGTATTATCCCCATTTTTTACTTAAGATTTGTCAGTTAAAATGTTGATGGTACAGTCATATTTCAAATAAAATTTGTCCAAAAGCCTTAAAACTTGGCATACATATTCATCACCATTACACAACCATTGCACAACCATATGTGACAAGCACTATGACTCCGTTATGCATTTTACCAGAGTTATCCCCCATTTTACTGTTTAAAACAAAGAGTTTTTCAATGTCTCATATTAAAAACTGTAAAAAATATTTTTTTCAATATTAAAAATAAAAGTTCTTCAAATGTATTTTGTGACACAATGGTGTCGAATATGGAACTGTCCTAAGTATCTATCTATACTAACAAACTGTTAAAAAACAATTAACAACCAAAAAAACACAAACACATTTATTTTTTAGTTCAGAGAGTGTGCAACTATTTAAAAAAAACTGTTGACAGGAAAAAAAAAAGAAAACCGCTTTTTTGCATATGATTTTTCATAACTTTTCAGGTTTTATGGGAGTTGGGCGGGGTGGTGTTTGGTGGTGGAGGGCGCACCCATTTATATTTTGCTTCACTCAATTCATTTAAATAAATGGCAAAATTATTGAATTTAAATATACAAACGAATTAGTTATATACAAACAAGCATCAGTAGAAATGCATATCTACATTTAATGTGCATATTAAAAATGCAGTTCATCATGAAAAAACCATGGACCCATGACAAAACTGATTTGACGACGCGATCTGTAAGATTTATTATTTAGTCAAACGCTTGCTAAAAGATCATCTCATGACATTGTAAAATTGAAACTTATATTGTCTCGTGGTGGTTTAGATCAGTATGTTGTCTAACAGCATGTTGTCTAACCATTGGATAAATATGAGCTGTTTAAACTATTTACATTTACCGAAAACGTATATTGTCTTGTGGTGGATTAGCTTGTATGTTGTGTAACCACAGACACATATAAGTAGTGTACTTTAGTTATTAATCATACTTTAAAGCTCATCCTTTTATTCATCTTAGAAATACTTTTAATATATTATATCGTTTCTAGACATGTTTTATGCCATATATTAACATATTTCCAACAAATTTGTGTTGCAAATATATATGTTTTGTTTGAGGATCATGTCAGACTGGCTATAAGCCAAAGATGTTATCCTCGATAAATATTATTATTATTATTATATTATTATTATTATTATTATTATTATTATTATTTTAATTATTATTATTATTATTATTATTATTATTATTATTATTATTATTATTATTATTATTATAGTCTAAGGGAGCTAATGCGGGGAAAACCGGGTATCGCTTATCGAAAACTAACTAGGCATCACTTACTAGAAATGAATTGTGCCGACAATTCGATCAAATTATGGCGGAATTAACAACTGTTGGGTGGAAAAAAATCCGTAAGTTGATTACATATCGAAAAGCAGCCAGATCGGATCAGTTACACCTGAGTTATGGCTCAGGATTTAGTTAAAAATGCTATATTTTGCCCTGTTAAGATGATAGGTCTTTAGTCTTTCATCTGATATTTACCAAACTTGAAAAGATTGTTGATATCAACGAAAGCTCGGACAAAGCTCAGTCAGATCGGGCCAGTAACACCGGAGTTATGACCCTTGGTTTTCTTAAATAAACGTTATTTTGTTTCGTTAAGAGGATAGGTCCTTAATTTTTCATCTGATGTTTACCATAAATTGATATCAACAACAGCTCAAACAAGTTTAAAAGTTACGGTCCTTTATTTTCTTAAATATGTTTTATTTTTACCGTGTTAAGACGATAGAGCTTTCATTTTTTGTCTGATCTTTACTAAATTTTACCGGATTGTTAATATCAATAAAAGCTTGAGCTAGCTCGGATAAGTAACGACAGAGTTGTGGCGCTTGATTTAGTATTTTGCTTCTTTAAATCTGTAGCTACTTCATTTCCATCTGCTCTTTACCAGTCTTGTTCAGAATGTTAATATGTTAATGTAAAAAAAAGAAGCTCAAATCTGTTTGAAAAACAACCACTCCCCATCCCAGTCTTTTTTTAATGAAGCTGTCTTGGTCATAAAAGAAAATGGGACGAATTCAAAAACTACCTGTTTTATTCTAGAAACAGCAGAGTTATGGCTCTTCATTTATTTAAAAATGTCGTATTTGCTTTGTTAAATCTGTTGCATCTGATCTTCAACAAACTTGTTGATAATGTGTTCATATCATATAATGTGTTCGATAAAAGGTCGAACATCTTTGAAAATCAACCATATTTGACCTGAATTGCATCCATACTTATCACCCGCCCCCAACCCTCCACCCCCACCCCCATACCTAACCACCACCCCCACTCCCACCACCCCATCACCAAAAGAACCTGCCGGTTACTTGCAAAACGTTATGGTTGTATTCCAGTCATTGACTTGTACCTTTTACAGAACATACTAGAACCAAAGGATCTTTCATAATATATAGAGTAATGTGTGTGTTATTCGGTCTCATGTCCGAGTGGTCAAATACACACGTTTGATCTGGACCGTTTTATGTGAAAAAGATATGCGGTGCTTACGGAAATCGGTGATTTTACTATAAAGTTGTTCGGTACCTGGAAATGGACTGACGTGCGCCTTAGGTCTTCTTCCGCCAGTACAACTGGTCGAGTTGAAAACGGCATTATTTAAGGAATGAAATGCGCTCTTTTGGTTTTCATTGGGATATGAAAAATATTTGAGTGGTTTAAAGTGTGTGGAGGGTATGAAAAACATGTGGGTGGTTTAAAGTGTGTGAAGTCGGATTCCACACACTTTAAACCACCCAAATGTTTTTCACACCCAAATGAAAACCAAAACAGCGGATTCGGACTCCACACACTTTAAACCACCCAAATGTTTTTCATACCTCACTGAAAACCAAAAGAGCGCATTTTTGTTCCTTATATTTACATAAATATTTACCTTTAAAAATGGCGTTGATTTCTTCTCTATATACGCCAGATTTACTAGTTATTTCGAAAAAAATAGTTTATTAAACGGGGATTTTTATGGAGAAAAATGTAACAGCCGTTACGATCGGCAACATTTTAGACACACCCCTCATGCGAATATTCTATTAAGTTAAGCTGCGCCCATCATCCAATGAAAACAGTTAAATGGCATATCATGAGGTATTCCGAAGGTAATGTTATTCATCGGAAAACGAAATGCAGGGTGTCAAATAAGATTCACCGTAGCGAATGCAACATCGATGTAAATACTTGTTAATACGGAGCGAGAGCGTGACATTTCATGGGGAAGGGGGCGCGTCAAATCTCTATGCTTGACACAGAATATAAAATCATAAAAGGTATGATTCTTACCGCTACGGGATATCATGAGCAATCATAAAATACAATGTTGACGTTTCCATGTATTATCTCTCGTATAATCAGAAATACGCGTACATAAATAAGACAAATATACCCGAATATACCCAGAATTATCAAATCTTAGCTCAAACTAACCGTAAGGAACGACTCTTCGAACCCGTATAGTCAAGTGACAATAAGTCTAGCTACATCCGTAGCAAAAAAACAACAATGAAGCAATTTTCGTCTACTGTATAAGCAGTTTACATTAGAGTTATTCTATGAGCTATATAATAACTTTATTCTCCAGGTAAATGAACTGTTAAAAAGTTCAACTGAATCTGTGTCAAACAGCAAATGAATTGTTGAAATTCTTTGAGAGACCTTTGAAGAGGAAATTGTTGAGGAAAAGCAACGTTTCTAGTGAGCAACCGCATATTGACGAAGGACTCGAATGACTAATCGTTTCATGATATTCTATATACGCTGTTAAGTCACACCATTTTCCTATTTTATTTAAATTGTTTCTGCTCCGCAGTGTTGCATTATCTGACACGTTCTGATAAAAAACACACAGAGAAATACATGTGCAGATGAAATCGTTTGAATTTCATTGTCATATTTGCTCAGATTATCGGTTGCCACCGTACATGCTCCCATAGTGTGTATTGGTGATACAGAGTTCAGAATTTAGGTAGAGGTATCAATATATTCATATTTGGTACTACCTAAAACAGGTATCCGTGAAGAAGTCGATAAATCATATATATGTTTTTGCTAGTTGTAACAGGAAATATCTGCAATTGTAACATTTAACAGTGTTCATCTGTCATGTCATGTTTTGTATTTGTATATATTTGCATGTGTTTGACGAGATACGTTTGTATAAGTCAATACAGAACCTGTTCTGCTCTGTTCTGATAATGCCAATTTTTACAAATATAATATCACCGTTTGCAAAATTTAGACTCTGGATGTGGCAAAATTATATCAATTCTATTTGAACAAGTAAAAGTGTTAAAATGGACAGATGGAAATCTTTTTTTTTTAAACTATCGGCGTCCCGTTAGTTTTTCTACATCAATTGCATTTGTTTATTCATTCATATTAATTATAAGAAGTGTATAAAGCATGGGTATAAATACTATGTATGTAGGTTTGTGTATAAAGCAAATCGTTTCGTATTACTAACTGCTGACTACATGTCACCAATAATATATTCTAACCGATGTTAGAATAACGAAGAAAAATTGAAAACTCAAAATTGTATTTAAATATATGCAAGCAGATTTAGAGTCAAAATGATTTTGGATTAATAAATCGAGAGGCTAATGTTAACGCTTGATAAAGACTTAAAGATTGGAATATGTCCCTTTAAGAACAACTTAAGCAATTATCCTTAAATTAAGGAAAGCAACTTAATAAGAACTAGTATGCTTCCGTTCCGATCGATCCTTTATTTGTTGTCTTTGTATTCGTGCATAAGTTTTACATATAATTGCATTACGTGGTCCGATTATTAACTTTTATACCCCATCCAACCCCTTCTCCAAGAAGCGAAAACGGGGTTGGCTGGGTTATGAAGTAAAAACCTTAATTTCAGTTTAAAACGTTTGCATATTTTAAAATTAAAACATATATTAGGCGATTTCAAACAGGTTATCACATTTTTTCAGTAAAAAATGTTTTTAAACATGTTTTATTGTCAAAATATCTGTTATAAAACCCTGCTAATATAAGCTTTCCCATCGCTTATTGGAATTAAGGCGGGACTATGCACGTAATGAATAAAATATGTTTAACAAGTAATTATCAGATAGTGACACATTCATATTTCTGGTTAACAGCCAATGCATTGTAAGAGTGGGTGCCAAACCCTGTTGTCTTATACATCAAAAAAGACACTTTAACTTGTTTAAATGTATTTATTTTGAGAAACTATCTCTTTTACATAAAATATTACCTTTACTTTTAGCTTAGTGTATATACTGTCCTAAAATTATTTCAAAATTATTATGTATATGGTCTTAGGAATATTTTGTATATAACTGAGGGTTACTGACAGGTATCTTTGTGAGCAATCGATGTTAATCAGGTCTTCCAAAACTGATTTGAGATGATTAATCGACGATGCCGTTCCGCTGTTTGGTGTCGTACGAAAAAATCCGAAACAACGCCTTTGGAGCCATGCGATACATGAACTCTCACACTATTACCTATTTTATTGTTCGATAACATTGATGTGATCTCGCATCTTATAATTTAACCAACTCGGTTGTTAAATTCAATATTAAACAGACTCTTATGTTAGATTCTCTATGCAAATGATGTATGTGTTACCTAATTAAGGTCATCGTTCGTAATCGATTCATATGTATCATTTTACAAAAAAAAGAGAGAAGAAAAACAGGCACCGTACCACGAGGATAATAAATTATATACAATACTTTGATCAATTGCGTCTGTTTTAATGACAACAAAAAATCAAAATTGTTTTATCAATTCATCAAAAGAGGCGTTTATCCAATCGCATGGCAGGAATAGCAGTTATCTTTACACGCTGAGCAATGATACAGCCATGTGATACAGCACGGCTAATTTACTTTAAATCATATTAGTTTTGTCCGGCGTCTGAGGCTCCCGTATATGTTTAATACAGTGTGTAACATTTTGTAAATAAATAGTTCTCTGTTTCTACGTTGCTGTCGCGAGGGAAGTCAAACCAGAAGAGCACTGGGTTTTTAATGTCAGTTTCCATTATACATTAACACAAACAATGCACGGATTACTTTTATTTGTTATTGTATCTACTGTTTTGTGCAGGAACTTTGCAGGAACATTTGTCATTGAAGCAGAAGACGCGATATTTGAACACGGTAAAATAAATGTCATGTCGCGAACCACGGCGTCAAACAAAACGACACTGTCGATGAAAAATGGAGACGTTTTCCATGTGGAGTTCTGCGCGGTTTCTGAAACCAATCTTCGAGTTGGAATCAGGTATTCTAATGACGGGTTTTCGGATACCATTTCCGTCGCTTTGGGTGATAACGAATTGCATAGGTTTAGAACAAAGTCGTTGTTTATGAGAGGAAATGGGTGGGATATGTTTGTAAATACGCCGCCATCGGTATCTCATCGTGTGAAAGAAGGTCGTCATAAAGTGTTTGTCAAAGTAATGAACGCTGATGATTTCGGCATAGAAATTGACAACTTGGAACTTTATCTTGAAAATGGACAAAGCGCGGATGAATTCAACTGTCGTGTACCTTGTTTCAACGACATAACTTATTTCAGTAATCGCTCGCCTCGTACAAATATTAATCCGCCAAAAGGCTATATACTCCAGGAAAGCTCTCGTACAAAATGTGCAGAAGAAGATAACGTCAATATTCCTATTTACGCAGACGACATCAAATCAGTAAAAATAACAGCCACTCTTCCGAAATACCCAGCGTTTGACAATAACAGATCTCCGGATTTTACCAACTGTAAAATGGTGTCAGCCTTATGGAAGTTTGGAGATATTCATTTTGAGACGCTTGGCGGCATTTTACACAAGCCGTCTATTAAAAAGAAAAACGCCAAACGCGTCTATGGGAATGTCGCTACACTCACGGCAGGAAGACATGCAGATGATATGGTTGTCAGGATTCGTTTTAAAATTGAAGGACAATCGAAAGGAGTTATCGACTCTGATATAGGTTCGGTTCTTTTCGTGAAATTTAAATATATAGAAGTAGGAACACACGTCGCTGTCCAATTTAAGGGACGCAACAATGATTGGTCAAAAAGCTTTTCCAAGGTTTTTCATAGAAATAAACTGGAACAAACATGGGACATACCTGATTTTACTTGGTCCGAAGAAAATATAAATGTAGTAACACTAGACGTTCACTCGCCTGAGAAATATGTAGCAATAGAAATAATAGAATTACGTCGCCGACACGTGGAACAGACGAAGATTTTTAATATGTATAATGATGGTCAATATTTAATGGAAGGAGCGGATATTGACTTCTGGTGGCTCATCAACCAAACTATGACCGTTCACATAATTGACAGTGGAGAGACTTTCCATAACGTCGATTACTTTAGACTTTATACCAGAATCCCATGGAAGAAAGATCATTTTTCGCAAATATTCGTGCTTTACCAAGACGGAAATGTACGACTGCTGCCGGTTTCTCCTCACGGCTTAGACTGGATACCATTTGGATCGTCCGTTTTGATTGGTCAGTCAAATGTATCGTCAACGCGTCCTTGCGCGCCTATCAGACGTGTCGATATATCAATGACAGAACTATCATTTCACGTTTATTACGCAGATGGCGGATATATTTCATTTCAAGTCAGCACAACATTTTCGACCACTACAATAGACATGAAAGACACATTATTCGTAAAAGACTTGAAACATTTTCCATTTTTGACCTTTAGATCGATGTGGGTAACCAACGGAAACGCAGATACTGATCACGTGAGTGTTGACGGCCAAGAGCGTCATATTATGTCGTCATGGCGGAAACTGGAAGGCTCGTCATTTGCTTTCTTCAGACGATGTATTTCGAAGCATAATACTCAAAGCCCGGATATTCTTGTAGACATGTCCTGATGCGTGGTAGACATTTTCTTTATCATTCCGAACTACATAGATGTCAGAAACTGATTCAAAACAAACCAAAATCTCAACCAAACGTATATTTTTCGCTCATAGCAAACATGTCATAGTTTTTTTGTTTTTTTGTTTTTATAGTTTAAATTTGGTTTTCCTAAGTCATATACATATTCTACATGCAACTCCTTGAACTTCTTCTGATGTAAGGACTGTATCCGTACCAACACGTTTATTCATTAAGTCATCAAATATTTCCATAGTTTCAGCTAGTTCTTTCGATCCTTGGTCCAAAATGTCATGTCCTATATGGTAGTAATTGTATTTAAAACGGAGGTAATCTCGTCACCTTGGTTAAATTTGCAATCATTCACATCATTGTCGTCTCCAAGTTCACCTTCGTGTTTCTTTCAGTATAATCAAAGAGTAAACACCTTTTATTCATTATTATAGTTCGACAGGACGTAGCCAGCCCTGAAATTTAACGGAGGCAAATCCCTTATTTTGGTGTCCGATGGCATTCACCTCCCTCTCCGCCCTGGCTTTTGTTTTGATTTCCTACATTGTGTTGCATTTCCCGGACAATGTTTTCAGTTTAAAGCATGACATATTTTGTCAACGATTGATAATATATCGATACTGAAGTTGTTTTTATGTAAAGTATGTACATTCCCAAAATTCAACCGTGGCAACTGCCTCGGGGTGCCTCAGCGTAGATACGGGCCTTCTCGGGAAATTGCTTTTCCGCTTAACATATATGGTACAGTGTTGTCTTAACAGACAGTCTCAACCAATTCAGACCACCAGAGAACATATTTATATATAATGCTGTAACAGTATTATTCGGGCGCATAAAAAGCCATCATATCGATGAGTTCATATATTATCTTGGCAATGAGGCATTAGCCATCGCGCAACAAATCCTCACACATACACACAGTAATAGAATAATATTGCATAATATTGTAGATATTCAACAAACGTAACAGGTGACCTTGGCAATGAGGGGAAAAAAAGAATTTCTACAAGTGTGATTTTTTTAAATGTTTACTTCTTGGACACTCCAGATCTTGTAGATAATGATTATAGTTATGTATTTCCTATTTTTTGTTGCTAAAGCTTTCTGAGCCAGGACACTTGCTATATTATCTTTGTTAGAATTTGCAGCAACTCTACAGTCCTGCAGGTTAAAAAGTTCTATAGGCCCATTCTTCCTATTTTATCTTGATGTAAATGGAGGATGAGCCTGGCACGTTCATTCCTGTTAGGCGCCATATAACCTTTCATGTGTTGATTCAATTCAGTTGATTTGCATAATATCACGTGGAGATGTTGATGTATGTCATTAATTGTGGGTCTATATGTAACCATAGGAGCAAAAAATGGAAGTGAACAGTTATAATAAACAACATTATCCATCAATTCATATAAACTGGAACAAAGGGCCGTCTGGGAGAGATAGTGTCGTTTACAGGTGAATATAACAGTCAGGTAAAGCAGCAATAAATTGTAACTTTTAAAAACGACATGACCGTAGCAAAATATCAACATTAAAACGTCTTTAAAACACAATATTTGACAAAAAACATTAATGAATATTTGACATAAAAACGTTAATGAACCATCAAGCTTTGCTATACAATAGGTCTATTGTGATAGATACGAGAAATGAAAACAGTTTCACTGTGCATCTCGTCCCAGGCTTTATTTCTTTCCCATTTTGTCAACCTGTTAAAATACTGATACCGGTGTTCGCGGTCATACTGGTGTGTGTTTTATCCGGTGTAGATTCTTGATTCTAAATTTTATTTTATATATAATATCCATTTCCTCATTACGTTAAAAAAACAACTCTTCAATCCATTTCTGTTATCCTGTTATTGGCGAAATTTTATATTTTGTTATCTGTTTTTGTGAAAAAATATTAACTGTTATCTGTTATTAGATGTATTGTTAACTGTTTTCAGTGTTTTTTAATTTACTGTTAACTGTTATCAGCAAATTCAATTTGCTGTTATACTTGACGCCTTTAAGAAGGGCAGCAGGGTAGCCACAAACTCGGGTAAAGTATCACCCTCACTACAATAAAAGGATTTATGTCGATAATCGACAAATCCCATTAATGCCAAATTATCCGCCCTTAGTTTTATTTTAAATAGTGTTACACTGATGTATATAATGCTATATAGGTGTACATGTTTATAGATGATAAAACATGATTGTACTCATCTATAATAAAAGCTACAGTGGATTATTTGAACATTTGAACTATTGTGAATGAATAAACCAGGAAAGATTTGAATTGAAACTGGATTAAAGAGACACTTGAAAATGATTAAAGAGGCACCTGGCAATTCAGATTAAAGAGACACTTGCCAATATTATTTGGACTTCATTCGTATATTGGATTGTATTTTCTCTAAGTGAATATTTTTCTTTGTAGTATTTGAATAAATGTGTTGGTTATACTTTAAAAACAGTTGTTGCAGGTTTTACTTCCTTTCTTGTTAAGTGTTACCCGTAACAATAGCGGTGGCTTCGGAAGCTCAGTGGACAATACCTTGGAGTTTAGGGATACGTATAGACCTAAATGTGGTCGAGGCGTTCTCGCCACTCACCGCTGCGCGCTGCGGGTTCGAATCCCACTGGGAGCTCAACTTGTAAATCAGAAAGTGTCAATTCATCAGATGGCGGGAGGTATACAGTACTGGTTCTAACCAGGAATAAGTGGGTGGTCTGCCTCTGCACCCCCAAAATGTCAGCCGTCATACATAGCCTACAATGTGCTGAAAAATGACGTTAAATACCAAACAAACAAACAGACCTTTGCCCCGGGTGGGTTCATGTCTGCTGGGAATCTTGATTCTTCATCTCATCTTCGTCTGGGGTTGCTGTCTCAATATAACCTAACGGAACGTAAAATACCATTTTATTTAAATATTTCGGATTCGTTTTAAACGTTCTTTGAATGAAGATGCCAGTCCAAATACAAATGAAGACCATCATTATGTGCTTCGGCGTTTTTCTTCCTTGTAAATAATACCCATCTTATTATAACTACTCATCTATTTTTTTCGCATCTTATTAGGTTATATTGCATTAGATAAATGCATGATATTAGATGTATGTGTTGGAATATGAAGATCTATTTACTATTTTTATAGCTTAGTTCAATTTGGAATATCTTTTTTTTTATCGTTTGATAGTATCAAATAAAAAAAATCTGACTTATATTTCGGGGCGCTTGTTTCAGCCAAAGTGTTTGTTTTTACTTTGAGACCAAACTATAGGTCACGTGTTTACTTGCTGCTTATTGTTCTTTGCTTGATTGTTCTTACTTTTTTGCTTACCTTATTTTATTGAATTGAAAGTCTTTATTTATCGAGGGTGATCCAATTAGCTGATACTAATCTTCATTGGTGCCCTATTATTTACGGTTACTTACTTACAATAGAATTTTCAGCAACTCTGCAGTTCTGCAGGTGAGAAGGTTCTATGCCCATTCTGCACATTTGTATCTAGATGTGCTTGGAGAGGGGACCTGAAATGTTCATCCTGTTGGCGCCATCTAACATGTTTGTGTTTCTGACCAATTCAACTTAACTATTTACTTCTATGTAAAAAAATAAATAAATCTCTATTGAAATTATTTAGGTTTTCCCAAATGTTTTCTACGTAGTGTTTACCACGTTTCTGCTTGACTCCTCTTTTGTTCTCATATATTATGTTTTATTTATCTGAGAAACAAAAGTAATTGTTGCAAAACAAAAATCTAACCTGCAATCATTAGTTTAGTCATGTATGCTGAGTGGCATAAATTAGGAAGTATGTGCAGCTGATTTCACGACTTGCTTTGCATTAATGTTTGGTAAAAATCGTAGCTTGTATGGTGTGTGACTCTCACGTCTAGTTCAGATGTTACATGCACACTGGAACTGCAGCCTCCAACATTCAATCGGAAAACCAATATCATGTTCACGTTAAATATCTCGCTGAACTTTTGCGTTAAAGACAGTAATCCGCCAAATAACGGCAAAAGTGCACTACAAAACCGTTTAACAAATTTTCTTTCAGGTGTTCAGATCATATAATAATGTTAAAAAGCCGCTTAAAAGTATACTTTTATTCACGGTTTCTTAAAATATCTGTGATCGAATATGCGTAAAATGAATTATGAGTTGGTAACTCTTAATTCGACGCTCCAGTTTTGGGGTTTGGCTTGGCTGGTTAAAGCCGTTTGTATCGTGTCTATAGCGTTTAGATTCTCAAAATATGTAAGTTTTGTACATACCTCATCGCCAGTAGGTTTAGAAAGGTTGTACATGTTGTAAATTGTGGGTGTTGTTGGCGGAATAGCGACCTTCCCCGGGAAGGGAGATGATCATAACACTCGTGTGTAGCAGTATACACTACTCAACTTTTATAACTGGTCACTTTTCAAAGAATTATATATTTTTTAATAATTCATATTCTCATTTGAAATTTTAACTGGCTAGCGATTTATAAAACTTAATCTGCCCTGACTGGACTAAAACTTATTGATAAACTTAATATATTGGTATGTGTTTTGGTGATTTCCAGTTTTTCGTATTCGTGTTATTTTCAAAAAAAAACTGGGTGACCGATTATAAAAGTTGAGTAGTGTAATATAATGAAGTGTTTATTGAGATAATTCCAATGGGTCGTAAGACCCGTAAGGATATTACAAAAACATATAAACTTGACAGCGATAGTGAAATATATATACAACATTATACCAACAACTAACATAATTAACAGAAAAGTATTCACATGTATACGGTAACAATCAATACTTTAGCAGTTAATGTTGTTGTTATTTTGCTTTCACCGAAAAATATGCAGAGAAGGTGACTGAACCATCAAATTGAATCGCTAATATGTTTATGTACATATTTATATTAATTTATATATAATATTAGATTTAACTAACGTGATAAATGGAAAGCTTCTAACTAGTACACAAGTGTATATACATAGTTTGTAATAAACAAATATACACTTATAACGTAAACATGCGATTTTAGAATAACATAAAAAAACAAACAAAAACGGCTATTGTAAATGTATTACTTATACACCATTGATTTTCTAATTTCAAAGGCTTTATATATAAAGACGCTGAGGTTTTGCAGTATCTTTTGTTTTTGCATTTGAAAAGTTCTAAAAATTTGATCATGTTAGGTCTTTTCCAAAAATATTTACTTGTGTAATGATTTCTTATTTCATTAAACATGCTACATTCAATAACAAAGTGATATTCGTCTTCAAGTGTATTGCAGACGAGGCATATTCTTTCATGTATTGGTTTACAGACTAGTTTTTGCCATCTTCCAGCTTCTATTTCAAGGGTATGAGAGGACACACGTAACCTTGACATTGCCTGTCTAAACTTTGGTATGTTTACGAGTTTTAGATATGGCTTAAGATCAAAATTATAATCAACAATCAGTTTAGAAAAAATTGCCCTACTAGAATTCTCTAACTTTGAATGAAATTATCATTTTTTCCTTGTTTTATACAGTATAAAAACAATTCCTTATTGCCAACCCCTTGAAATTACCATGCATGATAGAAATCAAGAGATTCTAACAAGTTTTTTTTAACGATTTTATCCAATTCTTTTTATTTGGATATAGCTCAGCATCCACTATCATCATATTATACACATGGCGTATATACCTATGTTCATTAACGTTCAATATAGAACGATGTATTTTGAGAATAAGTTAAAGAAACTTATATTCCAAATAAGGGCAAAATGGCTCTACAAAACCGTTCATCAAAACTCTAGCCAGGTTGTCATAATAATGTATATGTGCCGATTAAAAGTATAGGTTTAGTCAATGTTTTTAAAATACCCGTGATTGAATATGCGTAAAATGAATTATGAGTCTTAATTCGACTTCCAGCCCTAGAGTGTTCACAAGGCAAATGTTAACGGACGATGGACGGACGGACGACGAACCAGTTTTGGTGTTTGGCCTGGCTGGTTAAATTTTGTTTATATTGTGTATATACAGCTTAGATTCTCAAAATATATCAATTATATATATACCTCGACGTCAATAGGTTACGAAACGGTGTACATAAGTTGTAAAACGTGCCTGTTGTTGGCGGGATAGCTACTTTAAACATGACAAATACATTGTTGACCACATTGTCCTATACCGCAGTCGTTTTCGTTATGGTGTAAAGACATCGAACTTCGTTTTACTCAAATAAAGATAACACGTATTTACACGCTTAAACGTGATATAACAAAGTGCGCATCACACGATAAATGTGGTGTACTGTGACGCAGCTCGGTGGACTAGGCCTTGTGTTTAGTGGTTCAGACCTCCGTCCGTATTGTTTCGCTCCCCAGGCGGAGGCATGTCCGATGGGAAATTTCATCTTTCATCTCATCTCCCTATGAGGTCGCTGTCCCAGTATATGTGTTGACGGGATCATGGGAATGATAACAACCATTTAATGCATTCGAACGACGGTTCTCCAATAAATTAATGAAAAGACAAACTTCAAAAACAAGAAGAGACTATTGGTCAATACACATGAGTAAAAGGATTTGTTTGTTTGTTTGTATGGTGTTTTACGTTATTTTCAACACATGTAAGGTTATATATATATATGACGGTCGATTTTTTGGTGGTGGAGGCAGACCACCTACTTTTCCTGGGTAGAACCAGTACTGTACACCTCCCGCCATCCGTAAGAATCGACACTTCCTCACTTACAAGACTAGCTCCCAGTGGAAATAGAACCCGTAGCGGTGAGAGGCGTACGTTTACGACGCACATCGCTATTTTATGGATTGTCTGGTTCAATTCTGCAGGTGAGCCCCCATTGGCAACATCTCGTACACTTCTTCTAAGCATTACTCGAATCATTCGCAACGTCTCCTACACACATTCGCAGCGTGATCCCGAAGAACGACGGGACTGGCCGAGTTTTCACGAAATTTGCTAAATTGTTTAAATTCATTGCCTTCAACGACAACAAATGTTATACAATTCAGCATTGATCAGAGAGAGATTTTCTGTTTTGAAACAATAACATGAGATGTTGTTGTTTGAAAAAACATTAGATGTATTAAGCAAAAACTCACGCAAGGCAAACGTTTCATATATCAATCTAAAATGGAGAGAACAAAAACGCATCTCGTAATGAATTAATAACTAAAAAACTATCAGACATCCTTATGCATCAACCTTAAGAAGATGAATTTTAATATGTTTCCATCGAAAGCTTGTTTGTTTTCAAATCCTGTCCATGATATGACAATTTGTTCACCACCATTTGTTTTTTAATTTTTTTTAATTTTTTAATAAAACTTATCATATTGTTATTTATCACATAACATGGCTTCTGAGAGTGTATTACAGATGCAAATGAGGACCGAATCACTGTGTTTGTATACACTAAAATATTTAATACTAATTGTTTTCATGGTATATCATACTGTACGTTCAAACGCCTTAATTATTTATCATTATTTGAAATATTACTTCATAAAACGAAGGTTAGTAAAATTAAATTTGGTTTAGGGTGTCGCATTATTTGTAAGGCGAACGCATTTATAACGAGTAACGTAGCGACGTCGTGTAAACAACAAAACGACGTCATGATTTGCCTTACAGGTTGCAGAAAACTAAATACTTTCCCATAGACCTCCTGTTGCACCTGTCAGCTAATATCTCAAGAATTATACACTAGATTTTCTTTAAATTACCTTATTTCATAGATATTTCCATCACAAAGCCTTTGAAAGTGTGAAAAAGACAACTTTTTCTGCTCAACATCTCTGCACATGTCTGTGTTTACAAACACTATTGAATCCGCACTGAATATTGACATGCAATTTCAATGGATGCTAAATTTTCAAAAACATTAAAAAATATTTTTTTATTTAATTTAATGATCCTAGCTGATGGGGATTATTTTACCTATAGTTTATCCTTCCTGAAAATGCATATTGAATATTTCAAAGTTATATCTGCTGATCTCTGTGAACTCTGTGAACTTTCACTTCTGTACTGAATCGTACACAACAAAAGGCGGGGCTTCAGCCAGGCTATATTTAGCTGTACGCAACCTATAGAGAGACATTCAGACCTGACAGAAGGTATTTTTTCTGGCTAAATTTTTTGATACATTTAATCTGAGAACAATTAAGCCACTCTTTTTTAGAAAAAAATCCTTTTCGACAAAATATGAGGGCTTAAAATAGCTTCGGCTAAGGCAAAATTCATTTGGTTTTTACGCGTAAATCCAGAATCTTCAAAATGCCATATATCGACAACCGTTCCAATCTTTTGCTTCAAATAAAGTGATTTTAAATTGATTTCATCAACAACATGTGATGTTTAACCAGTTGAAGCTATCTTGAAAATAATATCTACTCAAAAATGATATTTGTGATTTTCAGCGGTCAAAATAGCAGATTTTACCATAAAAATGCCACTGTTTTTGAATATATTCAAAATCTGCCTTCAAATGAATTAATTAACATTATTCAGCAGTTTCTATATGTGAAACCATCAAGAAAATGCAACTTCTTAGTTTAAAAATGACAAAAAATAATTCTGAGACTATCCTCCCCAACTCCATTTTTAGGGCCATGCCATGTTTTACAATATGCTCATTACACAAGATTGACTGTTACTGTACTATTTATTGTATTTGTTTTATTAGATATTGTTTGTAGCATATTTACAGGTCATTTTCATGCAACCATGCAACCAATAAGCACTGTTTAAAGTACAGATCCATGAAAATTCATTAAAATGAAGGGGGGTGGGGTAAATAAAAACTTTTAAAAAGCATAGAAAAGGTCATATTTTTTGCCAACTAAATAATTTAATTTGTAAAATGTATTAAACCGCATAACATATTTGCATATCGACACTAACCGTATAGAAGCGATGAACTCAAAGTCAGAGTTTACCTCAACGTAAAATAATCCCCATCAGCTAGGATCATTAAATTAAATAAAAAAATATTTTTTAACATCCATTGAAATTGCATGTCAATATTCAGTGCGGATTCAATAGTGTTTGTAAACACAGACATGTGCAGAGGTTGAGAAGAAAAAGTTGTCTCTTTCAAAGGCTTTGTGATGGAAATATCTATGAAAAAAGGTAATTTAAAGAAAATCTGGTGTATAATTCTTGAGATATTAGCTGACAGGTACAACAGGAGGTCTATGGGAAAGTATTTAGTTTTCTGCAACCTACAACTCGCCGCCGTATACGCCTATAAGGAAAATTGACAACATTTAAGTGAAACTATCACGTCGTAGGATGGTTATGTGATAAACAGAATCTTGCATTCGTGACTGTGTGTTATTGACTTTAATAAACTGGTTGGATAAAAAGATAGGATCCTCGGCAAGAGCCTCGTATCCTATCATTTTATCCAACTAATTTATTAAAATCAATAATACACAGTCACTCATGTAAGATCCTCTATACATAAATAAACAGTAGAATTTAAAAGTAATAAAAAACATATGTCAAGTGGGATGTCAAGAAGCGAAATTCGTATTTTTCCATAACAGTGTGCTAGTATCTCTTTATCTTGCAGAGATGACCCTCTGCTTAGAAAGATAAATTGCTCGTAAGGAAGTCTTCTGTCACTTTAGAGAGATATCGTGTATGCTCAAGATATAACTTCAATTTAGAAATGTGACTCTCCAGCTTAAACAACTATTTGTAGTTGTTAGAAATATACATTTCTACTTTAAAAAGATACAGCTTAAATCAAAACATATCCTTAAGCCAGAGAAATGTCTCCTTGACGTATGACATCTCTTCGTAAATAGAGGATCTTACATGAGTGACTGTGTATTATTGATTTTAATAAACGAGTTGGATAAAATGATAGGATACGAGGCTCTTGCTCTTGCATTGTAAATGCGTTCGCCTTACAAATAATGCGACACCCTAAACCAAATTTAACGTTTGTTTTATGAAGTAAGATTTCAAATAATGATAAATAATTAAGGCGTCTGAACGTACCGTATGAAATACCATGAACATAATTGGTATTAATAGTTTTAACGTATACAAACACAGTGATTCGGTCCTCATTTGCATCTGTAATACACTCGTGTATTACGAGAAATAAGTCATGGCTTTACTGCACTCCCAGACGCCATGTTATGTGATACATCTATAATAATAGAGATAGCTCTGTTGGACCTCATGTTTCACAGAACGCATTCTTTCACAAGAATTCGTCCGCATTCTTCTCAGAATTCGAACGCATTTTCACTTTACCTGCGAAATTTGCGTTTACCATCTATTTATCATGTTCCATGAACACGCATTTTTTCAACTCACGTAAAATACGCCAAAAAAGATGACACAATTTAGCCAAAACGTATTTTTCATATGAATAGCTATGTTTGTGAAGTTATGCAAACTGTAGCAAAAGTAAACTTTAATGTGATAAAAATTAACAATAAAATAGATAAATGTCTGTGCTTCCGTCCATCCGTCCTTCCGTCCGTCCTTTCACCTGTCTGTCTGTCTGCCAGCCTGTCTGCCTATCTGTATGTCTGCCTGTCTGTTGGTCCGTCAGTCGGTCCCCCTGTCAGTCTGATTTACTGACTGGCTGTCGAAATGTCCTACTTGAAGAAGCGGTGGGAAAAGAATGACTACAGAAAAAATACGGTGACGGTGACCGGGATAAGATGCAAATCTAACCTTCGACCTCTGGATATTATGACCCTGACCTTTAAACAATATTGCATTAAATCCATAACAACTATTTTCGTGACATCTATTACCTTTAAAGCCGGGCATCCATTTGTACGTGATCCGTGGTCCGTGTCCGTATCCGGACGCGCGATTACGGACGTGGATACGGACACGGACCACGGATCACGTACAAATGGATGCCCGGTTTTAAGGCCTATGTTGTCGGCCCGGTAGCGCAGTTGGTAGCGCGTTGGATTGTGAATCCGGAGGTGGCGGGTTCGAGCCCTACCACCGCCCGAGATGATGGACCTAAGATTTTTTCCGATTGTATTTCGTCTCCTATACCGCTGTTTCAAGTGGGAAATGTGTAACCGCTTGCGGTGAAGCGAGGTCCGCACAGGCAAGACTGACTACATGACCCCGTTGTTACCGAATGGCCCAACAATAAATAAAAAACGTCCATGTATGACAGTTTTGCCTATCCAAATTATATAACTTTGCTAAACTACGATACAATGTGACCTTGAGTGCAAAGGGGAGAAATAGAATGTGTCGAAAGAACTACAGTGTTTGTATTGTTTTCATATATGCCAGTAATCCTGCAGTGTATAACACAAGCATGTACATACCGGGTATTTAGAGCCACAGGCTGACGGCGCGTACCCTACCCCGCCCACACCCTACCCCCCTCTACTACACCCCCCCCCCCACCCGCTCTACTACCCCCCTTCCCATCTGTTTCTCTACTACCCCCCCATACAAATGTTTTCAATGACATACTGTAAGCTGTTCTACTTGGTTATCCATGTAAAAAAAAAATACAACAAAAAAACAAACATACTCTTTATACCATATAAAGGTGTCTGACTCTTTAATAAAAACAACTATAGACCTCGTTTTAAGCCTTGCTGTGCTTGTATTTTTGGTCATAGCATCGTCATTTCGATTCGAATCAATCAGGTTCATATTATAACAAATAGTCACAACACTGATTTCTTCAATGTGTCCTTTATATCGCATCAGCGAAACGTCAAAGTCGTTTGAAAGCAGGTCGACTACGATATGACCTAACCAATGCATTTTCTACGTACATGGTACGGTATTGGGAAATATGTTTCTTCGACGACTCCCGCATAAAAATGCAACGTGATCGTTGAAAGAAAACTGTTTAACAACACTCACCGGTACGAAGAACTTCCAGGAGTATTCACAGACGCTGCAATCGAGTTCTTTCACAAACGGTTATTTGTTTATCGTTACGATCGCCATGTTGACACGGTTGGAATTCCCTATCTGAACCGAATACCCATGATAGATTCTTTTTCTTGCATATCAAGGACATGTTGTGCGTTGACGCCGCCAGCTACTAACGTTTTGCATGTTTTCCGGTATACCGGATGTTGGCGCGCGTGAATTTTATCTCGATCCTAGGGTGAGATGGAAATATCTAGCACCGGTAAAATGACGGATATCCTTGTCCGGTATGCAAGAAAATATTTTCCGTCCCCCATGTAAAACGTAGATTATAAGAATCTGCCGAGGTTCCGATTAAAACACTTATACCGAGGGTTGGAATATAAGAATCTTTCATGGGTATCCGGTGAAGATAGGAAATTCCTACCCGAGGTATACGTGTTTTTATCGGAACCGAGGCGCTGCCGAGGTTCCGATTAAAACACTTTTACCGAGGGTTGGAATTCCGTATCTGAACCGAATACCCATGGTAGATTCTTTTTCTTGCATATCAGAGACATTTTGTGCGTTGACGCCGCCAGCTACTAACGTTTTGCATGTTTTCCTGCATACCGGATGTTGGCGCGCGTGAATTTTATCTCGACCCTAGGGTGAGATGGAAATATCTAGCCCCGGTAAAACGACGGATATCCTTGTCCGGTATGCAAGAATTCCCTATCTGAACCGAATACCCATGATAGACTATTTTTCTTGCATATCAGAGAAATGTTGTGCGTTGACGCCGCCAGCTATTTGACGTTTTGCATGTTTTCCTGCATACCGGATGTTGGCGCGCGTGAATTTTATCTCGACCCTAGAGTGAGATGGAAATTTCTTGCATACCGGACAAGGATATCCGTCGTTTTACCGGGGTAAGATATTTCCATCTCACCCTAGGATCTAGATAAAATTCACGCGCGCCAACATCCGGTATGCCGGAAAACATGCAAAACGTTAGTAGCTGGCGGCGTGAACGCACAACATGTCTCTGATATGCAAGAAAAAAGATTCTATCATGGGTATTCGGTTCAGATAGGGAATTCCAACCCTGGGTATAAGTGTTTTAATCGGAACCTCGGCAGAGCCTCGGTTCCGATAAAAAACACTTCTACCTCGGGTTGGAATTTCCTGTCTCCACCGGATACCCATGATATATTCTTATAATCCGGTATGCAAGAAATATCTCTCTAGCTTAAAGAGATGTATCTCTTCGTTAACAAACTATCCCTCGATGTTAGAAAGATATTTCTCTAGCCGAAAAATATACTTAAAACAAAGATATATGTAAGCCAGAAAGCTATCTCGTTAGTATAGAGAAGACTCGCCAGGAATAATATTTGTGCGGACTTCGAAATGGCCTTTGATAGCGTCGATCATGAATTGTATTATGAAATGTTTAAAATGGTTTACCTTCTTTCATCAGCTTGATGAAACTGTTTTATGACGACGCACAAAGTTGTATAATAAATAACTAATGGTCTTATGACGGATTTTTAAGACAGATAGAGGAGTAAGACAAGGACGCCCACTGTCGCCTTATCAGCTTAGTATAGCAAGTGAAATATTATACAACGCCACAAGGAAACATAAGGGTATTAAAGGTATAAACAATAATAACAATGAAATAAGACAAAAGAATAATAACAAGCATTCGCGGATGATGCTACTATTGTTCTAGATGGGTCCAGGAAAACCTTTGAAACACTAGTCAACCTAATCGATATCTGGATTAAAATTGAACATAAACAAATCATTAATATCACGTGTCGGCTCATTAAAGATTCAAAAGAAAAGTACTGCGAAGATAAACAATTATACGGGCAAACGACAAAGCAACAACACTAGGAAGCTTTTTTTTGCAAATGAAAAAGGAAAATGTCAAGAATATTATCTTATTCCAAAAATAGCCTGATTAATTTATAAGATGCTTAGATCAATGAAAAAAAATAATTATATCCTAGGACAAATAACGTTAATTAAAACAGTTGCCTTACCAACACTGATATATTCTCTAACTGTTATGTAAAATCCACCTAAACAGTGTTTGAATGAAATAAAAAACAAAATGTATGCATTTTTATGGAAGGGTAAACCAGATAAAATCAATAGAAAAATAATTATTCAAGAATATGAAAATGCGGGTCTTAAAATTATAGATTCGGATTCGTTTGTCAATTCCATTAAAGCGTGAAATAAATACGGTTGGAGTATGTTATTTGAAAGCAATTTAGAAATTAAAAGATGCAAACATGCAATAATAATAATAATAATAAAAATAATCAAGCGATCAACCTTTCTGTCTGAAATAATAAACTCCTGGTCAGAAATAAACTTAAAACATATCTAGTGTCCGTTTTAAATTGACGACGTTGGGTTACGAACCTTCGATTCTTCCGTTTTACCGAGTGTTTCCTAACACTTTCGCCGCCAAATTTCAAATGTTGTCTGCTCAGATTTGTGCCTGCTTATCTAGGCCTACACTAGCTGTAAAATCCATGTTTTTGACTGTGGCAGCGAAAGGGTTAAAGTGGCTTCATTTCCTCTTGTGCAGATATTAAACATATTAACAGTTATACGTCTCACAACACAGTGCATTTGTACTATGTTGACCTGTATAAGCTAAACGTTACTTTTTTATGAAACACAGTCATTTGCCCACACAAAACACAAAACATTATACAATGTGGTACGTTAACCAGAGTTGTTTTTTTGCTTTTTTTTAATTTGTGTTGTGGTGTCCTTCTCCTCTTTTGCACTATTTTGGGCTTTAACTCCAGAGCTTGGACAAAGAATTCAACACCCATAAAACTGTCATACTTTGGTGGCAATTTCGTCTAATAGCTACACATCCATTTTCAGATTGTGTTCATCTTACCTGCAACATTAATAAACATATCTGTCTGCAATTATTAAAAATATTTAAAACCGAAGAACACACTGCTACTTTCTATGAAGAGCGAATTATCATACCGTGGTTTTCAAGGGAGCTAACTGAAAAGTGAGAGCTATAAGGTATATATAACGTTACATTTGGAATGCAAAAGGAGTAACGCACATAAAGAGAACAACTAAGTTAAAGAACAAAAGAAAACATACTATAACACTGTGTGATAAATACATTAAAAAAAATGTAAATCGTTTAAAACATCTTTCCTTTAAAGGTTGTGGAGGCAGTCTGGAAGCATTATGGGTGTCAATCATAAAACGAATACAGCCATCGTCATGCGTTTCAGATACGAATACAGCCATCGTCATGTGTTTCAGACACGAATACAGCCATCATCATTACGAATACAGCCATCGTCATATGTTTCAGATACGAATACAGCCATCGTCATGTGTTTCATATACGAATACAGTCATCATCATGTGTTTCAGATACGAATACAGCCATCATCATGTGTTTCAGACACGAATACAGCCATCATAATGTGTTTCAGACACGAATACAGTCATCGTCATGTGTTTCAGATACAAATACAGTCATCATCATGTGTTTCAGATACGAATACAACCATCACCATGTGTTTCAGATACGAATACAGTCATCATCATGTGTTTCAGATACGAATACAACCATCGTCATGTGTTTCAGATACGAATACAACCATCGTCATGTGTTTCAGATACGAAAACATCCATAGTCGTGTGTTTCAGGTACGAATACAGCCATTGTCACGTGTTTCAGATACGAATACAGCCATCGTCATGTGTTTCATATACGAATACAGCCATCGTCATGTGTTTCAGATACGTATACAGCCATAGTCATGTGTTTCATATACGAATACAGCCATCGTCATTTGTTTCAGATACGAATACAGCCATCGTCATGTGTTTCATATACGAATACAACCATCGTTATGTGTTTCAGATACGAATACAGCCATCATCCTGTGTTTCAGATAGGAATACAGCCATCGTCATGTGTTTTAGATACGCATACAGCCATCGTCCTGTGTTTCAGACACGAATACACCCATCGTCGTGTGTTTCAGACACGAATACAGCCATCGTCGTGTGTTTCAGACACGAAAACAGCCATCGTTGTGTGTTTCAGATAGATACGAATACAGCCATCGTCGTGTGTTTCAGACACGAATACAGCCATCGTCATGCGTTTCAGACAGAAATACAGCCATCATCGTGCGTTTCAGACACGAATACAGCCATCGTCATGTGTTTCATATACGAATACAGCCATCATCGCGTGTTTCAGACACGAATACAGCCATCATCACGTGTTTCAGACACGAATACAGCCATCGTCATGTGTTTCATATACGAATACAGCCATCATCGTGTGTTTCAGACACGAATACAGCCATCATCACGTGTTTCAGACATGAATACAGCCATCGTCGCGTGTTTCAGACATGAATACAGCCATCATCGCGTGTTTCAGACACGAATACAGCCATCATCGCGTGTTTCAGACACGAATACAGCCATCATCGCGTGTTTCAGACATGAATACAGCCATCATCGCGTGTTTCAGACACGAATACAGCCATCGTCATGTGTTTCATATACGAATACAGCCATCATCGTGTGTTTCAGACACGAATACAGCCATCATCACGTGTTTCAGACATGAATACAGCCATCGTCGCGTGTTTCAGACATGAATACAGCCATCATCGCGTGTTTCAGACACGAATACAGCCATCATCGCGTGTTTCAGACACGAATACAGCCATCATCGCGTGTTTCAGACATGAATACAGCCATCATCGCGTGTTTCAGACACGAATACAGCCATCGTCATGTGTTTCATATACGAATACAGCCATCATCGTGTGTTTCAGACACGAATACAGCCATCATCACGTGTTTCAGACATGAATACAGCCATCGTCGCGTGTTTCAGACATGAATACAGCCATCATCGCGTGTTTCAGACACGAATACAGCCATCATCGCGTGTTTCAGACACGAATACAGCCATCATCGCGTGTTTCAGACATGAATACAGCCATCATCGCGTGTTTCAGACACGAATACAGCCATCGTCATGTGTTTCATATACGAATACAGCCATCATCGTGTGTTTCAGACACGAATACAGCCATCATCGCGTGTTTCAGACACGAATACAGCCATCATCACGTGTTTCAGACATGAATACAGCCATCGTCGCGTGTTTCAGACATGAATACAGCCATCATCGCGTGTTTCAGACACGAATACAGCCATCATCGCGTGTTTCAGACACGAATACAGCCATCGTCGTGTGTTTCAGACACGAATACAGCCATCATCGCGTGTTTCAGACATGAATACAGCCATCGTCATGTGTTTCATATACGAATACAGCCATCATCGCGTGTTTCAGACACGAATACAGCCATCATCGCGTGTTTCAGACACGAATACAGCCATCGTCGTGTGTTTCAGACACGAATACAGCCATCATCGCGTGTTTCAGACATGAATACAGCCATCGTCATGTGTTTCAGACACGAATACAGCCATCATCGTGTGTTTCAGACATGAATACAGCCATCATCGCGTGTTTCAGACATGAATACAGCCATCATCGCGTGTTTCAGACACGAATACAGCCATCATCGCGTGTTTCAGACATGAATACAGCCATTATCGCGTGTTTCAGACACGAATACAGCCATCATCGCGTGTTTCAGACATGAATACAGCCAGCCATCATCGCGTGTTTCAGATCGTCGCGTGTTTCAGACACGAATACAGCCATCATCGTGTGTTTTAGATACGATTAAAGGAAAAGGTAAAAGGAACTATTTGGCATATAGGCCGTTTTTCTTCCAAGTAGTTTTACCAAACCTGCATGTTGTTAATCAAACATTAATTCAGTGATGAAAGGTTTGGTGTAGCATTTCCCCGGAATTGTTTTGATAAGAGATTATTTTGTTCCACAATAGATAAAATTAACATGTTGCTAATAATTAGCACAGGGATGAGGAAGTATGGTTGATTTTATGCAAGCAAGGTATGTTATAATTATTTATTTTTACAAATTAAATCTAGTAAAAAGATTGTTTTCCAAGTTCTATATTGTAATTAGTTTAATGCAATCACATTATTTAAGAAATTCAGTTTTATAAACCTTACCCATGACAATAAATGTTTTAGGTTCGCATAATGCTATAAACTGAAATTATTATTGACTATTTTTTCACCAACATAAGTCTAAAACTAAAGACTAAAAGTAATTTTAATGCTGTCCCAACTACTGAATCTATTCTTAAATCTCTTACAGAACAACAATGGTGATTGGGAATGGTCAGATGAGGAGTTGTATGCTAGTATTAGTACTGAGAGTGACATGGCAGGTAATCTATTTGAGGGATATTCAACAATTTCCTTTCCTGTTCCAATAACTTTGTAAAACAACAAAAATTACTGATATCTTATAATATATTATATAAATTGATAAATAATAGTGTACACTATAAATAAATATATAATAAAATTGTGTACACTATAAATAAATAGATAATAAAATTAATGTAATTAAATCAGTTTGTGTGTAATATTCGAATACTAGATGTTTCTCTGATTGTATCACAGCAGGAGAGGCTAATCAAACACTCGAGGAGATCGGAGATAATGATCTGGCACAAAAGAAAATTGGTGTAAATGATCCAGCACACGAACAAATTTGTGTAAATGATCCAGCACACAAGCAAATTGGTGTAAATGATCCGATACACGAGCAAATTGGTGTAAATGATCCGGCACATGAGGACATTGGTGTAAATGATCCGGCACACGAGGAAATAGTTGTAAATGATCTAGCACATGAGGAAATCAGAGTTGAAGACACGGCACAAGCGGAAAATGGTTCTAATGATCCGTTACAGGAGGACATTGATGTTAATGATCCGGCACACGATGGCACGACCCAAGACTATTATAGCTCATCCGCTGACAATGTACCATTGGCAGAGTTACGTGCGAAAACATTGAAACGACAAACAAAGCAACCAGTAAAGAGAAAACTGATTGAAGAAGAAAGTGGCTTTTCTGATGACAATAATCAGGATGTATCGTACAACCCAGATAAAGACAATGTTAATTCTACTGATTCTGAGGCAGGTGAGTTATTGCATACAAAAGAAAAGAAAAGAAAATACGGCAAAGGTGTGCGTAACAAAGCCTGGAAGAAAAACACAACAGTGTGAAAGTCATCCAAGTTGAAGCAAAAGCCAAGACAGTCAAAACGAAATGTGTTACTGGAAAAGCTTAAGAAATCAATTAAAGTATTAAAAGAAGGGAGGAAAAGAAAACAGATATAGAGCGAATTAACTGACGTAGAAAAAGCTATGCTTTTAAGTAGAAAATTACAATCACTTAAGGCTCACACCAGAAATCTACACGAAGCTCACTTAGACCAACTTCTTGAGTGTAATGAAAGGAAACACATAGATGTTGCTTCAGATGGAAATTGTTTTTTTGCTGCTGTTGCGAGAAGTGTACAGGACCATGCTTTGACGGAAATTGATACATTTAGACATTCGATTTGTGATTACATGTTACAAAATAAAGACCGCTACTCAGTTTTTGTTACATTTGGTACGGAGGAAAGAAATAAAAGTGATGATTTATAAAAGAAGTTATGATATGAGAAGAAGTGGTCACTGGAATGCAAGCATTGCAGACTGTTTACCATTAGATGTTGCTGATAAATATAACAGCATCCTTAGAATATTCTTTAGTTCCCTTGCAACACCAATCATTAACATTAAACCATCTGAATGGATTGAAAACAGTTCATATAAGCGCATTGAAATAGCCTACCTATCTATAAGACAAGAAGAACACTATGATGCAACTAAATCAGCTACAGTTCAGCCATCTGAAAAGTCAAAAATGAACGAGGAACCAAATCCTGTACATACAACACCCAGCAAAAATATGACTGGAAACAATGTTGAAAGATCAGAAAATACAAATGAAATACCGGTTACACCAAACAAGGGAGCCGACTACGAGAGCCCTCCTAAAGCAGAAAAAGCAAAAGAAATGAAAGTGCATGGAAAGCAAATGTTCGTAAGAAAAGTAGATGTGAAGGTAAACAATATATATTCCAGACAGGGAAAACTGTGGAAGGGAAACGTGTGAAACCTCCGAACTGTGACCGTTGTAGATTTAAATGCAGTCCTAAATTTAGTGAACCTGAACGACAAGAAATAGTTTATATGTACTACGCCCTTCCAAACTGTGAACGACAACGATGCTTCATTTGTGATGTTGTTACAACACATCATGCCGTAAATCAACTGGGAGAAAACACAAGTCACTTCAGTATCACCTTGATTTTGGAGAGAAACATGAATGGGTCTGTTCTCAGTTCTTTCGTAAAACACTTGATATAGGACAGAAAAAAGCATGGGACATTTCAAGGGAAAGACATGAGAGACCGTAAAGCAACCTCCACAGATTTGTACAACATTACCAAAGTACCACAGTGGAAGGCCATCAACCACAAGTTTTTACAGTCGGGTCACAGCCAAATGGAATATGATTCTGTCCATTCACCCATAGAACAGTCAAAGAAAAGGACATCTGTGTATGTGCCTTCACAGTGGAGTACTGTAATATGTATGTCAAGGAAAACCAACCCATATCTCACAGTCACTATGAGATACGACCACGTTCTTGACTTCAAGTCATTTGTGAAGAATCTCAATCTAAATCTTCAAACATCTATTACTGGAACAAAGGTTAACTGGCTGAATGTGCGCTGGATCAGAGTGGAGAAAGAGCATCCTAAGATTTTGTTTGTGAACTATACATTCGAAGCTGGTAATTTCATGCAAATAAACACGTGGCCGGCAGATGATTCTGACATGGATATGTGTTTTACTTCACGGCTTCCCGTGTCTACCCAAAAAAAGAAAGACTTGGTAAATCTTTGCAAAAAAGGGATCATTCCAGACGACTTTTATGGATACTTCATTTCACTACCAACAAACAGCAAATGCAAAGACAACATTCCGGAATTTTTTGATGAGGATGATTCTGATTCTGAATGAATAGCATTAATGATTTTTTAAGACAGAGACAGTAAATCATTAATCTACATATATTTGTTCAAACATACTTGATTGTATGCTCAGAATACATTGACTGTCTGTAATAATGCCCTTACTCGTATAATTTTATCGACCATATGCTGTATTTATGTTCATAGTAAAAGGACTTATATGTCACACAGAACCTTTTACACCTATATTTCAACATATTTTATGAAAATCAGTCCATGAAATAAGGGCCTATTTGCCAAATAGGACCTTTTTATTCTAAAAAATTATTGAAAAGGGTTTGTGGTAAAAGGACCTATTTACATTATTGATTATATCTATTGACTTATTGATTATCGACAAATGAAATATATGTGTAATTGAAGATTTGAATATAACATATATCACCACCAAAAAGTGTCTTTGTAAAGTATTTCCCTGATTTGTTACAAATGTTCAAACCTTAAAATTCATTTATCTCGAAAGTATGAAAAATGCAGATAGGACCTTTTAATTCTAAGGTGGCGATATACGAATACAGCCATCATCAATACGAATACAGCCATCATCATGTGTTTCAGATACAAATACAGTCATCATCATGTGTTTCATATACGAATACAGTCATCGTCATGTGTTTCAGATACGAATACAGCCATCGTCATGTGTTTCAGACACGAATACAGCCATCGTCATGTGTGTCAGATACGAATACAGCCATCATCGTGTGTTTCAAATACGAATATAGCCATCATCGTGTGTTTCAAATACGAATACAGCCTTCATCGTGTGTTTCAGCTACGAATACAGCCATCATCGTGTGTTTCAAATACGAATACAGCCATCATCGTGTGTTTCAGATACGAATACAGTCATCATCGTGTGTTTCAAATACGAATACAGCCATCATCGTGTGTTTCAAATACGAATACAGCCAACGTCATGTGTTTCAAACACGAATACAGCCATCGTCATGTGTTTCATATACGAATACAGCCATCATCGCGTGTTTCAGACACGAATACAGCCATCATCGCGTGTTTCAGACACGAATACAGCCATCGTCATGTGTTTCAAATACGAATACAGCCAACGTCATGTGTTTCAAACACGAATACAGCCATCGTCATGTGTTTCATATACGAATACAGCCATCATCGCGTGTTTCAGACACGAATACAGCCAGCCATCATCGCGTGTTTCAGATCGTCGCGTGTTTCAGACACGAATACAGCCATCATCGTGTGTTTTAGATACGAATACAGCCATCGTCGTGTGTTTCAGACACAAATACAGCCATCGTCGTGTGTTTCATATACGAATACAGTCATCGTCGTGTGTTTCAGACACGAATACAGCCATCATCGTGTGTTTCAGATACGAATAAAGCCATCGTCGTGTGTTTCAGATACGAATACGGCCATCTTCATGTGTTTCATATACGAATACAGCCATCATCATGTGTTTCAGATACGAATACAGCAATCATCATGTGTTTTAGACACGAATACAGCCATCATCATGTGTTTCAGATACGCATACAGCCATCACATGTTTCAGATAGAATACAGCCATCATCATGTGTTTCATATACGAATTCAGCGATCATCGTGTGTTTCAGACACGAATACAGTCATCGTCATGTGTTTCAGACACGAATACAGCCATCATCATGTTTTTCATATACGAATACAGCCATCATTATGTGTTTCAGACACGAATACAGCCATCTCTATGTGTTTCATATACGAATACAGCCATGATCATTACGACTACAGCCATTATCATGTGTTTCAGACATCATGTATTTCATATATGAATACAGCCATCATCGTGTGTTTCAGACACGGATACAGTCATCGGTATGTTTTTCAGACACGAATACAGCCATCATCATGTTTTTCATATACGAATACAGCCATCATCATGTATTTCAGACACAAATACAGCCATCGCCATATGTTTCATATACGAATACAGCCATCATCATTACGAATACAGCCATCTTCATGTGTTTCAGATACAAATACAGCCATCATCATGTGTTTCATATACGAATACAGTCATCTTCATGTGTTTCATATACGAATACAGCCATCGTCATGTGTTTCAGATACGAATACAGCCATCGTCATGTGTTTCAGACACGAATACAGCCATCGTCATGTGTTTCAGATACGAATGCAGCCTTCATCGTGTATTTCAAATACGAATACAGCCATCAACGTGTGTTTCAGACACGAATACAGCCATCATCGCGTGTTTCAGACACGAATACAGCCATCATCGCGTGTTTCAGACACGAATACAGCCATCATCGCGTGTTTCAGACACGAATACAGCCATTATCGCGTGTTTCAGACACGAATACAGCCATCATCACGTGTTTCAGATACGAATACAGCCATCGTCATGTGTTTCAGACACGAATACAGCCATCGTCATGTGTTTCAGATACGAATGCAGCCTTCATCGTGTATTTCAAATACGAATACTGCCATCAACGTGTGTTTCAGACACGAATATAGCCATCATCGCGTGTTTCAGACACGAATACAGCCATCATCGCATGTTTCAGACACGAATACAGCCATCATCATGTGTTTTAGGTACGAATACAGCCATCGTCGTGTGTTTCAGACACGAATACTGCCATCGCCATATGTTTCATATACGAATACAGCCATCATCATTACGAATACAGCCATCATCATGTGTTTCAGATACAAATACAGCCATCATCATGTGTTTCATATACGAATACAGTCATGGTCATGTGTTTCAGATACGAATACAGCCATCGTCATGTGTTTCAGACACGAATACAGCCATCTTCATGTGTTTCAGATACGAATACAGCCATCATCGCGTGTTTCAGACACGAATACAGCCATCATCGCGTGTTTCAGACACGAATACAGCCATCATCATGTGTTTTAGGTACGAATACAGCCATCGTCGTGTGTTTCAGACACGAATACAGCCATCGCCGTGTGTTTCATATATGAATACAGTCATCGTCGTGTGTTTCAGAAACGAATACAGCCATCATCGTGTGTTTCAGATACGAATACAGCCATCGTCGTGTGTTTCAGATACGAATACAGCCATCTTCATGTTATTCATATACGAATACAGCCATCATCATGTGTTTCAGATACGAATACAACCATCATCATGTGTTTCAGATACTAATACAGCCATCACATGTTTCAGATAGAATACAGCCATCATCATGTGTTTCATATACGAATTCAGCGATCATCGTGTGTTTCAGACACGAATACAGTCATCGTCATGTGTTTCAGACACGAATACAGCCATCATCATGATTTTCATATACGAATACAGCCATCATTATGTGTTTCAGACACGAATACAGCCATATCTATGTGTTTCATATACGAATACAGCCATGATCATTACGACTACAGCCATTATCATGTGTTTCAGACATCATGTATTTCATATATGAATACAGCCATCATCGTGTGTTTCAGACACGAATACAGCCATCATCATGTGTTTCAGACACGAATACAGCCATCATCATGTTTTTCATATACGAATACAGCCATCATCATGTATTTCAGACCCGAATACAGCCATCGCCATATGTTTCATATACGAATACAGCCATCATCATTACGAATACAGCCATCATCATGTGTTTCAGATACAAATACAGCCATCATCATGTGTTTCATATACGAATACAGTCATGGTCATGTGTTTCAGATACGAATACAGCCATCGTCATGTGTTTCAGACACGAATACAGCCATCTTCATGTGTTTCAGATACGAATACAGCCATCATCGTGTGTTTCAAATACGAATATAGCCATCATCGTGTGTTTCAAATACGAATACAGCCTTCATCGTGTGTTTCAGCTACGAATACAGCCATCATCGTGTGTTTCAAATACGAATACAGCCATCATCGTGTGTTTCAGATACGAATACAGTCATCATCGTGTGTTTCAAATACGAATACAGCCATCATCGTGTGTTTCAAATACGAATACAGCCAACGTCATGTGTTTCAAACACGAATACTGCCAACGCCATGTGTACCAGACACGAATACAGCCATCATCATGTGTTTCAGACACGAATACAGCAATCATCATGTGTTTCAGACACGAATACAGCCATCGTCGTGTGTTTCAGACACGAAAACAGCCATCGTTGTGTGTTTCAGATAGATACGAATACAGCCATCGTCGTGTGTTTCAGACACGAATACAGCCATCGTCATACGTTTCAGACAGGAATACAGCCATCATCGTGCGTTTCAGACACGAATACAGCCATCGTCATGTGTTTCATATACGAATACAGCCATCATCGCGTGTTTCAGACACGAATACAGCCATCATCGCGTATTTCAGACACGAATACAGCCATCATCGCGTGTTTCAGACACGAATACAGCCAGCCATCATCCCGTGTTTCAGATCGTCGCGTGTTTCAGACACGAATACAGCCATCATCGTGTATTTTAGATACGAATACAGCCATCGTCCCGTGTTTCAGACACAAATACAGCCATCGTCGTGTGTTTCATATACGAATACAGTCATCGTCGTGTGTTTCAGACACGAATACAGCCATCATCGTGTGTTTCAGATACGAATACAGCCATCGTCGTGTGTTTCAGATACGAATACAGCCATCTTTATGTGTTTCATATACGAATACAGCCATCATCATGTGTTTCAGATACGAATACAGCCATCATCATGTGTTTCAGACACGATTCAATACAGCCATCATCATGTGTTTCAGATACGAATACAGCCATCACATGTTTCAGATAAAATACAGCCATCATCATGTGTTTCATATACGAATTCAGCGATCATCGTGTGTTTCAGACACGAATACAGTCATCGTCATGTGTTTCAGACACGAATACAGCCATCATCATTTTTTTCATATACGAATACAGCCATCATTATGTGTTTCAGACACGAATACAGCCATCTCTATGTGTTTCATATACGAATACAGCCATGATCATTACGACTACAGCCATTATCATGTGTTTCAGACATCATGTATTTCATATATGAATACAGCCATCATCGTGTGTTTCAGACACGGATACAGCCATCATTATGTGTTTCAGACACGAATACAGCCATCATTATGTTTTTCATATACGAATACAGCCATCATCATGTTTTTCATATACGAATACAGCCATCATCATGTGTTTCAGACACGAATACAGCCATCATTATGTTTTTCATATACGAATACAGCCATCATCATGTTTTTCATATACGAATACAGCCATCATCATGTGTTTCAGACACGAATACAGCCATCATTATGTTTTTCATATACGAATACAGCCATCATCATGTTTTTCATATACGAATACAGCCATCATCATGTGTTTCAGACACGAATACAGCCATCATTATGTTTTTCATATACGAATACAGCCATCATCATGTATTTCAGACACGAATACAGCCATCGCCATATGTTTCATATACGAATACAGCCATCATCATTACGAATACAGCCATCTTCATGTGTTTCAGATACAAATACAGCCATCATCATGTGTTTCATATACGAATACAGTCATCGTCATGTGTTTCATATACGAATACAGCCATCGTCATGTGTTTCAGATACGAATACGGCCATCATCGTGTATTTAAAATACGAATATAGCTATCATCGTGTGTTTCAAATACGAATACAGCCTTCATCGTGTGTTTCAAATACGAATACAGCCATCATCGTGTGTTTCAGATACGAATACAGCATCATCGTGTGTTTTGAATACGAATATAGCTATCATCGTGTGTTTCAAATACGAATAAAGCCTTCATCGTGTGTTTCAAATACGAATACAGCCATCATCGTGTGTTTCAGATACGAATACAGCATCATCGTGTGTTTCAAATACGAATACAGCCATCATCGTGTGTTTCAGATACGAATACAGTCATCATCGTGTGTTTCAAATACGAATACAGCCATCATCGTGTGTTTCAAATACGAATACAGTCATCATCGTGTGTTTCAAACACGAATACAGCCATCATCATGTATTTCAGACACGAATACAGCCATCGCCATATGTTTCATATACGAATACAGCCATCATCATTACGAATACAGCCATCGTCATGTGTTTCAGACACGAATACAGCCATCGTCATGTGTTTCAGATACGAATACAGCCATCATCGTGTATTTCAAATACGAATATAGCTATCATCGTGTGTTTCAAATACGAATACAGCCTTCATCGTGTGTTTCAAATACGAATACAGCCATCATCGTGTGTTTCAGATACGAATACAGCATCATCGTGTGTTTCAAATACGAAATACAGCCATCATCGTGTGTTTCAGATACGAATACAGTCATCATCGTGTGTTTCAAATACGAATACAGCCATCATCGTGTGTTTCAAATACGAATACAGCCAACGTCATGTGTTTCAAACACGAATACTGCCAACGCCATGTGTTTCAGACACGAATACAGCCATCATCATGTGTTTCAGACACGAATACAGCCATCGTCATGTGTTTCAGATACGAATACAACCATCGTCATGTGTTTCAGATACGAATACAGCCATTGTCATGTGTTTCAGATACGAATACAACCATCGTCATGTGTTTCAGATACGAATACAGCCATCGTCATGTGTTTCAGATACGAATACAACCATCGTCATGTGTTTCAGATACGAATACAGTCACCATCATGTGTTTCAGATACGAATACAGCCATAATCATTACGAATACAGCCATCGTCATGTGTTTCAAACATATTCAGTGTGCATATGCACTTAACTAGGACGCATTATTCGTAAAATATAATTACTGTTAATAAAATAGTTTGGTCTGGAAAACTAGACGACTCGACTAGTTTTGTAGTATAAATCATTAATAGTTATTAATGTGATGCGTTTTATAAGGCTTTTATACATTCTTGTTTTGTGATAAAAGTATACTTTATTTGAATGATATGTAGCAATATAATTCCCATTTAAATTAATTTTGAAGCAATAAATCGCATCCGAGACGTCCAGATTTCCAGACAGAACATTTACATCAATATTTAACCGGAATATAACATACGGCTTTATTAAATTTATATGATTTAAACTAATTGTATTTCCATAGTTGTACAATGCAATCGGGTGCTACCCACATTAGTTACGGCCCTTCCCTACAATGCTACATTGGAGTTTTAACAAATAAAATGAATGACTATTTCTATTAACACATACCATTAAGTAAGCAGTATGACATGTTAAGATAATAAGATGTGAATATAAGCAGGAAATAGAAACAAAGAAGAAAGGAGAGGTAGAAGTGGAAGAAAGAAAGATGCAACACACGTGACATTGCTCAGGTTTATCAGAACATATACAATTGAATGGCAAGCCTAAATAAATTGATGACTATCTCGAAAGTTCACATTTCATATGAAACTGAAGCATATTATGAAGGTGTTCATTACTTGGTCCGAGTAATAACTTTCATACCCCATCCAACCCTTTCTCCAAGAAGCTAAAACGGGGTTAGCTGGGGTATGAAATAAAATCTTAATTTCGGCTGAAAAAGTTCGCATATTGTAAGATTAAAACATTTAATAGGTAATTCTAAACAGGTTACCGCATTTTTTCAGTAAAAATTGTTTTAAATCGTGTTTTATTGTCGAAATATCAGTTGTTAAATCCTGTTAATTGAAGCTTTCCCATCGCTTAATGGAATTAAGGCGTAATGTCATTTGCATTTGTAATAATCGAAATAATAATCGAAATGTTTAAACGAACCAAATATGATAAACAGAATGCAACTGTCGTAAATTTTTTACGCTTGGTCAAAACTATCAATCATATATAACCACAAAACATGACGAAGCCGTTATTATATGTTTTCATATAAAGATTTAGATTTTTTCATATAAAGACAATTAACTATAAACATGATTACCCACTATGTCATACTTCAAAAGAAGGACCATGCGAAGCTATATATTTAAATGTCCATGACATATTATCCTAATATACAGCAATTGCCGCTTTGTGAACACAAATGTGAACACAATTTATGTGTAAAACACGTCTTTTACACATGTATACAGAAATACACTCGCATATATTATTTTTTTCACAAAATACAAATATCATAGGCCATGAACCAAGTTCGTTGGTTGGTACCATCGGTCTGAAGAGGCAAAAGTCTTCGTATCCGTTTGGCGATGTGGGGTGTGGCAATGAAAGTCGTTCTTGCATGCGTTCGTCCTTCACACATTCTGTTCCGCATTTTTTAGCATGCCTATTTTTCAGGGCGTTGAATGGTTTTATTATTATTATAACTTTTTTTATCATTATTATTATTATTATTATTAGTAGTAGTAGTAAGCATTTATTATACGTAGCACATGTATTTATACGTAGTTGTGTACAAATGTATATGTAAGATTTATCCTCAGGAACTATGTATTGTTTCATGGTTTCAATAATTTATACTGTTTATGTTATTGTGTGAGAGAGGTTTAGTGCGTGCGTGCGTGCGTGCGTGCGTGCATGCATGTCATGTGTTTAAGTAAACTGTGTATATTATATTCTGTTGGCGTGATACCATGTGTAAGTCGAAATAAAATATATGTTCTAATCTGTTCTGTTCTGTTCTTATTCCAGTTTTGCATACACTTCTAAATTCAACTTCATTTAGAGTTTGATTTATTTACGTTACCCCACCCTGTGTATACCATTCATCATTGAATCCAAGTCGGCACAATTCATTTCTAGTAAGTGATGCCTAGTTAGTTTTTGTTAAGCGACACCTCGTAATATCTTATGAACAATATAACAATATAATTACATTTCTTTCACTACACTGACGATATGATTATTTTCTGTCACTTCACTGCAAACTCTCCAACCATTATTTAAGATGGATTACAAAAGAAACAAGATGTGAATAGTTTATATTTTAATATTGGAATAAGCTGGCCATGGCTTCAACAATATAACAATGTGTAGTTAATCAAATTGGAACATTTCACATAAATAAAATGTTCATAGTCCCAACTAAGTTCAGTGTAAACCCTGGGAACAGATGTTCACAAAGACAATTCTTAAATTAAAAACTGTACAGTGTAAACCCTGGGAACAGATGTTCACAAAGACAAGTCTTAAATTAAAAACTTCTTGCATAGAAAATAACAAAGTTCTTAGAATATTTTAACTACACTATGCTGTGACCGCGAAATACCGCCATTACACAGTTCACCGAATAAACAGTTCATAGAATAGTATAAAGTTCTTCGCGTTCCAATACCACAACGTCTTGCAATGACGACAATAGTAGTTGAAAACTTCTCGTAGCTATATCCAAAAGATGGCACAAGTGTGGACTACTGCATACGAGATCCGGATGAAGCCATGACAAAAAAACGACAGACCACCAGGCATCGCATCTCTTCAGGCACTTACTGAAATATATACATAACAAGCCTAAGACACTGGTACCAAGTACAATCATATAAACTCTAAGACTGGTGAGGGTGGGCGGGTTGGTTTCGAGATAGCATTTAAATACCGTTAATTTTAGTAACAAAAAAAAGGCCGATCTGTAGAAAAATGGCTGTCATGGATAAAAGGCGGTTTATGCGTTAGAAACACACGTCTATGATAATGTCAAAGCTGAAGGATTCTCTCCCCTGAAATAACTAGTATTTGTTCCTTAATAGAACAAATCCCGTTATTTAAGATGGATTACAAAAGAAACAAGATGTGAATAGTTTATATTTTAATACTGGAATAAGCTGGTCATGGCTTCAACAGTATATAGTGTAAAATAAAAATGTGTAGTTAATCAAATTGGAACATTTCACATAAATACAATGTTCATAGTCCAAACTAAGTTCAGTGTAAACCCTGGGAACAGATGTTCACAAAGACAAATCTTAAATTAAAAACTGTACAGTGTAAACCCTGGGAACAGATGTTCACAAAGACAAGTCTTAAATTAAAAACTTCTTGCATAGAAAATAACAAAGTTCTTAGAATATTTTAACTACACTATGCTGTGACCGCGAAATACCGCCACATGCCACGCGGTGTGTGTATGCCACACACCGCGTGGCATCGCCACACATGGGGGAAGCGGAAGACAGCTTAGATAACTCCAAAGAGGTATGACAGACGTACTTCAACCAATGAAGCGATTGTGTCATGTCATATAAAAAAGCTACAAAAGCTCAACAAAAAACCTCCAAAGAGGAATATACAAAAGCTACAAAAGCTCAACAAAAAACCTCCAAAGAGGAATATACAAAAGCTACAAAAGCTCACAAAAAAACTCCAAAGAAGAAATAAACGCCGCAGTGAGCTAACACACCCAACTGGGTAACTAAAAAATGTTCAACCGTTTGAAACACCATAGGCCAGCTTAAGAGTTAAATTGGTAAATTCTACTATTTGAATTGATAAAACATTCAATTCCTTGTCGCAACCCATTCACAAAAAGGGTGTTGCCTTGGTCAGATTAATGTACGTCATCCCGATGCAGATTTTGGTTTCCCTCCTGTATTTCTGGGTACCTAATGTAACCTCCACCCATTCGCAGCACTTCTGTAGCAGGTTTGCTATTTAATCGAACTCTCGCCCGGTCTAATGCTTTGTGCGAGTTCTCTTCTTTCCAAGTCAAGCGAGGAAGGATTTGCGACCACACAATGAATACTCCGGGAATCAGGTCTTTGAGATAATGTAAAGTTTCGACGATGTTCTGTCTCAAGCAGGCACTCTCGATCTGACCTACATCATTGCCGCCACAATGTAAAACAAGCATATGAGGTGGGTCTTCAATTGTCAACAAAAACTGTATAGTCCTTTTTACCAGGTGCCAACACAGGCCACCCGTACCCTGCCACCATACACTAGCCCGATATTTACTTAAACCTAGGCTGGCCCCTTCCACTGTCGACTGCCTGGCAAAGGTAAAGACCCACTTGATTAATGAGGAGCCAACAATCCACACCGGAGTGCTTGTATCTGTAAAACTTAAACTGAGGTTCAGAATGTGTTGCAGATTTAACATTTTAACTGGTCAGTTGGAACTCGAATATATGACTTAAAAGCGCTTGAATCCCAACGCCCCAACTCCTTAATACGAGTATCCGACATCCAAAGAGCAGAAGCTCTGGAGGCTATACCAGTGCGTAGCGAGTGGGATTTGTACTTATCCGCATCAATCCCCAAGCCTAATAAACCTTTCTAAGCAGCGAAAAAACTTGATAACGGGTAACAGGACATCCACCAAAATTACTAAATAGTTGACCTGGACACTGGTCGAACTCCTAAATACGCCTTTAAACGACTAACCGGACATAATGAAGAATTTATGGCCGGAAGGGAGATGACTGTGTCACTACCCAATTGATCTGTCTTAGAATGCCGAAGATATATTTCAAGTACAGAGTTCTGCGAGGTAAATTTAACGCTAGCTAAAGGTAGTGCGTGTACTGCATTTAGTTTGGTATCTGCCACTAGTTCGCCAACTCGAAAAAAAACAAAAATATGCCACCGCATAAATAGCGGAGAACATAGAGGCTTCGTAAGTCGATTTACAAATGATTGGTAGTATCTTTAAAATTCTTTCCAACAACTGGGGGTTATAGGAAGTCTAGAATCCACCCTTTTATCAAGTCGCCCCATGCCCGAGAGCATTTTCTTTGTAACAAACTTTTGTGTTGCATCACAGACATGTAACATTTTACACTTGAACCCAATGCCCGAAAGGTATGACCGAGCAGTTGATGGTGCACAACCTTTAAGAGATAGATGAGCTATAAAATCCATTAATTGTTGTATACTTGGTGGCCATGTTGATTGCAATTTATAATTAACCCTAAACTCATTAAAAACTCTAATTCCAGTTTCATATGCTTCCCTACTATTGACCGCCACTGAAGCGTCTAACAACCGGTCAGCTCGAGACTTGCTAGCATCGCAAGGAAAGATGCCGGAACTGGTGTTGGGTGCCGCTCCGCCCTGGGTGCCAGTTGCTGAAAACGAACCCATTGTTTACGAGATATGGAATCAGCAATGGAATTAAACTTTCCTACAATGTGTAATGCCCTGCACCTTTGTTGAATAGCATAGTCTGCAACACAAGTAGGCGGACCAAGTGCATCACTCTGCGTGATTTAGAAGTCTTTTTGTTTAAAATAGATACCAGAGCCAGATTATCTGTATGCAGTAGGATCTTTTTACCTTGAAATAGATCACCCCAAATATGAAAAGCCAGAATGATTGGTACCAACTCTAGAAAGGTAATATCCTTAATAATATAGGTGTTGTACCACTCCTTTGGCCACTGAAAAAATGTCCAATGTGGCGCAAGGTATGCAGCGCATCCTAGGTCAGCATTGCCTGCATCGTCAGTTAAGAGCTGTATATCAACACTGTTGGTCCAAACAGACTCCGGAAAATAGCAGGAACCATTAAAACAATCAAGAAATATCAACCATAATCTGATATCTTCCTTCATTGGGTTTGACACTCTTATAAAATGATGTGGTTTGGAAGCAGATGTCATTGCGTCATAAAAACGTCGACAGAATGCACGAGCAGCTGGTATTGCACAAGCACAGAAATTTAACGAGCCAGTCAGAGATTGCAAATATTTCAGCGTGATTTTCTTTTTCCCCAGTATAACTGTTAATAACTGCCTTAGTTCAATCAATTTTTCATTCGGGATCCTAACTTTCATTTCCACAGAATCAATATCAAGTCCTAAAAAAGTTAAAGTGTGAGTTGGACCAACTGTTTTATCATTTGCAATGGGAACCCCGAGTTCCGTGCATAATTAACATAAGGCGGGAGCAAACATGTGTTTCCTTTTTACCGCCGAATAAAATCATCTAAATAATGGAGAATACAATCTTTATTCATCCGTCGTCTGACTGCCCATTGTAAAAAAGGTTGCACATTTTTCAAACAGGGCGCAAGAAATGGAACATCCCATTGGAAGACACATGTTATAAAAAAATTGCCTACCAAGTTTGAAACCCAACAACTCAAAATCTGATTCGCAACAATCTAAATGCAGATTTTATGTCCATTTTCCCAACTAATGCCCCGGGACCAAGATTACTTATCATTTTAATTGCTTGGTCTAAGGATGTATAGTGAACTATACATACATTTGGGTCAATAAAGTCATTGACACTTGAACCCTTCGGATACGATAAATGATGTATTATCCGAAAATTACCGTCGTTTTTAGGCACCAAACCGATTGGTGAGATTTTAATATTTGGAAAGGGTTTAACAAGAAACGGGCCTGCCATACGACCCAGATTTACTTCTTTGAAAACCAGTTCTAATGCTTTATTTTCATTGTTTTTAACTGAGCATAGATTGTCACAGTCTGCAAACTGTCTAGGCCCAAAATAGTGTACTCTAAAACCATTTAAAAAACCATCTCGCAACTCCCCAGCCACTTTTTTTTTTATCTGGGAACGATTCCAATAATTTGCACAATACTTTAATTTGTATTGGTGTTCGCCCGTGGGTTATAATATCTTGACTGGCCCCTTGTTGAACCCCTAATTGGAACACTTGCTCTGTAGGATGGACGGAATGCGTATCCTGCAACGGGGGACGGGAATCGTGTCCCCTGTTGAGCTCCTCCTCCTGCCCTAAAATTGAACATAGCACCAGATTAATTCGAATTAGAGTTGCATCGCACTGATGGATGGTTCTCGGAGCACGCATTAATTTATTTAGGTAAGTACAGGGACTCTTGTTACACCAACCGATGTTATTGTAATCGAACGTTTTTTTTGAAGGCTTCAGCAATCTTTGCGATGATTCCGCAGGAGTGTAGTACATATATAAAAGCCAGAGTTCCTTGTCAACAACTGCCCAGGAAGTGGAGGACTCGCGCGCTTTCTTCAGCCTAAACTGTTCATCATATAGTTTCCAACCCAAACCCCCAAAACGGCTGGCTCCTAAACGAATTTTATTCAAATATATTTTAACAGCCCTTGAGTAGCCTCTGGGTGAATAGCTGTGAAAATACTATTATAAATCAAAAATGCATTAGTCCATTGATTTATGTCCGACAATTTTGGCACTACAGACCTAGGTTGCAACACAAGCTGCCCGTCTACAACCGAGACATGCTTGTTCGAGTCTCCTAGGGACATGGGCTTGGCAAGGAGCAAACCCAAATCAATGAACTCCCCATTCAAAATTGTTTGCTTCAAGCTTGACCCGATGTTAGCCCCTAACCCGTCCCCAATACTCCTTATCTGATCAGGAATATTTATATCTATAGTATTACCCATTATCTCTATCCCGCCGCCATCTCCAGGAGTCACCACCTCAGCAGACTTGGGATTCTGGACAGTCGCCAATATCTGTGGCACAACCTGCCTAACCACCTCCTGGATCAGCTCCTTCGATACCACTCGGGTTTCCGGTGCTGGAGTGCCGTTAGTACCCTTATCGTCAGATCCACTCTGTCTGCCTTGCGTGTCTTATGTCGCTCTCTCCCGAGCATAAGGACTTTTTGATACCCTTTTTGGCATAGTCGTGATTTTTAGGAACAAAAAACAGGCCGATCTGTAGAAAAATGGCTGTCATGGATAAAAGGCGGTTTATACGTTAGAAACACACGTCTATAATAATGTCAAAGCTGAAGGATTCTCTCCCCTGAAACAACTAGTATTTGTTCCTTAATAGAGCAAATCCCAATAGTTGATAGCTATGACAATACGATGTGTTATGTAGTTAACCAAGTTTGATTCATCATAAATGAGGTCATTTTCAGTGGATCGCTTAAAAACGAAGGTGAGACTGACACAAGTGTAAATGTATTCTTTCTATTTCGTTTGCACAAAGTCGCTTCCATAGTTATCCCCCGCAAAACGAAGATAACGTGTGTGTGGTGGGGTGGGTGTTGGTATACTGGAGTTAGCCTTTCCATTCGTTCGTCTTTCGATCTGTCCGTCTGTAGACAAAACGTTGTCCGCTCTATAACTCGTTAATACTTACAGCCACACTGATTAAACTTTACAGGTAGAGTGTACATGATGAAAACCATGACGTGAAAATGCCCTTGTCCACTCTATAACTCTTTAAGGTAGCTATCCCGCCAAAAACAGACACATTTAAGAACAGACGAACACCATTTCTAAACCTACTTACGACGAGGTATAAATATAACTTACATATTTTGAGAATCCAAACTTTATAGATACTACATAAACGATTTTAACCAGCCATTGCAAACCACGAAACTGGAGCGTCGAATTAAGAGTTACCAACTCATAATTCATTTTACGCATATTCAATCACGGGTATTTTATGAACCATTAAAAAATTCCTATACTTTTAATCGGTGGGATAGCTACGTTAAAATGTGTAGCCACATACATGCAAATTCATATGTAGACTTTGCATGGTAAGAGAATGACCTCTGTACAATTTGGGTCAATAGGTTTAAGGTCATTACCGTCAAGGTCACCATTGCTTGATAATGAAAACCCTTGTCCACTAAGTTTTGTAGTCACACGCATGTAACGCCATAGGTAGACTGTGCTGGCCATAGGAAGGGAATGAACCTATATAATTTACGGTAACTAAGTCACGATCACAGTGACTTGAGAATGAAAACATTTTCCGCGCTACAAGTCTGAAAAATGCTTAGCCACATACACGAAACTTCACAGACAGACTGGCCATCGTAAGATAATAACCACCATATTGTTTAAGGATCAATAGCTTTAAGAGCAAGGGCATTATGACATAATAATACAAGAAGTGTCACTATAATTGACAAATACCCTCGAAGTGGTTTTGACCTTTGACCTCTAATTGTGACCTTGACCTTGTGGTCGCAGGTGATCAGAAATAACACGGAATGTTTCTGTTCAACCTTAGTAATCAACAAATAAAATATGAAAGTAATTCGTAAAGGCATTTTTAGAATATGAGCAAAAACGACAGACGGGCGAACGGACATGGTCAAACATTATAGCCCCCACCCACCTACCCACCAATTTTGGCGGGGGCATAACAATAATAACTCTAATATTATACAGGAACTGTCTTCCGGAAGGGCTGATGATATACCCCCGCCGGGACCATGGACCTGTACCTGTGAAATGCTATGAGTGTGGATTTCATGATCGGGTCATGGTGACCTTGACCTCGAAACCCATTTAGCCCTAAAATGTACATGAGTCGTCTTCTCAACATGGACAACATACCTGCGAACAGTTCCATGCGCATGACTGATTTAAATCCGTGAAGAGTATAGAGCGGGAAAAGGTTTTTAATTAACAGGTCATGGTGACATTGACTTTGAACTTGCTACCACCTAAATATACAGGAGTATCCTCTCATTAGGAAATCATATCTGTAACGTTTCATGACGGCTCAGTGTATTGAAGAGTTATTTTTCATTATCATGTTATGGTGACATTGCCCTTAAACCCTATTACCCCCTAAATTATCATACCAGGGACAGTCATCTATACAGTTCCATGCATGTTTCTACAAATATTGAAGAGTAATAGAGTGGGAAATGTTTTTCATTAATCACGGTGACCTTAACCTTGATTCTATTTAACCCCAAAATCTACAGTGGTTATTCTTTTTATATAGACATGCTATATGTAACGTTTAATGAGTACGAGTACTAGTATGGTTTGAAGAGATATATAAATCAGACAAGGTTTTTTATGCCCCCGAAGGGCGGCATACAGTAGTCGCACCGTCCGTCAGGCAGTCCGTCCGCCCGCCCGTCCGTCCGTCCGTCCGTCCAATCGTGTCCGGTCAATAACTCTGACATTTCTGGATGGATTTTCAAATAACTTGGCACAAGTGCTCACGACAACAAGACGACGTGTCACGCGCAAAATCCAGGTCCGTGGCTCCAAGGTCAAGGTCACACTAAGAGGTCATACGTCAAAAAGAAGTGATTCGTGTCCGGTTAATAACTCAGACATTCGTGGCCGGACTTTCAAATAACTTGGCACAACTGCTCACCACAACAAGACGACGTGCCGCTCGCAAAATGAAGGTCCGTGGCTCCAAGGTCAAGGTCACAATTAGAGGTCAAAGGTCTAAACCACTTCGAGGGTATTTGTCACTTACAGTGACATTTCTTGTATTATTATGTCATATAGGCCTTGAGCCAGGACCCAAAATTTTCGATATTGTTACCAACTCAAGGGACAAGATCTACCATCACTTTTTGAAAAGAGCAATGTATATAGATTACATTTTTCCATGATAGCAATCTGGAACAGGTAGCTTATATAAAAGAAATCGAACATTAATAGGTTATCATTGTAGCGCTTTCATATAAGTTTTGGTGTTCATTTTTGAATGTCACGCTTGTGTGAATAATTATTGATGTACCTTTTAAAGATGCACTTAAGTTTACAATTCACTGAGTTACATAAAAAAAGTATGATAATGGACCTTTGGAAACGGTCGAGCACGACACATACGAAATAGTGCAGTCTCTGTTTGATTGAGACTGTTCATGAGCGGTAGTGTAATATGCTGGCTACTGCTCACGCCCTCTAGCCCCGGGTTGAGCAGAACTCAATATTCATAAAATCAATAGTACACAATTTTAACCATCCCGAAGATGGCATGCATACGGCGGTGGGCATGGAGTCATATGCTTCCCCATGTCGTACGGCGTATGGTCCCAGTATCTAATAAAATTAAATGCCCCGAAGAGCGAAATAAGCATAATGGAATTTAGTTGGGAGCAGCGGTTATGAAGCCTGCGTATCACAAGTAACAGCCAAAAGACTAAATTAAAAAGCAGACAACATATCCTATAAGTGGTTAAACAATACGCAGAGCCTTTTATCGGCCGGAGTAGTGGAACCACCGAATCAAAAATTAAGTAAGAAAACATTAGAAATTGAAAATGTACCACCGATTACTAAATATAAGTATCGGGCTCAGCGATCTCCAAAGATCGAATGAATAACAGTACTGATTGCAAGCGCGGGGAGACGTTTTACTGCCGCCACACTGCACAAGCAACGCCACTGTGCTATAAAAGAAAGTATGATAATGGACCTTTGGAAACGGCCGAGCAAGACACATACGAAATATTGCAGTTTCTGTATATATGTATATATCAGAACATGTAAATAAGCTCTTTTTTAGCACTGAATTCAGTTTAAAATCTCTATTTTGCTTCAAATTAGAAGTCAATATACCCCACCCACTATTGACACATTTTTATGCATTTATTTTAGTTAGTATTTTTACAGTATATGTGTAAACTTGTAAGAATCAGTAATTTACAACCTTTCTACATGATTTAAATAATATTGTAACATGAATAAGGGATTGTTATGATATATTGATGAAATTAAGTACTAAGCAATGTTTATGGCATTTCACATATGTGTTCAGTAAGTCTGATAAGTTGAGACACATGCCAAACTGGAAGTATAAGCCTTCCTCAAATTAACTGCAACATAAATAGTATTAAAATGTTCTGATATATACCAGTAGGAACGCCACGGACCTATAACATATCAGTTCTGTTCGCATTTTAACTCCGCGAACATGGACTATTTCTTTCTATTTTACGGACTATTTTACGAATTTTCAATTAAAACAGACGCCATTTTCTTACACCCGAAAATTCGCTTCATAATTGGGCGCCTAGTCGGCGCGCTCTACGGGTACAGCTGGAGTCTAAAAACACGCGTTAAGTGTGCCATACCGTGTATTATGTAAAACCCAAAACCTTGCCTGACGAAGTAACGTTCCAGTATGTGTAAACACAATGCAGCGTTTTGTTTGACAGGTCACCGTGACATAAATTGACATGTTGGGCAAACTGGATTTCAAGGATTACTGTATCTGCTGCTTGAGGTCGATTTTCAAGGTACAGTATTTGTTTTGTCATTAAAATTTTGTTTGTCAATAAATATCAGCCAATGCCTAAATATGTACGATCTAAAGTGGTGTGTACTGAATAATTTAGAAAATTCTATGGAATTCTGATCACTTTGAGAATGAGAGTTATCCTCATAATCAGGGTCCCGGGTCGTTTCGCACACTTCCCCGTTCGCGCATCGTGGGCGAAACGACTATATGATGGGCGAAACGACTATCCGCGAAACAACCGATGTGCGAAACGACCCGTCACCATAATCAGTTAGAATTGTTCCCCTTCCTCAGTACCGCAGACGACAACAAAAGAGGTTTGTTTGAGGTGTAACACACCCATTGATTGTTGCATTGAGTTGTGTGTGAATTAAAATTTTAATGCCATGTTGTCATTCATATCTGGGCCCAAATTAAAAATGAATAACTTACATTCTCATCACAAATGACATATATGCTGCCAAAAAATCCACAGAAAAATGGGGGTCATGTATCTTCTAAGAAAGAACTTGTATCATGAATGAATGGTCCCTTTAAAAACATAAACACTGAGATGCCATAATATTGTATTCATACACTCATTTCCATATAAGCAAAATAAATTCAAAACTCACAATTTTAACATGGCAATGCTTGAAAAATGTAACAAATAGATCAACAATGTGATATAAACCAAAAATAGCACTTTAAATTAGTGAAAATGCCTTTTTTTACAAAAAGAAATGAGAATTATTTATTGACGCCATTATGCGACTGTAACCCCAGGCCGACACTTTCTATATTGCAATGGGTGTGCTACACCTTGTTTAACAAATGTACGGATCGACTGAGAAAAAAACGTACTCCAAGGGAGTGGTTGAGGCGCAAACATAAGAAAAGATTTAAAAGCCATAATCTGTTTGTTGATTGTTCATAATACAAAATATTATTTGCTTATGTTTGAAATGTGTTTTACGTCATTTTTAGTATCTTATCATTATATGACGACCAATGTGTTGTGGTAGAGGCAGACCAAACAGTACTGTATACCTCCCACCATCTATACGAACATTGACTGTTTACAAAACAGTGTACTGTTATTTAAATGTGCCAACCAACCATGTATTGGTCAGTGTACGACCAGTGAATATCTGCTTGGCAATTTGCATACGAATGGTGATGTCACCGGTCAACGTTCGTATAAGAATCTCACTTAAAGTACAGTAGAGCTGCCATGCAGTGGGATACGAACCCGGAGTGGTGAGAGTGGAGAAAGTCTAAGATCCAGCATCTTTACTATTCTGGTAGAGCTCCCAGTGGGATACGATTTCCCGCAGCTGGTAACAGTTGAGAAAAACTTTACATGCAGCATCTTCAATATTTCGGCCATAGTAGTCTCATATATCAATTTATATGACATCTGGGGTGCTTTTTTTTACATACGGACATTTATAGATGCACCACATGACGTTGGAGGCAGCCCCTATCTGCACTGACTGGCCTCATTCACATGTAGGATGGAAGTTCTGAAGAGCCAAAAAGGGGGTTATGCTGAGACCGTGGACATGTAGTTGATAAAAGTACAATGAGTGGTCAATTCACATAATGGGAAATTTAGAAATGTATCGGTTAGGTTGTACTATCAGTGACAAGCTTTTTGATCAATTGGGTATTTTTACCCATCGGTATTTATTTAATTGGGTATTTCATGATTTCAGTTGGGTAAAATAAAACTATAAAAGTTTGCGACATTATTTTAGGGTGGCATTCCACTCTAATAAAATCAACTTTTACAATAGCCTTTATACAAGGTGACCGGGTGTCTCTTCAACAACCCATATATTGCTCAATTTGCATCAATTGGTTGTTTTATTATTTGACAACTTTGATTACTTTATTGGTACCTATGCTTTTTATTTTAATTCGGTATTGTTTGCATTTTTAATTGGGTATTTAAGCAAATACCCTGCTTATCTGTAGCTCTGTTAACTATATAACCATATCTAACATGGTTCATTAAAAACGCAATGTTGATTGGTTATTAGGGTGGTCTACAAAAAATCTATATAAACCTATAAACCTCTGACGTCATGCAAGCGTCTCCATGGCCGAATGGTTATACCGACGTTGCGTTGTAAACCTATGCCTCTCACCGCTGCAGGTTCGAATCCCACCGGGAGCTCCACTTGTAAGTGAGGAAGTGTCGATTCTTACGGTTGGCAGGAGGTGTACAGTACTGGTTCTAACCAGGAAAAGTGGGTGGTCTGCCTCCACCACAAAAAAATTGACCGTCATATATAACCTTACATGTGTTGAAAATGATGTAAAACACCATACAAACAAACAAACTTAAGTCAACCGTTAAAACGCCATTTTAAACGCCAGAAAACACGTTAACCGTTGAGACGTCATTTTAAACATCAGATGCAAAACAACAGTTTTTATTTTGTGCAATCTCCCGACAAAATGTGTTTCATAAAACTCCATATTAATTAAATTAGAGCACGTTTGTACTTATTTGTCTAGCATTGCCATATCGCGTTGATACGATATGTAATGATCGTGAGAGAAAGTATCGCGATATAATCGTATCATGATTAATCTTTGCACCCCTAGTGAGAATGATAAATACAGTCTTCGAATTAACCCACTAGCCCGAAGCCCGGGGCTAGTAAACTCGTTCGGGCTAGTGTTCTTTTTTTTTTTATTTATGTAGTCGGTCTTAAGGAAAATGCACGGGTTTTCATTGGTTATATAAGAATTCGGGCTACTGACACAAACAATTTAATTCAAAGACTGTAAATATTCAGCTTATATTGTAATAAAAGTCATGTGTGTATTGATTGAATGACATTTATCAAAGTTTCAGGGATTTTTCTGCATTTTTGAAAGTGGGGCCAGGGGCCTTTTGAATTGGGAAAAATGCACGTGAAATCTATAAATTGGGAAAAAGAATAATCCTACTATATTACAAAGTAAGGCACTAAAAATTCAAAATCAAGCTCTTATACAAGTCTGCAAGAAATACATGGTCAAATCACCTATTAAAGGGCTACATTTAATATAAGAAAAAATAAATTATATATAGAGGATCTTACATGAGTGCTCATTCATTATTGAATTTATTAAACGAGTTGTCAAGAATGATATAATGCGAGGCTCTTGCCGAGCATTATATCATTTTTGCTAACGAGTTTAATACAAGGATGATATAATGTCAGGCTCTTGCTGAGCATTATATCATTTTTGCTAACGAGTTTAATAAATTCAGTAATTAATGAGAACCAATGTTAGATTCTATTTATCACATAACTTATAAAGTCACATTATGTCAGAAAACGTACATTAACGTCACGTCCATGACGTCATTAACGTTATGTTATAGAACATAGAATTATATAGGAAAAATCTTTTCTCTGAAATCACAAGATACAGCGCTATCATATTACTGCATGTAGTTTCAGCTTGAGGTCGTCTACGAAGTTTGTTAAAATGGTGACCCTGCGGTCATATGTGTCCCCACCCCAGGGGTCACAGTTTTACATATAGTTATATAAGAAAAATCTTTAAAAAAAATAATCTCGGAAACCATGTGGTCAATTTTGACAAAACTTCACATGAATGATTATTAGTTAATTATTAAAATTAGGTCAATGCGTCGTGCAAGATGACTGTCTGACATAGAAAAAACATTTTAATTACTTATTGTATACTGGGACCCAGAGCATTGGGTTCAAATCCCACTGAAGGTTAACTTTTTTTAATTCTTCATTTTTATTATTGTTTCATATGTGGTGTATTTTTGTTATTTTTTTGTTATTATTAAAAGTGTGATCATGTGTAAATTTATATATTTTTTTTTAATTTTTTTTTTTATAAACTTGTTTATTTTTTATTTATTTTTTGTAATCTTCAGTATATATTTCTTTAATTTCTTAAGGTGTTTACTGTCGTTGGAAAAGAAAAGGAAATCCCATACCTACATGTACCTACCCATTGGTGAAATCAGTGGATCGGAAACATATTTTTGCATATGTTTTTAAGGATTCCTTTAGAGAGAATCTGCTATATTGTGTTTGGTGTGCATTTCATTACTTCAAAACTTTTTCTTTGTTTAATTTAAAGTTAGTTACAGCAATTAATCACAATTATGTAACGACATGTACAGTACAGACTTTTTTTTCGTTCATAAAGTAAAACGGGGGGCTGATATTCGGCCCTTTGCCCTATCAAAATAGCCTACTTTTCCCCCTCTTTAGCTAGAAGTCAGTTTTTCTAAAATGTTACCTTTTTTCATATTTGCCCACCCAAATGTTCAAGTTCTGCCTAATTCACTGTGAAATCGCTCTATTTTTCTCCTTTATCTCAAACATGAAGCTTTTTTTCCCCTCGAGGGCTGGCGTGGCGCAGTCGGTAGCGCGGCGGATTTGTAACCGGAGGCCCCGGGTTCAATCCTCCGTGGTGCCACTGAGTTCCGTCGGTGTGTTCTTGGGCAAGACACTTTCCCTTAGCCTCGTCCGTCGGATGGGGACGTAAACCGGGCGGTCCTGTGTATCGGTCTATCCTCCGAGCACGTTAAAGAACCATAGGAATCTATTCGATAATAAGAGTAGGGCAGGTTCCCGGATTCCTATGTATCCTTCCCCTCTCTCTCTGGGGCGGCTCTAAATAACCTATACTGTGTTGATGATCCGTTAAATTAAATTCAATTTTTTCCCCCTCAGTATTGAAGGGTACGGGCCTCTTCAGCTATTTCTGAAGAAAAGCCCTGAGATTGCATGTTTGATGACTATTACATTTTGGAGTAGTCACGCTAGCCTATTTTTATACCCCCGTCACTTATGTGGACAACTTTTTTCAAAATTAACTAGTAATTCTGAGAATTTTCATATTGAACATAATCATGCCTTTGTTGACTGAATTTTGAATTGTTTTGTAGAAGTAATATTTTGTATGAATGTTCTTGTGAGTAATTCATACATGTAATTAAAAAAACAAAACAACTTCATCCTTCCTCTTATTTCCTTGTAGCAAGTAAAGAAAAAACCTTTCAGTGGAAAGACCTATTGATCTTGTTCTGTTTATTCTTCTTCTTATTATTCCGCTAAAAGGCACTTTTGATAGAAATATTTGTCGCGACAAGTTAAAATTTTACCCAGTCATAAAGGACATTCGGGACCCGAACATTTTGACGTCATCCAAGATGGCCGTCACTGACGTCATAACGGAAATCTTGTTAACCATTCGCAACATCTCGTACACTGCTTCGCAGCATGACTCGAATGTAATACGTAGGTTTCCATATTGGTTATGTCATACTAGCGTGATGCGCGTCAGATTCCCGCCAAAACGATTTTGCATTCAAAATCAAAGTTATCTTCAAATTTTGCAATGTCATTTAGCCGATTGCTCCATCTATAGTTTCTTTACGTGAAAGCAGTGATAAAACCTTCATCTGTATTGTAAATAACAAACATGCAACGCAAATTATACATCAACACGTGTGGCAAGCGTCCATATTGTTTATGTAGCAACAGGTCAGCAACAGTGCACTATTTTCTGTGCCGTTGCTTTCCGGCTAACAGAATGTAAATATTTTGAACATACCAAAGCGCCGTGATACACACGAGGCGGGATCCCGAGGAATGACGGGATTGGCCGAGCGTTCACGATTGCTTGTTAACGTTACATCTGCTACATTTTTTTTAAGGATTTATATAATATAGAGTTCAAGATCTAGTTATGCAAGAATGTCAAAGGTTATCTCTACGTCATGACGTCAGTGACGTCAACCTTTTATTAAAAAATAGATTTTTTCACTTATTGCATTTTTTATGTTATTTTATTGAAAAATCAATCGGTGTTATTGTCTTGTTCAATGTTGACAGTTTTAACGTCATGACATCATCCAAAATGGCCGCCAGTGACGTCATAATGGAAATCTTGCTATCGCTATATCTACTTCATTTATGGTCAGATTTTGATTCAATTTCACAGCATGTACAAAATAAACACTGGTTGTGCAAGAACGTCGAACGTTTTCATGATGTCATCCAAGATGGCCGCCAGTGACGTTATGATGAAAAGCCTGTTATCACTACATCTCAAAAATGTATGGTCGTATTTGAATGAAACTTTTACAAATTGTAAAGGCCAAGGTCTGGTTGTGCCAGAACATAAAAAAGTTTCTCAACGTCATGGTCATGTCATCATGACGTCAGTGACGTCATCATTTTTATTAAAAAACGATTTTTACACTTACTGCATTTGTTATGTTATTTTACTGAAAAATCTATCAGTATCATTGTCTCCGTAAACGCTGACAGTTTTAACGTCATGACGTCATCCAAAATGGCCGCCATTGACATCATTAAAGAAATCTTGTAATCGCTATATCTACTTCATTTATGATTAAATTTGGATAAACCTTCACAGGTTGTAGACATCAACGTCTAGTTATCAAAGAACGTCAAAGTTGATCATGTCGTCATCAAAGATGGCAGCCAGTGACGTCATAATGGAGTTCTTGTTATGGCTATATCTTCTATATTTATGATCGGATTTAAACAAAACATTCAGAGATTGTAGAGGTCCGGTTGTTCAGGAACGTCATATAAAATGCTGACGTCATGTAGTCAATGTTAGAATATTAAGATTTTTTTATACTGATTGCATGTTTAAAGGGACACTGTCCGTAACTTTTAGCTTATAAAACACACAATAATTATGTTCGCAACCATTACACACTAAACATTATTGAATATTTACTAATTAAAAGCAATATTGTTTAACGGAATTCAATCGCGTTACAAAAAAAAGTAAATCCGCTTTGTGCGTTTGAACTCGCAGCCCAAACTAAAATTACACTCACAGTAACAATAGTGTGCGTGAGCGTAAAGTGGTCGACAACGCTCCCGACTGTGCTAAGCGAGCTATACATATTACGCAATACATACTATGGTGAAAACCTAATGCACTAATGCAAGTCACGTGATCGCATAAAAGGTAAATATTGTGGGTCCCTCTTTATTTACATATAATAATTAAAACTTTTTTTTTTCAAACTCACGAATGTATTCCTACATACTTCTTAGTGTCTATCCTCATGTTTTCATGTATACATTTCGCTGAATAAAAGTCAGACAGTTATTTGGTTATGCTCAATATCTGCTTACTTACGGACAGTGTCCCTTTAAAATTAGACATCGCTGACCATTGTGACGTCCTGACGTCATCCAGTTTGGAAAGCCCATGTTTGATCAGGGTCTGATCAAAGTCTAGTTATTTATTGTTCTTGTTTCAGTAACGGTAATATACATGTACCGGTACACAGTTTACCACGGAATCGGTTCTGGCTTATTTGTGACAGTGTGGTGACCATACAATCGTCAGAAACATGGTAAGCTGAGCATGCCTTTTATGTTCTTTTGAGTGTTTATAATTGAAAATAGGTCAATTCAGGCTAAAGTTGATTTCCATGAAAAGGGGTCCTATAGAAGAATTAATTATAGAAATTCCATGTATTTTTATGCTTGTTTGAAAAACATATTGTGGTATGGGGTTGGAAACCATATCACACTCCTGGAAATGTTTAGGTACATTGCCCTACGTAAGAGGAGGAACCCTTTTTTTTTTTTTGGGGGGGGGGGGGGGGGTGGGGGGGGGGTCAATAGGTCAGAGGTCAAGCTTGCCATGACCTTATATGGAAAAACGCATTGATGATAACTTCAACATCATAACACCCTCACTAATGAAACTTCATAATGTACATTGACGTAATTGAAAGGAGGACCCCTATTGTTTTTCGGGTTAGTAGATGAAATGTCAAGGTCGCCATAACCGTTTATGGCTGTAGAATTATTTTTTTAAGAGAATTAATCCTTACTATACTAGATTCAAATCAAGAACATCAAAAGCATGTTTTCTTGAACATATTACATAATATGAGTGTTCCACAGCACTTACATGCCTTAAAACCCTAAACAAATACAAACAATAATTTCTTTTTTAAAAATTGTGCCCTAAAATGGTTAGGGTTGGGGCCTTAAAAATACGGTCGGTCAGTAGACCAGAAACAGACCTGTTTTTTTTTGTTGCCAAATCATTGATATCCCCACCAAGCATACACTTAATGGGCAAGAACAGACGGATATACAACCATCCAAACATTATCGGCCCCTGGGCTGGTCCCCACCCTGGGGACATAGCCCCTGGGTCATAATTTAGCCCCTGGATCATAACTTGGAAACCGTTGAGATCCACACCCTATATTATAGTATAACCATGTTTACAGTTACTGGGCGGGAACACTTTAAGGCAGGCGCGGGAATTTGTGACGGTGTGCCATTGAGTGACTGCATGATGACATTCTGTTACGAAATTATAAGGTTGTTGGGTAATTTGTTCATCTTTACGAAGATCGTCACGTGAGCGATTCATGGCATTCAGGTCCATTTTGTGCCCTCTTCTTTAGAGTATGGAAACTTTGTTTTTCACTGTAATTCTATTAAATATGAAGAGTCGCGATACAGGCCCTATGGGCCGCTTGTTATCAATGTAATGCAAAAATAATGTATAAATTTGAACATTGTAATACAAATAGCAATCCTTGTGTAACTCACATTAAAATGGGCCGTGTCAATATTCTTCAGTTGTTCATATTACGAAGTTAAACTTTTTTCATTCTCCATTAGGTACCCTATACAGTAGCAGTGAAGTAGCAGTTGTTCTACAGTTATATACAAGAAAAACTTGATGCAAAGCATCAATTCGGCGCCAAAATTTTGAAGAATTAAAACATACGTTATTAAATAACAGTACACGTGTTTATCAGTTATTTTAACTATCTTATCATCAGTACTAAACCTTGGTATATTTAGTGGTCATGGACATAATATTAACAAACGTTGCTATGTTGACTTGGTTAAATGTATTTTGAATTAACTAGGTCATTCAGACAATTTTCCAAACGGCCCGGCCAGACATCACGGCTGTCCACTATGACCTGCCCAGGCTGTGTAAGAGCAGCCCGGCCAGACATCACGGCCGTCCACTATGACCTGCCCAGGCTGTGTAAGAGCAGTCCGGCCAGACATCACGGCTGTCCACTATGACCTGCCCAGGCTGTGTAAGAGCAGCCCGGCCAGACATCATGGCTGTCCACTATGACCTGCCCAGGCTGTGTAAGAGCAGTCTGGCCAGACATCACGGCCGTCCACTATGACCTGCCCAGGCTGTGTAAAAGCAGTCCCGCCAGACATCACTGTGTGTAAGAGCAGTCCGGTCAGACATCATGGCTGTCCACTATGACCAGCCCAGGCTGTGTAAGAGCAGTCCCGCCAGACATCACTGTGTAAGAGCAGCCCGGCCAGACATCATGGCTGTCCACTATGACCTGCCCAGGCTGTGTAAGAGCAGTCCCGCCAGACATCACTGTGTAAGAGCAGCCCGGCCAGACATCATGGCTGTCCACTATGACCTGCCCAGGCTGTGTAAGAGCAGCTCGGCCAGACATCACGGCCGTCCACTATGACCTGCCCAGGCTGTGTAAGTGCAGTCCCGCCAGACATCACTGTGTAAGAGCAGCCCGGCCAGACATCATGGCTGTCCACTATGACCTGCCCAGGCTGTGTAAGAGCAGCTCGGCCAGACATCACTGTGTAAGAGCAGCCCGGCCAGACATCATGGCTGTCCACTATGACCTGCCCAGGCTGTGTAAGAGCAGTCCCGCCAGACATCACTGTGTAAGAGCAGCCCGGCCAGACATCATGGCTGTCCACTATGACCTGCCCAGGCTGTGTAAGAGCAGCTCGGCCAGACATCACGGCCGTCCACTATGACCTGCCCAGGCTGTGTAAGATCAGTCCCGCCAGACATCACTGTGTAAGAGCAGCCCGGCCAGACATCATGGCTGTCCACTATGACCAGCCCAGGCTGTGTAAGAGCAGTCCCGCCAGACATCACTGTGTAAGAGCAGCCCGGCCAGACATCACGGCTGTCCACTATGACCTGCCCAGGCTGTGTAAGAGCAGCCCGGCCAGACATCACGGCCGTCCACTATGACCTGCCCAGGCTGTGTAAGAGCAGTCCGGCCAGACATCATGGCTGTCCACTATGACCTGCCCAGGCTGTGTAAGAGCAGCCCGGCCAGACATCATGGCTGTCCACTATGACCAGCCCAGGCTTTATTTGGATGATACTCTATATAGAAAATGTTTACATTTTAATACAAGAAAAACTTGATGCAAAGAGTCTGCGCTCATAAATCTACTTTCGTTTTCAATACATTTGTCTGCATTTGACAGTCAAAATGAAGCATTACAAAATTAGCGATTTCCCGTAAACGAAATTTAAATGCCAAAACTTTCCGATATGTCATCGTATTTTCTCATTTCTTAGCAACATTTAATGTAATTTGCCAATAATAATTAATCAAAACGATTTAAAAACGAGAACAATGTGAAAACATTTGAAACGCAGATATTACGATCGATAAATTTCGTTAAATTTTTCTAAAATTCGTATTACGCATTTAACCATTTGATTTTATAATCAGCCTCGTTTTCAGTCAAAATACAGGGAGACATCGTTTTAATGAAATGATTTTGTATAATTTTTGAATTATTGGTGCATCATTTCTTACAGAAATTCAAGAAATCGCTAAGCAGTTTTATCTCTTGTGTTTTATATCTTATTCTGGTGCGTTTTATAGCATGCTTTAAATGCCATTAAAACATTTTTAATGATTTAATGATTTGTGTGTCAATAACTCTCCAAGTGCTTCTGATTTTATAACAGAAGTGGATGTGTGTATGCATCCTCAATAAAAGATTGTGTATAACATCAAATTGCAAGGCCATAGCAGTGCAGTCATTAGCTGATGGACAGCACTTTGAACAAAAAGGCAAATAAGATGAAAGGGAATAGACAAATAGAAAGATGTTCTTTGTCCATTCTGCATTTGTTTATTTTTCATGAGATTCACAAAATGGATATATGTCACTTCCCTCTTTTTATAAGAGCCATTTTAGCCATTAAATCATCAGATTTTCCTTATGATTACTAACAATCATTAAATCATCAGATTTTCCTTATGATTACTAACCCTTATGATTACTAACCCTTATGATTACTAACCCTTATGATTACTAACAATCATTAAATCATCAGATTTTCCTTATGATTACTAACCCTTATGATTACTAACCCTTATGATTACTAACCCTTATGATTACTAACAATTCCAAAGTCATGAAATAAAGTATAAGGGTTGTAAAAAAAACCTGCGTAAAAAACTCTGCATGTATTCTTTATTGATACAGACCAGTTTAAGAACAGTGGTTGCTTGTTTCAATTATGTATTACATGTACGTTTGGATTTTATTCAAGAATTTAGTTTTTATTTTGTCGTACCCTACGTATTTCAATAATAATGCTAGAGGAAATAAAAATGTGTGCTTTACAGATGGGAAATTTTATTAAACTGCCCATTTAGTAAGTGTAATTTAACAGAAGGTTAAATTGAATTTGTATTCTTGTTGTTTTCAGGAAAAAAAACATTGTGCAATAACCACAGTGTTTACATATGCACAGAAAGCTTAAAGTTAGAAACTACTGTCGCTGTGTTTTGTGTGGCTTCGCTAACAAGAATATGAACCACAGTGTTTACATATGCACAGAAGGCTTGAAGTTAGAAACTACTGTCGCTGTGTTTTGTGTGGCATCGCTAAGAAGAATATGAACCACAGTGTTTACGTATGCACAGAAAGCTCGAAGTTAAAAACTACACTTGCTGTGTTTGTGTGGCATCGCTAACAAGAATATGAACCACAGTGTTTACATATGCACAGAAAGCTTGAAGTTAGAAACTACTGTCACTGTATTTTGTGTGGCTTCGCTAACAAGAATATGAACCACAGTGTTTACATATGCACAGAAAGCTTGAAGTTAGAAACTACTGTCACTGTGTTTTGTGTGGCTTCGCTTACAAGAATATGAACCACAGTGTTTACATATGCACAGAAAGCTTGAAGTTAGAAACTACTGTCGCTGTCTTTTGTGTGGCTTCGCTTACAAGAATATGAACCACAGTGTTTACATATGCACAGAAAGCTTGAAGTTAGAAACTACTGTCGCTGTCTTTTGTGTGCCATTCAATAATTATCATTGATAACAACAATATGAACCACACGTTTGTCATTCCCAGAAAGAAGTAACTTGGAACCTACAGTCTGTTGTGTGTAACATCTCTTTCAATGATATGGTCTGTTTTGTGTGGTTCACACTGTGACAAAATCAACATTTTTAACTTGTATCAATGACAAAGCATAATTCAATCTTGGTGGATAAACATTATTGACTGTTGTCGTTGAAGTAACAAATTGATGATGGTTAAAATGGTGTGTGAAGTTCAAAAATGCTTTGTAAAAGATAACAGCGGAACTTGAGACAATTTAATAGTTCACAAATTCAAACCTATTATATATAATCCTGGATACTGCCTTTGGAATATTTGTGTACGTGCAGCTATGTATACATCATTAACAATGTCTGCCACTCGACATAAGAAGCTTCTTTGTGTAAAAAAGATTAACAGTGTCAGTAGCATTTATATTTGCGATAGTAGCTTACATACCATATATTTCTGTATTAAGGTAAACACAGTCATTAAATTATTTTTTTTACCTCTACTGAGCTTATGCGATGGCAAGTTGCCTTTGGTTAACGTCGTCACCCTTAGCAGCACTTTCTGTGAAACTGCTGCATTTTTTGGAAATTTTAAAGGGATGCTTCTGTATGCTTGAGTACCTTACATTAGAACAAATGTGGTCATGTGACCTTTCAAAATGGCCCCCATTACTGAAAATAGCCAAAGTCTTTTTCTCAACAACTGCTATGTACAGTTTATTTTTAGTCTTTAGAATCGATCGCTGGGTACTAAACTATCATCTTCCTGTTTCCAATTTATAGAAGTCCATTTAAACATAAGTCAAGATAAGGCGAGTGACTCTTTTAAAATGGCTGCCGTTAAAAAAAAATGGCAACAAGCATTAGTCTTCTGAACAAATGGTACATACATTTTGATAATTCTTTTTGAGAAATATTTGATAGATACTAAACTCTAAAGTCACAAATATCCATATATGTGTCTATGTAAAATCTGTATATATACAAATGTTTCACGAAATAATCCTTGTCAACCTGTAAGTTGTACATAGACCTGTTGAGAAAAGTATTGGATATTAAATTATCTTTCCAAAGATGTCTAAATAACGGGTGTACACTGGATTCTAAATATTTCAGGAATTAACTGATGTTAAACTTTAACTTTCACATAGGCATAATGGGAATAGCTTCAACAATACTTTCTCTGCAATCACAAAGCATACAGCTCTCATTTAAGCATGTAGCAATAGGTAAAGGTCATCTATCAAATTTGTTGAAATTTTGAGTAACAGGGTAATATTTCGCTGTGCCCTAAAGCTGGCGTGGCGCAGTCGGTAGCGCGGCGGATTTGTAACCGGAGGCCCCGGGTTCAATCCTCCGTGGTGCCACTGAGTTCCGTCGGTGTGTTCTTAGGCAAGACACTTTCCCTTAGCCTCGTCCGTCGGATGGGGACGTAAACCGGGCGGTCCCGTGTATCGGTCTACCCTCCGAGCATGTTAAAGAACCATAGGAATCTATTCGATAATAACAGTAGGGCAGGTTCCCGGATTCCTATGTATCCTTCCCCTCTCTCTGGGTCGGCTCTAAATAACCTATTCAACATTCAATCAATCAACCTAAAGCTCACAGTTTTACCTACAGTTGTATAGGAAATTCAGGAAACGAAATTCAATTTAAATGTTATCAATTCTTCTATTTTGGAGTTATTTAATTACAAACATGTGACACAAATGTATTATACACTGAAGAAATTCCGACCAACTGGGAAATATGGGCAATTGCCATTTACTACCCATGTGTGATTTTTCTCGAGCCAGTATATGGATCTCGACTTGCCAATGAAAATGTCGTTGTGGTGTCTGTATGTCCGTCTTTTTGTTAGTCCATCTGACTTTCATTTTATATCTTCTTCATTACCTTCACCTACTTTTCATACTATGTTTAGTTGATTTAGTTATCAGTAACAGCCAATACTCTGCAGTTCTCCAAGTCAGAAGGTTCTAGGCTCATGAAGAATGAGCCTGGCATGTTCATTCCTGTTTGGGCCATATAACCTTTCTTGTGTTGTGTTTGTTGTGTTGTGTGTGCCGCGGAAAACAAAATTCAGCTATGACGCTTTAAAACTTTTAACAGCTTTCAAATTTCATACACAACAACATCTACATGAAAGCATGATGTCATTACTAAAATGATGTCAGTGACACTGACCTTCACATATATTTATACACACTTAATTGAACTTTGTCACTGACAGTTTATATACTTAACAATTAAATAGTTATATTTACTGTTATTAATTCAGATGTAGTGAATTTTTACTATTTGCATAAAAGCAACAAAACCGTAGGGAGGCATTTTGCTGTTGATTGTTTTCTTAAAGAAGCTAACCCGCCAAATGACGCAAAATTACACTACAAAACTGTTTATCAAAACTCTATGAAGGTGTTCAGGTCATATAATAATGTATGTGTGCCGATTAAAAGTATATAAAAAAAAATTCACTAGTTCTTAAAATACCTGTGATTGAATATGTGTAAAATGAATTATGAGTTGGTAGCCCTTAATTCAAAGCTCCAGTTTTTGGGTTTGACCTGGCTGGTAAAAGCCATTTATATTGTGTCAACAGAGTTTGGATTCTGAAAATGTCTTAAGTTTTGTATATACCTGGTTGACTGTAGGTTTACACATGGTGTACATCTGTTGTAAAATTGGGCTGTTGTTGGTGGCATAGCTACTTTAATACTTTGCAGTTGTTAACAGTTTTACAATTCGGTATATATTACCAAATGTTAATCTTTTCTGATAGATAGATAGCCAAGCAAATCATGTGTTGAAAATGACATCTGTAAGCTCTACTGATTGAAGATCAGCACAGCTTAATGCGAAAGTGTGTTGTTCACTGTCCTATTTTATAGCTTATTTTCCGAATTGACTTGCAGGATTTTAACATATTTCACAAGAGTTGCATTCTTTTGTTTGGTCCTACCTGAAATTCAACTTCCTGTCAATGGCAATATGGACATCACGGCTAAAAGTAGATTTGAAATGGCCACCTGCAGTCTCGGTGAGATTATCAATTGTGATCATGTTGTTGACCTCTTATTTTTCTTGACTTGTTATTATTTTGATAGCTATGATGGCCATAAAATAAATGTATGTATTTGCAAAGATGTCTTGTCTTTTAATAGTTACCACTGCACATATAGTGAAATATCCAGTCATATTCCTCTATAAGTATTAGTTATAGAATGTCCAACGAGGTGTTACGAGCATATATCATAAAATATATCGAGGTGTAAGCCCATATAATTTCATGATATATGCGTGTAACACCAAGTTGGATATTGTAAAACTGTTTTATCGCTATCCACGCCCCCTTATATGATATCTGGTACAACGGCACATTTTTTGAACACTTTTTGAAAAGTGTGCCGTTATACTAAATATCCGTACACTTTCGTTTTCCTGTATTGAATATATCGTTCGACTTTGGACAATAGAAAGTACTCTCAGGCATGCGATAAATGGACTTCCAAATTGAACATATTTAACATCACCATACAATAACAATATGCTACGACTGATTGACCAGTGTCAGAATAATGTGACTGGGTGGGTGGGGGTATCATGTCTGCTACGGCGTGGTATTCCAGTGTGGCAGCACTATAAAGAAACCACTGAGTTCGCTGCTTCAAGTAGACATATCATCACATCACACAACAACACACAGATAAAAATCCAGACATTGTGTCTATAATCGTCGGGTAGGACGCCTGTCGTAGGTGGAGGGACTATAATCCTTAGAAATACACATACACATACACACACACACACACAATGTCTTAATACATTTTGGGTTGAACGAAAAACGTACTTGTATATATTTCTTATTTCTCTGTGTATAACAGCTCTGTATAGCATATTGGTTAACACTATACATATATATAGACTGTACACATATGGGGTTAAGGCATTGCAAGTTAAATATTGTTCTGTTGAAGTAAGAGTATTTATAGAAGTGCCTCTACATTGAAGTCAGTGGGTATATACTTCTGCTCAACTGTATACTGCTGCCACAGTGCTGCTCAACTGTATACTGCTGCCACAGTGCTGATCAACTTTATACTGCTACCACAGTGCTGCTCAACTTTATACTGCTACCACAGTGCTGCTCAACTTTATACTGCTGCTCAACCACAGTGCTACTCAACTGTATACTGCTGCCACAGTGCTACTGAACTTTATACTGCTGCCACACTGCTGCTCAACTTTATACTGCTGACACAGTGCTGCTGAACTTTATACTGCTGCCACACTGCTGCTCAAATTTATACTGCTGACACAGTGCTGCTGAACTTTATACTGCTGCCACACTGCTGCTCAACTTTATACTGCTGCTCGACTTTATACTGCTGACACAGTGCTGCTCAACTGTATACTGCTGCCACATTGCGGCTAAACTTTATACTGCTGCCACACTGCTGCTCAACTTTATACTGCTGACACAGTGCTGTTCAACTTTATACTGCTGCCAAAGTGCTGCTCAATTTTATAGTGCTGTCGCACCACATATACTGTCGCACCACATATAATACCATGCCCAGTCACAATATAAGGACACATAATGCCGACCAGTCCTAGCACTACCTAGTATATGCTAATCAAGGCAGCTACTACAACCATTGCATAAAATCTTTGGCATCCGGCTGGTGATCGAACCCGCGTCAACTATTACAAGTCAAGGGCGTAGCTATGATATCGTGCATGTAAAGGCAGCCGTAGTGACATGTTGATGGGCGAAGCCGCGAACGGCTAGGGAGGTCTGGGGGCATGCTGCCCTGGAATTATTTTTAAAATCTACATGCTCGGAGATGACATTTCATGCATTTCAGAGTTCTAAACATGTTGTCTCATTTTTATTGTGTCGCCTCACTCGCCTGCATAGCTCGGACACACTTACGGATCACTTTGTCGTCGTCCGTCGTCTGTCACACTTTAACATGCAACCTAACCTTGGCCATAACTTGAAAAGTATTTCACCTATCGTTATAAAATTTCACATGCATCTTCATGTTACCTCAAAGAAAGTTGTTAAACATGTCCAATATCTCTTGACTCAATTTAGCAGAGGTATGCTCCCGTTTTTTTAATTATAAAACTAACCTGCAACCTAACCAAGCTCATAACTGTCCATAACTTAAAAAGTGTTTGACCTACGCTCATGAAACTTCACACACATAGTCATCTTACCCACAAGGAATGTTATTACCAATGACCAATAACTCTGACTTTCACTTGCCACAGTTATGGGCCTTTTCATAAAACTTCAATCTGCAACCTAACCATGTTACTGACCATAACATGAAAGTAGTTGACCCATGTTCAAGAAACTTCACACACTTGTTGTGGTTCCCGGGTGTCCCCGTTTGGTCACGTGGCAAAGAATAGGGCCACTGCAGATCCCTTTTGAGGGGTAGGCAGAGGGGTAGAATCCCCCAAATTCATGTTCATTTTATCATTTTTTGTTAATGTTCATTAAAGGTCTTCATCATGATCCCTGCATTGTTTCAGGTGCTATCTCGCTCGCATCAAAAGAGCAGTGGCAGAAAAACAATAACGTGGCTCCAGCGTAAATGGAGTTTCTACGATAGAATTTGCAGCAACTCTGCAGTTCAGGGTGAGAAGGTTCTAGGCCCATTTTCCATATTTTATCCCGATGTACATGGAAGATGAGCCTGGCATGTTCATGCCTTTTAGGCGCCATATAACCTTTTCATGTGTTGGTGCGCCTTAAAACCCCAATTCAATTCAATTCATATTACCCAAAGAAATGTTGTTGCATATGTCCAATAACTTCGACTTTGATTTCGCAGAGGTATGCTATTTTCATAAAGCTTTAACCTGCAACCTAACTTGGCAATTTATACAGTTCTTATTTATCAATTATTCAACTTCATTGACGTGTCCAATTACTCTGATTTTCATTTTGCCACAGTTATACCACATAAAACTTTAACATTCAATCTAACCTAACTCATAAAATGGCAAGATGTTGACCTATGGTTATACAGTTCATCCTTATCAATTATCCAATGCAGAGTTATGCCCCTTTTCATAAACTGTAACAATGTAAAACTTCAGATGGGGGGTGGGGGGGGGGGGGGGGTTGTTGGGGGAGGGGTGTTCTGTGACGTCATGTGGCACATATTCGTTAATGTTACAGGACTGAATAGAGGGGCTGGGAAGATCTATGTTATTTACAGAACAGAACAGAACGCGATTACAATCTCGCATTCTCTGAAAACATGTATCAGTTGTGGGTACAGTCTGTTTGTTTGTTTGCATGCTGTTTTACGTCATTTTCAACACATGTAAGATTATATATGACGGTCGCTTTTTTTTGTGATGCGGGCAGACCACCCACTTTTACTGGGTAGTACTGTACACCTCCGTAAGAATCCACACTTCCTCACTTCATGCTTACAAGTTGATTCTGACTCGTTTTGATAGTGAATTGATATCAGTTGACTTTTGAGTTTTTCTGTTTCTGTAAACATCATTGATCCGAGTCAAAAATGACCTCTTTGTAATACTTCATAAAACAACTACTACACGTCTCACACCACAATTAATTTTCCATAGGGTCCCATTGTAATGTTTTTATTTGTGGCATAGAGATAAACAGATTTTACAACATGTATTTATGCTTAAATTCTTCATTGATCCAATATCTTCAATTTAAAACACATTTAACAAATATTTACCAGATTGAACTTTTTTTAATTCATGTTTGCCTATTAAAATTTAGACAAAAATAAAACCCCGTGATGATTAGACCCATGATGTGTAAAATGAGGCAGAATTAGCTAGAAATCTTATATCAACATGCATTTTTCTGTGATCTCTTCCTAAAATGCTGTAGCTTAAGAACCTGGTAAAGATAAATCAATGTATCCTGTCAAATGTAGAGAAGCGAACTTGTTTTTTTATCTACCTCCTTCATCTGTAGGATACGAGTATTCAAGGGAGATAATAGTGGTGTGAGTCCTACATCATGTCAGAAAAGTCGTGATGGAACGTATGGTTGCAACATGTTCCAGGTACTTTTGATACTAAACTACGCGATTAAATAAAGTTTATTCTCTTCTTCAACCTGAAATAGATTTGTCAAAACAAATCGAAACATTTCTGTATATTTGGCAGCTGCCTTTCAACCTTAAGGCAGCTACAAAGCAGCTACGCTACTGCAAGTGCGATATCTACAACGGTATGTGATCTCTTGTTGTAAACGGAGACCCTACCATATATGCATCGTTGTTCAAGTCGGCTTTTCCAGTACAGGGTGTGGACTAAATGTTCAAGCCGGTCCGTAGCCATGTTTTGCCCAGCGACGTGCCGTGCGTTGGACTGCTTTAATCATTCCGTGGGGTGGGGAGTGGGGGGGGGGGGGGGGGGGGGGGGGGGGGGGGGGGAAATACTATCGTAATGGTGTCCTTCAGAAAAACTGTGAACATTCTACTCAAATAATTTGTTAAATAATGAACAATGTTGAAATCAATTTATCTCTTAAAAATGGTTTCATAATTTCATGATTTTGTATCCCGCGTGAACATTAATTTGTAACGCCGATTCTTCATATTTTAGCGAATACGGTGTACTTTGTTAATTTTGGGGGTGGGGGTGGGGGGGGTGGGGGGGGGGGAAGTACTTTTTTCTGATTGACTTTAAATTTTGTTTTTTAATAGTAGACATGTCAATGAACACTTTCATAAAAAACAAGTCATTCTCGTTGTTAAAACTTCATTTTTTTCGTTATTTTTTCGGATTCAAAAAATTAGCATTGCAATGTATATTTTCACCATCCTCATTTCCTTTCCCGACGTACCGTTGCAATTTGGTTTGTTAAAACCTATTTTGAGCACTCCGGCATAAACCAAAAGCATGTATAGATCAGAAATTTAATTTGGAATGCATGGATACATACATTTGAAATATATGTATTGAAATAATGGAATTATTTCATTTTTTGTGTACCCGGTCGCGCCTGTAAATGTATATGCATTTTGCCGTCTTTGAGTCTGTTGGTCATGTTAGTTAATTTTGGGGGAAAAAAAGTACTTGTCTCCGATTTCATTAAAATTTTGCATATGGACAGAGGAAAGATTTATGTACGCGTACATGTATTTGTTTTTATTCTCGCTTCTAAAATGACGAAATAAAACGATTTTGATTTAAAAGTGCATTGTCGGCAATTTAAACCTTAAAACAACCTTAATTCATTCCTTTGAAAAATACCTTTAACTATTAATGGGAATTACACGAAGTGTACACCAAGTATGTTCGACCAATGTAGTTTGTGAATATTATTACCTTAATAACGATCTGTGATTGTGTTTCGTCATAATAACAGTTTATAAATAAGAGGTGTATAAATCTGACGAGTGAAAATTTTACCGATAATGTCATTTTGTAATGCTATATAAGTGTACATGTTTAGAGATGCTAAAACATGATTGTGCTCATCTATAATAAAAGCGACAGTGGATTATTTGAACATTTGCACTATTGTGAATAAATAAACCAGGAAAGATTTGAATAGAAACTGGATTAAAGGGACACTTGAAATGATTTAAAGAGCATTTGGCAATTCAGTTAAAGAGACACTTGCCAATATTAATTGGACTTTATTCGTTTATTGGATTGTATTTTCTCTAAGGTGAATATTTTTTTTTGTAGTATTTTAATAATTTGTTGGTTATACTTTAAAAACAGTTGTTGCAGGTTTTACTTCCTTTCTTGTTACGTGTTACCCGTAACAATAGCGGTGGCTTCGGAAGCTCAGTGGACAATACCTGGAGTTTAGAGATACGTATAGACCTAAATGTGGTCGAGGCGTTCTCGCCACTCACCGCAGCGGGTTCGAATCCCGGAGCTCAACATGTAAATCAGAAAGTGTCCGATTCTTCAGATGGCGGGAGTGTTATACAGTACTGGTTCTACCCATGAATAAGTGGGTGGTCTGCCTCCGCCCCCAAAAAACTCAGCCGTCATACATAGGCCTAATATGTGCTGAAAAATTACCTTAAATACCAAACAAACAAACAGACCTTTGCCCCGGGTATGGGTTCATGTCTGCTGAGGGGAAATCTTGATTCTTCACCTCATCTTCGTCTGGGTTGCTGTCTCAATATACCTAATACGATTGTGTTAAACGGAATCGTAACCATTTTATTTAAATGTTTCGGATTCGTTTGAAACGGTTCTATGAATGAAGATGCCAGTCCAAATACAAATGAAGACCATCAGTATGTGCTTCGGCGTTTTTCGTCCTTGTAAATAATACCCCATCTTATTATAACTACTCATCTATTTTTTTCGCATCCTATTAAGCAAAGATTCCATATACGCGGTATGCGGGCATGCGAATGCGACAAAAAAATGGAAACTCATGTGGAGACGCACGATCTTGAAGCTCAGATTCCATATATTTATTTGTACGGTACGCATTCAAGTTTGCTGTGTACGCAGCCGCATGACAAATCTCATTCGCAGCCGGACAGATGGAATCAAGATCGTGCGTCTACACGATTTCCATTTTTTATCGCATTCGCATTCGCATGCCGCATACCGCGTATATGGAATCTTAGCTTAAAGTTATATTGCTTTTTTTCTCCACATAAGATAAACGCATGATATTAGATGTATTTGTTGGAATATGAAGATCTATTTACTACTTTTATAGCTTAGTTCAGTTTGGAATATCTTTTTTTTTATCGTTTGATAGTATCAAATAAAAAATGTTCTGACAATTTTCGGGGCGCTTGTTTCAGCCAAAGGTTTTTCTGCAGTTGCTTGAGCATTTAAATAATACGTACATCAATTTTAATCAGTAGAACTGATATTTGTAATGGTAATTTAAATTCCCTTGTTTTGAAAATCGGTTGAGAAATAAATTACAGCCCAAATGATTTTTTGATGGGGCTTTTCCCATGTAAATTCCTTATTGGGACAGCAGAAAATTAAGAAATTTCATATAACTTCATTTATTCTTCATAGTTTGCTATATAACTTTCAGGTTATTTTAATTTACGAATATCCAACAATTTAAAACCATTTTCGGATAAAACCTCTATTAAAAAGTATTTTTCAAATTTTTCATGCAGCAGAATTTTGCATTGAAAATGCACCATCAAAACAGTTTTCGGGCATGATTTTTTTTTATTTCTCAACCTATTTTGAAAAGTAAGGTATTTTGATTTACCACTAAAAATATTTTACTGATATACAACATATGTGACATATTTAGGTAGTAGATGAATTTTGTCTGAAAGTGAAAAAAACAACAACACACTTTGGCTGAAACAAGGCGCTTTTTTATAGTCATGAATAACTTATTTTCGAAATATATTTTAGATCTAATTGATGTATTGTCTTGTTCAATTCTGCAGGTAAACCCCCATTCGCAACACCTCGTACACTTCTTCGAAGCATTACTCGAATCATTCGCAACATCTCCTACCAACCTTCGCAGCGTGATCCCGAAGAACGACGGGATTGGCCGAGTTTTCACGAAATTTGCCAAATTGTTTAAATTCATTGCCTTCAACGACAACAAATGTTATACAATTCAGCATTGATCAGAGAGAGATTTTCTGTTTTGAAAGAATAACATGAGATGTTGTTTGCAAAAACATGAGATGTATTAAGCAATAACTCACGCAAGGCAAACGTTTCATATATCAATCTAAAATGGAGAGAACAAAAACGTATCTCTTAATGAATTAATAACTTAAAAAACTGCCATCCTTATGCATCAACATAAAGGAGATGAATATAAATACGTTTCCATAGAAGGCTTGTTTGTTTTCAAATTCTGTCCATTATATGACAAATTGTTCACCACCATTTTTTTTTTAAAAAAACTGTAATTTTTTAGTAAATATATCATATCGTTATATATACATAAATAAACAGTAGAATTTAAAAGCAATAAAAAACAAATGTCAAGTGGGATGTTAAGAAGCGAAATTCGTATTTTTCCAAAACAGTGTACTAGTATCTCATTATCTTGCAGAGATGACCCTCTGCTTAGAAAGATAAATTGCTCGTAAGGGAGTTTTCTGACACTTTAGAAAGATATCGTGCTCGAGATATAACTTCAATTTAGAAATGTAACTCTCCAGCTTAAAGAACTATTTGTAGTTGTTAGAAATAAACATCTCTACTTTAAAAAGATACAGCTTAAATCAAGATATATCCTTAAGCCAGAGAAATGTCTCCTAGACGTATGAAGATATCTTCGTAAAACTATAATAACAGAGACCTTATGTTTCACAGAACGCATTCTTTCACAAGAAATCGTCCGCATTCTTCTCAGAATTCGAACGCATTTTCACATTACCTGCGAAATTCGCGTTTACCATCTATTTATCATGTTCCATGAACGCGCATGTTTCCACTCACGTAAAATACCCCCAAAAAGATGACAAAATGTAACCAAAACGCATTTTTCACATGAATAGCTATTTTCGTGAACTTATGGGAACTGTAGCAAAAGTAAAATTTAATGTGATAACAATTAACAATAAAATAGATAACTGTCTGTCCTTCCGTCCATCCGTCCTTCCGTCCGTCCTTTCGCCTGTCTGTCTGTCTGTCTATCTGTATGTCTGTCTGTCTGTTGGTCCGTCAGTCCGTCCCTCTGTCAGTCTGACTTACTGACTGCCTGTCTACTTGAAGAAGCGTTGGGAAAAGAATGACTACAGAAAAAATAAGATGACGTGACCGGGATAAGATGCAAATCTAACCTTCGACCCGCAGTTGGTAGCGCGTTGGATTGTGAGTCCGGAGGTCGCGGGTTCGAGCCCTACCACCGCCCGGCAACGGTCAATGTGATGATGGACCTAGGATTTTTTTGAAATGGTATTTCGTCTCCTACCGCTGTTTCAAGTGGGACATGTGTAACCGCTTGCGGTGAACCAAGAACCGCACAGGCAAGACTGACTACATGACCCCAATGTTAACGAATGGCCCAACAATAAATAAAAAACGTCCATGTATGACAGTTGTGCCTATGCAAATTATATAAGAAACTGTACTAAACTACGATACGCTGTGACCTTCAGCGCAGTGGGGAGAAGTAGAAATGTGTGGAAAGAACTACAGTGTTTGTATTGTTTTCATATTTGCCAGTTATCCTGCAGTGTATAACAAAGACATGTACATAACGGGCATTTAGACCAAGGTAGTCCCACAACCCAGACGTGAAAGGTTTTGACCACAGCGGGGCTCAAACTCATGGCTGTGATGGGAAAGTGATTACAAATCAACGGTCTAAAACTTTCTTTACACACGTGTGATAAATGTGTTTCTGTTAAAATTCGCCAAAAAGCCGGAACGCATAAATTTGTCACCTTTGCACATGTGTGAATAATGCGTTCTGTGAAAAATGAGGTCCAACATAGCTCCCTTGCTTCAAGAGATATCTTTCTAGCTTAATGAGATAACTGTCTGGTTAAACATGTAGCTGTTTAAATTAATTGGCGGGAAAATATGGGAGAAATCGTTATAATAAGTAAGCCTTAGAGGTAAATATATGTAGGATGAGTTAAAGATTATAAGACTCTGTCATTGGTATCGGGTGAAGATCGGGAATTCCAACCCGAGGTATAAGTGTTTTTATCGGAACGAGGTTCCGATTAAAGACTTATACCGAGGGTTGGAATTTCCTATCTGAACCGAATACCCATTCTAGATTCCTTTTCTTGCATATCAGAGACATGTTGTGCGTTGACGCCGCCAGCTAAGTACTATCGTTTTGCATGTTATCCTGCATACCGGATGTTGGTGCGCGCGTGACTTTTATCTTTACCCATAAAGATTATAAGATTCTTGCATACCGGAATATAAGAATCTTTCATGGGTATCCGGTTCAGATAGGGAAAGACTCGGTTCCGATAAAAACACTTATATGAATCGAATACCCATGATAGATTATTTTTCTTGCATATCAGAGACATGTTGTGCGTTGGCGCCGCCAGTTACTAACGTTTTGCATGTTTTCCTGCATACCGAGTGTTGGCGCGCGAGAATTTTATCTCGACCCTAGGGTGAGATGGAAATATCTAGCCCCGGTAAAATGACGGATATCCTTGTCCGGTATGCAAGAAAAGGATATCCGTCATTTTACCGGAGCTAGTTATTTCCATCTCACCCTTAGGGGAGACTCCTTAGTTTCGAATGAATGTCCATGGGGAATTTCTTATAAAATAGAAATCTAAGAGATTAAAAGCCATGTACAGGCTAGACAATAAAAAAGAAATGCGGTGTTTTTGACTTAGTATGACATAATAGTTAATTTTGATATAAATAAACATTTTGTACTATGACCCGTATGTAGCCTGTAAACAGAAAATCGTAACTGGTGTCTATGTTGTAAATGATAGATTTTTTTATCACTTCCTGCAATTCTTGAGTCGACATCAGATTACGGAAAAAAAGCCGGTTAAGGTATGTAGAAATAGCATTTTTAGGACAATTTGGAGTGTTTGTCATTCAATTATGGATGTGTTATATCTCAAATAAGGGACAGGTATATGCTGCCGTGTCTCTATAAATGTCATGTTTTCACTTTTTTTGAGTGCTGAGTGGGTGGGGTAAATGAAGTTGTAATTTGTAGGTAGAGAAACCGATTTTGATGCTTTCTAGCATGTATTTGCTATATTTCGAGAGGAAATTTTATAATCTTTCAGGAACAATGCATGTTTGTTATTTTTAAAAAAATAGAATTCAAGTTATTTAGCGTAATTAGTGTACATGTCTGAAAATAGTCTGAATTTCGAAGAAAACTGTAGATTCCGACCTTAGACTGCTCCACAGCCGTCATTAAAATAGACGACTGTCAGTAGTCACTACACGTGACCAAACTGGAAGGCACATGATCGAACGAGACTCGTCATCCAATTTGTTTTCGTCTATTAATAGATTGTATGCGTAATTTATTTGAGATGCTGACAAGTTTGATTTATTGTGAAGTGTAACTGATTATAAAAAGAAAAATGGAATGTAAACTGTATTACTGTATTACTCTGTTTGAATGACATAATGGATACAAGGATTTTTACTTTTAGTATGAGGGGTTGTGATGGGGTAATCCGAGCCTTCTCCGACCCTAAAAACCTTTTTTTTCTCCTTTTTTTTAATTCTTTTTTTTGTTTTCATTTTTTTTTTGTGTTTCTTTACACAGCCAGATAAAATATCAAAATCGTAAAAAGGGCTGGTTCTCTGCTCGGATTAGCGAAGGGGATGTGGGGGGTGTGGGGGGGGGGGGAGGGGGTGTCGGCCGGAGTAACACAGAGGATTTGACAGAAATTAACTCCTGTTTGAAAGGAAATGGCTGTTCTAGTCCAAAATACCCACCCACCCCATATCCACTCACTCTGGATTTAGACCCTGCACAAACAAAGTAAAAAAATACCCCTTACGTTTTTTTCCTCAAAAATATCCTAGGCTTACAGAAACAAACACTACCCTAGGAAAGCTTTTCATCAAACCACGAACACCTAAAAAATCTGCAAAATATCCCCATGGATTTATAAATATATATATATAAAATCTCAGAAGTACCTACCTATGTATTTTTCCTCTACCCGCAACCGTAAATCCCTTGCAGCCTACCTCATTACCTCATGCGCTTACCTAAAAATCAGCTCCAATAGAAAACATTTCTTGACAAGAGGGGGAGGGTGGGGGCGGGGGGCTTTTTTTAAACTTAGGTATGCAATGGTGCGTTTTTGGCGTATATCTGACAGAGAACTTGTGTGGTATTTGAAGAAATAATATTTGGCCAAATTTGAGAATTAACATTTCACAAAAGTAAATTACTTCACTGTAAAATAAAATCAACAAATGTTGACCCCCAACCCACTCTGGCTTCAGTTTTTATAGCATTTTTGGACTGTTTTCCCTTCCATCTTTTTTCTTTTTTTTTTCATTTTTCAAATTGATGTATAGACCCGGGCCTATATGGCCTAATAGTAGATACACCTCCACTTCCCCAACATCACCTTTCAAAAATGTTTCATTCCTTACTGGGTGGTGTTAATTATGAGTGTTTATATTGATGATGTCGACATGATTTAAAATAAAATTGGATCAAAGGGACATTATACAATTTAAATTAAAGGGAAATTTGGACTTTATTCTAAAATCGGATTTTAAAGAAATACGGGATCTTAATTTATGTGTATTCTGCAAGTAAATATTTTTCAATGTACAATTTGAATAAAAATAGTTGTTGCTGGTTTTGCACTTTCTTGTTACTGTTTACAAGTAAAAGGTGGGAACGAATATTGCGTGAAGAGCGCAGTTAGACCAACATTGTTGACATTGGGGGTACTGACTTAACACAGAACCCCGTATAATACTAATCCGAGCCTTCTCTGACCTTAAAAGCCTTTTTTATATTATTTTTTTTATTTGTTTTTGTGTTTGGCGATTACGATATTTCATCTGGCTGGTGCAGATGAAATATCAAAATCGTAAAAAGGGCTGGTAAGGTCAGAGAAGGCTCGGATTAGTATAATACCAACAATGGGACTACCCTGTAAAATGTTGCTCCTAGGTTAGGAATTAAACATTTTTCATTTTCTCTGGGTACTCACGTTGCTGTCCCATCGCCAGGTGGGTGGGTGAAATAAGTTATTAAAAGTGCATATTTGCTTTTGTGTGCATCCACCCAGGTATTACTAATATCCTACAACTTTCTAAAAAATCTAAAAGAGCACAAAAATGGAAAGGGTGGGGAAGTAGTAGGGTTGGGGTGGGTGTAATAACACTCAGAATAACGTTTCGCCGAAATGTTTATTCCTAAAAAAAAAAGCCTCCGCAAACTCGATAGAATGCGGGCCTATATATATATTTTGCGCCGTTTAAATTAAAGTTTGGTATTATTTTTTTTTTTATATACGTGTAGATAAAACTGAGAGACCATTGCCCAAATACCCTCTAGAAATTACAGGTCTGTTTTGACGCTAAAATGTTGATAAATTAGCCTGATATGGAAAAAAAAAGAAGAAAAAAAGACGTTATTAGTATATCTTTTTTTCCCTCAATGTGTACGCATGCTCTACATACATACAGGCGCCCTATATGAATTTTCACCATAGATACAGGTTGTTAGGCTCTTTTCTTTGATGCATTTCTTGACTACTGTATATCTTTCTTGGCTACTTAGCAACTTGAGCACACATTATGCAAAGTTATGTTTTTTGTTTTTAGACCCTTTTGAATATTCCCTTATTGAACAATATGCAGGAATGGGATATTCCAGATAGTATATATCTAATTATACGCCCCCACTCCCCCTCCCACCTCACACACACACATCCTATCCCGATTATATTAATTATTTATATTTTAGCCCAGAATACACCCCTGGATTTAAAAAAAATAAAAATGAAAAAGCGTTTTTCTTCAGATTCTGCAACATGGACAATCTACAAAATGCCTCCCTTAATCCTCTGCAAATCCCTTTCTTACCTCCGCCTCATACCTAGCCTACAGTATATCTACAGAATAAGCCTCAGGTAGTTTTTTGATTGAGTGACGCGCCTGCATTGTGTGATCAATATTGAAAAAGAACCCAGCCTTCTATATCTATTTATAGAATGCAGATCAGGCGCTTTGCCATGATCGCAATTGAAATCAAATTCACTGTTTAAAAATCGGCCTGTGGCGGTCGCTTGTTGTTTGAGTGAGAGAGACATGCGCCGTGGAACAGTCTATCTCACCCTAGGGTCGAGGTAAAATTCACGCACGCACAACATCCGTTAAGTAGGAAAACATGTAACACGTTAGTAGATGGGGACGTCAACCCACAACATGTCTCTGATAGGCAAGAACAATAATCTATCATGGGTATTCGGTTCAGATAGGGAATTCAAACCCTCGGTATAATGTTTTAATCAGACCCTCGGCAGAGTCTCGGTTCCGATAAAAAACACTTATACCTCGTGTTTGAATTCCCTATCTTCACCTGATACCCATGAAAGATTCTTATAATCTTTTATAATCTTTCATGCATATCCGGTGAGCAAGAAACCCCTTTCCGGTATGCAAGAAAGATATTTCTCTAACCGAAAAATATATATCTTAAAACAAGTTATGTCCTTAAGCCATATATATATGTAAGCTAGAAAGCTATGGCTTTAGAAGACTCGCCAGGACTAATATTTTTTGCTGACTTCGAAATGGCCTTTGATAGCGTCGATCATGATTTGTATTATGAAATGTTTAAAATATTTTAACTTCTTTCATCACCTGGATGAAACTGTTTTATAACGACGCACAAAGTTGTATAATAAATAACTAATGGTCTTATGACGGATTTTTAAGACGGATAGAGGAGGAAGACAAGGACGCCCACTGTCGCCTTATCAGCTAAGTATAGCAAGTGAAATATTATACAACGCCACAAGGGGTATTAAAGGTATAAACAATAATAACAATGAAATAAGACAAACGAATAATAACAAGTATTCGCGGATGATGCTACTCTTGTTCTAGATGGGTCCAGGAAAACCTTTGAAGCACTAGTCAACCTAATCGATATCTGGATTACAATTGAACATAAACAAATCATTAATATCACGTGTCGGCTCATTAAAGATTTAAAAGAAAAGTACTGCGAAGATAAAAAATTATACGGGCAAAAGACAAAGCAACAACACTAGGAAGCTTTTTTTTGCAAATGAAAAAGGAAAATATCAAGAATATAATTTTATTCCAAAAATAGCCCGATTAATTTATAAGATGCTTAGATCGATGGAAAAAAACACAACTTATCTATCCTAGGACAAATAACGGTAATTAAAACAGTTGCCTTACCAACACTGATATTATTCCCTAACTGTTATGTAAAATCCATCTAAACAATGTTTGAATGAAATAAAAAACAAAATGTATGCATTTTTATGGAAGGGTAAACCAGATAAAATCAATAGAAAAATAATTATTCAAGAATATGAAAATGAGGGTCTTAAAATGATAGATTTGGATTCGTTTGTCAATTCCATTAAAGCGTGAAATAAATACGGTTGGAGTATGTTATTTGAAAGCAATTTAGAAATTAAAAGATGCAAAAATGCAATAATAATAATAATAATAATAATAATAATAAAAATAATCACGCGATCAACCTTTCTGTTGAAATAATAAACTCCTGGTCAGAAATAAACTTAAAACATATATCTAGTGTCCGTTTTAAATTGACGGTGTTGGATTAATATGAACCTTCGTTTCTTCCGTTTTACCGAGTGTTTCCTAACACTTTCGCCGCCAAATTTCAAATGTTGTCTGCTCAGATTTGAATTTCAACCCTTTGTTAATATTTTATATAAAACGTGTTTTGCAAAATATTCTTACTGAACAGCGAACAATGTAACCCCAGTCAACCTACACATATTGTGCCTGCTTATCTAGGCCTACACTTGCTGTAAAATCCATGTTTTTGACTGTTGCAGCGAAAAGGTTAAAGTGGCTTCATTTCCTCTTCTGCAGATATTAAACATATTAACAGTTATACGTCTCACAACACAACATATTAACAGTTATACGTCTCACAACACAGTGCATTTGTACTATGTTGACCTGTATAAGCTAAACGTTACTTTTTTATGAAACACAGTCATTTGGCCACACAAAACACAAAACAACATACAATACGTTGACCAGATTTTTTTTTTTTTTTTTTTTTTAATTTGTGTTGTGGTGTTGCACTATTTTGGGCTTTAACTCCAGAGCTTGGACCAGAATTCCTACTCTTTTTCAACACCCATAAGACTGTCATATGTTGGTGGCAATGTCGTCTAATAGCTACACATCCAATTTCAGATTGTGTTCATCTTACCTGCAACATTAATAAACATATCTGACTGCAATTATTAAAAATATTTAAAACCGAAGAACACGCTACTACTTTCTATGAAGAAAGAATAATCATACCCTGGGTTTCAAGGGAGCTAACTGAAAAGTGAGATCTATAAGGTACATATAACGTTACATTTGGAATGCATAAGGAGTAACGTACATAAAGAAAACAACTAAGTTAAAAGAACAAAATAAAACATACTATAACACTGTGTGATAAATACATTTAAAAAAAATGTAAATCGTTTAAAACATCTTTTCCTTAAAGGTTGTGGAGGCAGCCTGGAAGCATTATGGGTGTCAATCATAACACGAATACAGCCATCGTCATTACGAATACAGCCATCGTCATTGGTTTCATATACGAATACAGCCATCATCATTACGAATACAGCCATCGTCATGTGTTTCATATACAAATAAAGCCATCATCATTACGAATACAGCCATCGTCATGTGTTTCAGATACGAATACAGCCATCATCATTACGAATACAGCCATCATCATGTGTTTCAGATACGAATACAGCCATCGTCATGTGTTTCATATACGAATACAGCCATCATCACTACGAATACAGCCATCGTCATGTGTTTCAGATACGAATACAGCCATCATCATTACGAATACAGCCATCGTCATGTGTTTCAGATACGAATACAGCCATCATCATTACGAATACAGCCATCGTCATGTGTTTCAGATACGAATACAGCCATCATCATGTGTTTCAGGTACGAATACAGCCATCGACATGTGTTTCATATACGAATACAGCCATCATCATTACGAATACAGCCATCGTCATATGTTTCAGATACGAATACAGCCATCATCATGTGTTTCAGATACGAATACAGTCGTCGTCATGTGTTTCATATACGAATACAGCCATCATCATTACGAATACAGCCATCGTCATATGTTTCAGATACGAATACAGCCATCATCATGTGTTTCAGATACGAATACAGTCGTCGTCATGTGTTTCATATACGAATACAGCCATCATCATTACGAATACAGCTATCGTCATGTGTTTCAGATACGAATACAGCCATCGTCATGTGTTTCTTATACGAATACAGCCATCATCATTACGAATACAGCCATCGTCATGTGTTTCAGATACGAATACAGCCATCATCATTACGAATACAGCCATCGTCATGTGTTTCAGATACGAATACAGCCATCATCATGTGTTTCATATACGAATACAGCCATCGTCATGTGTTTCAGATACGAATAGAGCCATCATCATGTGTTTCATATACGAATACAGCCATCATCATTACGAATACAGCCATCGTCATGTGTTTCGTATACAAATACAGCCATCATCATTACGAATACAGCCATCGTCATGTGTTTGAGATACGAATACAGCCATCATCATTACGAATACAGCCATCATCATGTGTTTCAGATACGAATACAGCCATCATCATTACGAATACAGCCATCGTCATGTGTTTCATATACAAATACAGCCATCATCATTACGAATACAGCCATCGTCATGTGTTTCAGATACGAATACAGCCATCATCATTACGAATACAGCCATTATCATGTGTTTCAGATACGAATACAGCCATCGTCATGTGTTTCATATACGAATACAGCTATCACCACTACGAATACAGCCATCGTCATGTGTTTCAGATACGAATACAGCCATCATCATTACGAATACAGCCATCGTCATGTGTTTCAGATAAGAATACAGCCATCATCATTACGAATACAGCCATCGTCATGTTATTCAGATACGAATACAGCCATCATCATGTGTTTCAGGTACGAATACAGCCATCGACATGTGTTTCATATACGAATACAGCCATCATCATTACGAATACAGCCATCGTCATATGTTTCAGATACGAATACAGCCATCATCATGTGTTTCAGATACGAATACAGTCGTCGTCATGTGTTTCATATACGAATACAGCCATCATCATTACGAATACAGCCATCGTCATATGTTTCAGATACGAATACAGCTATCATCATGTGTTTCAGATACGAATACAGTCGTCGTCATGTGTTTCATATACGAATACAGCCATCATCATTACGAATACAGCTATCGTCATGTGTTTCAGATACGAATACAGCCATCGTCATGTGTTTCTTATACGAATACAGCCATCATCATTACGAATACAGCCATCGTCATGTGTTTCAGATACGAATACAGCCATCATCATTACGAATACAGCCATCGTCATGTGTTTCAGATACGAATACAGCCATCATCATGTGTTTCATATACGAATACAGCCATCATCATTACGAATACAGCCATCGTCATGTGTTTCAGATACGAATACAGCCATCATCATGTGTTTCAGGTACGAATACAGCCATCGTCATGTGTTTCATATACGAATACAGCCATCATCATTACGAATACAGCCATCGTCATGAGTTTCATATACGAATACAGCCATCATCATTACGAATACAGCCATCGTCATGTGTTTCATATACGAATACAGTCATCATCAAAACGAATGCTTCAGATACGAATACAGCCATCGTCATGTGTTTCAGACACGAATACAGCCATCGTCATGTGTTTCATATAAGAATACAGCCATCATCATTACGAATACAGCCATCGTCATGTGTTTCATATACGAATACTGCAATCATCATTACGAATACAGCCATCGTCATGTGTTTCAGATACGAATACAGCCATCGTCATGTGTTTCATATACGAATACAGCCATCATCATTACGAATACAGCCATCGTCATGTGTTTCATATACGAATACAGCCATCATCATTACGAATACAGCCATCGTCATGTGTTTCAGATACGAATACAGCCATCATCATGTGTTCCAGACACGAATACAGCCATCATCATGTGCTTCAGATACTAATACAACCATCATCATTTGTTTCATATACGAATACAGCCATCATCATTACGAATACAGCCATCGTCATGTGTTTCAGATACGAATACAGCCATCATCATGTGTTCCAGACACGAATACAGCCATCATCATGTGCTTCAGATACTAATACAACCATCATCATTTGTTTCATATACGAATACAGCCATCATCATTACGAATACAGCCATCGTCATGTGTTTCAGATACGAATACAGCCATCATCATGTGTTTCAGACACGAATACAGCCATCATCATGTTCTTCAGATACTAATACAACCATCATCATTTGTTTCATATACAAATACAGCCATCATCATTACGAATACAGCCATCGTCATTTGTTTCAGATACGAATACAACCATCATCATTTGTTTCATATACGAATACAGCCATCATCATTACGAATACAGCCATCGTCATGTGTTTCATACACGAATACAGCCATCATCATTAGGAATACAGCCATCGTCATGTGTTTCATATACGAATACAGCCATCATCATTACGAATACAGCCATCGTCATGTGTTTCAGATACGAATACAGCCATCATCATTACGAATACAGCCGTCGTCATGTGTTTCAGATACGAATACAGCCATCGTCATGTGTTTCAGATACTAATACAGCCATCATCATTACGAATACAGCCATCGTCATGTGTTTCAGATACGAATACAGCCATCATCATTACGAATACAGCCATCGTCATGTGTTTCAGATACGAATACAGCCATCATCATTACGAATACAGCCGTCGTCATGTGTTTCAGATACGAATACAGCCATCGTCATGTGTTCCAGACACGAATACAGCCATCATCATGTGTTTCAGATACGAATACAGCCATCGTCATGTGTTTCATATACGAATACAGCCATCATCATTACGAATACAGCCATCGTCATGTGTTTCATATACGAATACAGACATCATCATTACGAATACAGCCATCGTCATGTGTTTCATATACGAATACAGCCATCATCATTACGAATACAGCCATCGTCATGTGTTTCATATACGAATACAGCAATCATCATTACGAATACAGCCATCGTCATGTGTTTCAGATACGAATACAGCCATCGTCATGTGTTTCATATACGAATACAGCCATCACCATTACGAATACAGCCATCGTCATGTGTTTCATATACGAATACAGCCATCATCATTACGAATACAGCCATCGTCATGTGTTTCAGATACGAATACAGCCATCATCATGTGTTCCATACACGAATACAGCCATCATCATGTGCTTCAGATACTAATACAACCATCATCATTTGTTTCAGATACGAATACAGCCATCATCATTACGAATACAGCCATCGTCATGTGTTTAAGATACGAATACAGCCATCATCATGTGTTTCAGATACGAATACAGCCATCGTCATGTGTTTCATACACGAATACAGCCATCATCATTAGGAATACAGCCATCGTCATGTGTTTCATATACGAATACAGCCATCATCATTACAAATACAGCCATCGTCATGTGTTTCAGATACGAATACAGCCATCATCATTACGAATACAGCCATCGTCATGTGTTTCATATACGAATACATCCATTATCATTACGAATACAGCCGCCGTCATGTGTTTCAGATACGAATACAGCCATCGTCATGTGTTTCAGATACGAATACAGCCATCGTCATGTGTTCCAGACACGAACACAGCCATCATCATGTGTTTCAGATACGAATTCAGCCATCGTCATTACGAATACAGCCATCGTCATGTGTTTCATATACGAATACAGCCATTACCTTTACGAATACAGCCATCATCACGTGTTTCAGACACGGATACAACCATCACCACGTGTTTCAGATACGAATACAGGCATCATCGCGTGTTTCAGATACGAATACAGACATCATCACGTGTTTCAGATACGAATACAGCCATCGTCGTGTGTTTCAGATACGAATACAGCCATCATCGTGTGTTTCAGACACGAAAACAGCCATCATCACGTGTTTCAGACACGAATACAGTCATCATCATTACGAATACAGCCATCGTCATGTGTTTCAGATACGAATACAGACATCATCACGTGTTTCAGACACGAAAACAGCCATCATCACGTGTTTCAGACACGAATACAGCCATCATCATTACGAATACAGCCATCGTCATGTGTTTTATATACGAATACAGACATCATCATTACGAATACAGCCATCGTCATGTGTTTCATATACGAATACAGCCATCATCATTACGAATACAGCCATCGTCATGTGTTTCATATACGAATACAGACATCATCATTACGAATACAGCCATCGTCATGTGTTTCGTATACGAATACAGCCATCATCATTACGAATACAGCCATCGTCATGTGTTTCATATACGAATACAGCAATCATCATTACGAATACAGCCATCGTCATGTGTTTCAGATACGAATACAGCCATCGCCATGTGTTTCATATACGAATACAGCCATCACCATTACGAATACAGCCATCGTCATGTGTTTCATATACGAATACAGCCATCATCATTACGAATACAGCCATCGTCATGTGTTTCAGATACGAATACAGCCATCATCATGTGTTCCAGACACGAATACAGCCATCATCATGTGCTTCAGATACTAATACAACCATCATCATTTGTTTCATATACGAATACAGCCATCATCATGTGTTTCAGATACGAATACAGCCATCATCATGTGTTTCAGATACGAATACAGCCATCGTCATGTGTTTCATACACGAATACAGCCATCATCATTAGGAATACAGCCATCGTCATGTGTTTCATATACGAATACAGCCATCATCATTACGAATACAGCCATCGTCATGTGTTTCAGATACGAATACAGCCATCATCATTACGAATACAGCCATCGTCATGTATGTGTTTCATATACGAATACAGCCATTATCATTACGAATACAGCCGTCGTCATGTGTTTCAGATACGAATACAGCCATCGTCATGTGTTTCAGATACTAATACAGCCATCGTCATGTGTTCCAGACACGAACACAGCCATCATCATGTGTTTCAGATACGAATTCAGCCATCGTCATTACGAATACAGCCATCGTCATGTGTTTCAGATACGAATACAGCCATCATCATTACGAATACAGCCATCGTCATGTGTTTCATATACGAATACAGCCATTATCATTACGAATACAGCCGTCGTCATGTGTTTCAGATACGAATACAGCCATCGTCATGTGTTTCAGATACTAATACAGCCATCGTCATGTGTTCCAGACACGAACACAGCCATCATCATGTGTTTCAGATACGAATTCAGCCATCGTCATTACGAATACAGCCATCGTCATGTGTTTCATATACGAATACAGCCATTATCCTTACGAATACAGCCATCACCACGTGTTTGAGATACGAATACAGCCATCATCACGTGTTTGAGATACGAATACAGACATCATCACGTGTTTCAGATACGAATACAGCCATCGTCGTGTGTTTCAGATACGAATACAGCCATCATCGTGTGTTTCAGATACGAATACAGCCATCATCACGTGTTTCAGACACGAAAACAGCCATCGTCACGTGTTTGAGATACGAATACAGCCATCATCACGTGTTTGAGATACGAATACAGACATCATCACGTGTTTCAGATACGAATACAGCCATCGTCGTGTGTTTCAGATACGAATACAGCCATCATCGTGTGTTTCAGATACGAATACAGCCATCATCACGTGTTTCAGACACGAAAACAGCCATCGTCACGTGTTTCAGATTCATATTCAGTGTACATATGTACTTAACTAGGACGCATTATTCGTAAAATATAATTACTGTTAATAAAATAGTTTGGTCTGGAAAACTAGACGACTCAGCTAGTTTTGTAGTATAAATCATTAATAGTTATTTATGTGATGCGTTAAGGCTATTATACATTCTTGTTTTGTGATAAAAGTATACTTGATTTGAATGATAAGTAGCAATATAATTCCCATTTAAATTAATAATGAAGCAATAAAACGCATCCGAGACGTCCAGATTTCCAGACCGAACATTTACATCAATATTTAACCGGAATATAACATACGGCTTTATTAAATTTATATTATTTAAACTTATTTTACTGCCATAGTTGTACAATGCAATCGGGTGCTACCCACAAGTGCTACCCACATTAGTTACGGCCCTTCCCTACAATGGAGTTTTAACAAATAAAATGAATGACTATTTCTATTAACACATATCAATAAAGCTGGATTAACTATAACAAGTAAGCAGTATGACATGTTAAGATAATAAGATGTGAATATAAGTAGAAATAGAAACAAAGAAGAAAGGAGAAGTAGAAGTGGAAGAAAGAAAGATGCAAAAAACGTGACATTGCTCAGGTTTATCAGAACATATACAATTGAATGGCAAGCCTAAATAAATTGATAACTATCTCAAAAGTTCACATTTCATATGGAACTGAAGCATACTTATGAAGGTGTTCACTCATTTGCATTTGTATTGAAACCAATCACATTTCTAGTTCGCCTCCAGTCCTTTAACTTGGAAAATATGTCCAGTGACAACGTTCAATTCGTGTGTGTTCTAATACACATGATATATATATACGAGTTGACATTGATCGAAAGACTCGAAATAATCGAAATAATAATCGAAATGTTTAAACGAACCAAATATGATAAACAGAATGCAATTGTCGTAAATTTTTTACGCTTGGTCAAAACTATCAATCATATATACAAAACATGACGAAGCCGTTATTAGAAGATTTAGATTTTTTCATATAAAGACATTTAACTATAAACATGATTACCCACTATGTCATACTTCAAAAGAAGGACCATGCGATGCTATATATTTAAATGTTCATGACATATTATCCTAATATACAGCAATTGCCGCTTTGTGAACATAAATGTGAACTCCAATGTATGTGTAAAACTTTTTTTTTTTCGCAAAATACAATTATCATAGGCGATGAACCAAGTTCGTTGGTTGGTTCCATCTGTCTGAAGAGGCAAAAGTCTTAGTTTTTATCCCTTTGGTGATGTGGGGTTGGCAATGAAAGACGTTATTGTATGCGTTCGTCCTTCACACTTTCTGTTCCGCTTAGTTAAGCGTTTTTCAGCATGAAAATCGATAGGATTATGATGCCTAGTAGCAGTGCATATTGTCAGGGCGTTGAATAGTTTTTTTGACGGCATTAGAGATTATTATCTTTATTATTATTATTATTAATATTATTATTATTAAGCATTTATTGTACGTAGCACATGTAATTATACGTAGTTTTGTAAAAATATATAAGGTTTATCCTCAGGAACTATGTATTGTTTCATGGTTTCAATAATGTATACTGTTTATGTTATTGTGTAAGAGAGAGAGAGAGTGCGTGTGTGCGTGCATGTGGGAGGTTTTGTGCGCGTGGGTGCATGCCTTTCCTCGTTTAATTAAACTGTGTATATTATGATACTGTATGACTTGTGTAAGTCGAAATAAAATATATGTTCTATTCTGTTCTGTTCTTATTCCAGTTTTGCATAAACTTCTTAATTCAACTTCATTTAGAGGTTGTTTTATTTATGTTACCACCCTGTGCATACCATTCATCACTGAATCCAAGTCGGCACAATTCATTTCTAGTAAGTGATGCCTAGTTAGTTTTTGTTAAGCGACACCCTAGATCATTTATCGTAATATCTTATGAACAATATAACAATATAATTACATTGCTGTCATTACACTAATTTCTGTTAGTTGACAGCTATGACGATACGATGCGTTATGTAGTTAACCATGTTTGATAAACCATAAATGAGGTCATTTTCAGTGGATCGCTTAAAAACGAAGGTGAGACTGACACACGTGTAAATGTACTCTTTCTATTTGGTTTGCATAACGTCGCTTCCATAGTTATCCCCGCAAAACGAAGTTCACGAGTGTGTGGTAGGGTGGATGGGGTTTACTGGATTTAGCCTGTCCATTCGTCCGTCTGTCGATCTGTCCGTCTGTAGACAAAACGTTGTCCGCTCTATAACTTTTAATACTTACAGCCACAAGGATGAAACTTTACAGGTAGAGTGTACATGATGACACCATGACGTGATTGTGCCCTTGTCCGCTCTCTAACTCAGCCATACTCATGAAACTTTACAGGTAGAGTGTACCTGATGACACAATGGCGTGATAATGCCCTTGTCCGCTCTATAACTCAGCCACACACATGAAACGGTAGAGTGTACATGATGACATGACGTGATAATGCCCTTGTCCGCTCTATAACTCTTTAAGGTAGCTTACAACAGCCATATTTAAGAACGGACGAACACCTTTTCTAAACCTACGTACGACGAGGTATAAATATAACTTACATATTTTGAGAATCCAAACTCTATAGACACAATATAAACGATTTTAACCAGCCATTGCAAACCCCGAAACTGGAGCGTCGAATTAAGAGTTACCAACTCATAATTCATTTTACGCATATTTAGTCACGGGTATTTTAAGAACCGGTGAAAAATCCTGTACTTTTAATCGGTACATATACATTATTATATGACCTGAATACCTGGATAGAGTTTTTATGTACGGTTTTGTAGTATAATTTTGTCGTTATTCGGTGGGATAGCTACTTTAAAATGTGTAGCCAAATACATGCAAAATCATTTGTAGACTTTCCATGGTAAGAGAATGACCTCTATACAATTTGGGGCCAATAGGTTTAATGTCATTATCATCAAGGTCACCGTTGCTTGATAATGAAAAAAAGACATGTCCACTAAGTTTTGTAGTCACATGCATGAAACATCATAGGTAGACTAAGCTGGTCATAGGAAGGGAATGAACCTATACAATCTGTGGAGTCACGATCACCGTGACGTGAAAATGAAAACATTTCCCGCTCTATAACTCTGAAAAATGTTTAGCCACATACACGATACTTCACAGACAGACTGGCCATCGTAAGAGAATAACCTCTAATGACATAATAATACAAGAAATGTCACTGTAAGTGACAAATGCCCCCAAAGTGGTTTCGACCTTCGACCTCTAAGTGTGACCTTGACCTTGGAGCCACGGACCTGGATTTTTGCGAGCGACACGTCCTCTTGTTGTGGTAAGTTATTTGAAAATCCGTCCACGAATGTCAGAGTTATTAACCGGACACTAAAGCACTTTTTATTTACGTTTGACCTCTAAGTGTGACCTTGACTTTGGAGCCACGTGATACGTCGTCTTGTTGTCGTCAGCACTTGTGCCAAGTTATTTGAAAATCCGTCCAGGAGTGTCAGAGTTATTGACCGGACACGATTGGACGGGCGAACGGACGGACTGACTGACTGACTGACGGGACTGACTGACGGACGGACGGACGGACTGACTGACGGACGGGCGGTGCGACTACTGTATGCCGCCCTTCGTTGGCATAACAAACCTTGTCCGATTTATATCTCTTCAAACCATAATAGTACTCATGCTCATAAGACTTTACAGATAGCATGTCTATATAAACAAGAATAACCACTGTAGATTTTGGGGTTAAATATAATCAAGGTCAATGTCACCATGATTAATGAAAAACATTGCCCACTCTATTACTCTTAAATATTTGTAGAAACATGCATGGAACTGTATAGATGACTGTCCCCCGTATGAGAATACATTGTATGTATTTAGGGGATAATAGGGTTTAAGGGAAATGTCACCATAACATGATAGTGAAAAACAACTCTTCAATACACTGAGCCCTCATGAAACGTTACAGATATGATTTCCAAATAAGAGGATACTCCTGTATATTTAGGTGATAGCAAGTTCAAAGTCAATGTCACCATGACCTGATAACTAAAAAACCTTTCCCCGCTCTATACTCTTCACGGATTTAAATCAGTCATGCGCATGTAACTTTACAGGTATATTGTTCATGTTGAGAAGACGACTCCTGTACATTTTAGGGCTAAATAGGTTTCGAGGTCAAGGTCACCATGACCTTTGCCCAGTATATTACTCTTCAAAATTCGTATCCACACTCATGGCATTTCACAGGTACATGTCCATGGTCCCGGCGGGGGTATATCAGTCGGCCCTTCCGGAAGACAGTTCCTGTTTAATGTTGGAGTTATTATTGCTATGCCCCTTCCAAAATTGGTGGGTGGGTGTGGGGCTATACTGTGTTGGCCATGTCCGTTCGCCCGTCCGTCAGTCGTTTTTTTGCTCATATTCTAAAAATGCCTTTACGAATACTTTCATATTTTATTTGTTGATTACTAAGGTCGAACACAAACATTCCGTGTTATTTCTGATCACCTGCGACCACAAGGTCATGGTAACACACTTGGAAGTTGTACGTTTAGATCTGATTTCAGTAAAACGTAACAGTTATATTTTCGCTAATATTCTCACATTGCTTTCATGTCTTACATTCATATTTCATTTGTTGATTACTAAGAATGTACACTAACATTCTGTCATATATCAAATCACCTGTGTCAACAAGGTCAAAGTTTTACCTAAAATGTTTGCGTTTATGTCTGTTAGATGTTCTTTAGCGGGGGCGTTTTATATAGTCGGATATGCGACATTTCAAGTGTGTGTTTTTTAAATCATTCTAAAGTTTGCAAACCAGTTATATTTCCAAATATGCAGAAAATGCTAGAGATAGATTTTTAACTTAAATGTTGCTTTTTCCACCTGATCGAAAAAGGTTACCTTCGCCTCGCTAAAAGATCAAAGTATTCACGGGCCTGTATCGCACAACTTGCTAAAGAGGCCACCACGATTAAATAGTAAATGTAATATAGTGTGTAGGATTCTATCATACAACCGCGGGTTAAATGAACAAAGTACTGACGTTTACATCCCTTTTTGATCGATAAAAAAGTGATTAAAAATAAACAATGTTTGTGCCGAAGCAATCATCCAGTGAAAAACTAGTTTAACAGGCCCTGTAGACGCTCTACTGGTATGATGTTGATTCAAAAACATAAACATGATAGAGGCCAACTCAAGAAACATGTTTCCTATACATAACTCTATGTAAACTTTGGGTTATCGTGGCGGCCATTTTGAATATTTGACGAGAACGAAAAAAAATAAAATTAATAGAGGCCAACAACAGGAACATGTATATGATATTAAACTAGAATGGAGTAAGTGGTAATATGTCGTTTGATAAATGTCCTTAAATGTGACCTAAGTTTAGCCATGGTGGCCATCATGGATGATGGAGGCCCCAAAAACACAAATCTGAGGGGGAGTAATCCAAAGATCATTGTCATTAAGTTTCATCAAAATCCTTCAAGCGGTTTCAAAGAAGATGTAATTTTTAACGTTTTCCTATATAGCTCTATGTAAACTTTGAGTCGCTGTGGTGGCCATTTTGATTATTCGACGATAACGAAAAAACACAAACTTGTTAGAGGCTAACCAAAGGAACATGTTTATGATATTTCACAAGAATGGAATAAGTGGTTTCGGAGGAGATGTCGTTTGAAATTTCCTTAAATTAGACATAATTTTAGCCATGGCGGCCATCTTGGATGACTGGCAGCCGCGAAAAACATAATTCTGAGGGGGACTATCCTAAAGATCATTGTAATTGAAGTTTCATCAAAATCCTTCAAGCGGTTTCAGAAAAGATGTTATTTTTAGCCTTTTCCTATATAACTCTATGCAAACTTTGGATCGCCGTGGCGGCCATTTTGATTATTCGACGATAACGAAAACACAAACTTGATAGAGGCTAACCCAAGGAACATGTTTCTGATATTTCACAAGAATGGAATAAGTGGTTTCGGAGATGTCGTTTGAAATTTCCTTAAAATTGACCTAGTTTTAGACATGGCGGCCATCTTGGATCACTGGCGGACGCGAAAAACATAAATCTGAGAGGAACTTTCCCGAATATCATGGTGATTAAGTTTCATCAAAATCTTTCAAGAGGTTTCAGAGAAGATGTCATTTTTAACATTTTCCTATATAACTCTATGTAAACCTTGGGTCGCCGTGGTGGTCATTTTGATTATTCGACGATAAAGAAAAACAACTTGATAGAGGCCATCCCAAGGACAATGTATATGACATTTCACAAGAATGGAATAAGTCGTTTTGGAGGAGATGTCGTTTGAAATTTCCTTAAATTTGACCTAGTTTTAGCCACGGCGGCCATCTTGGACGACTGGCAGCCGCAAAAAACATAAATCTGAGATGGACTATCCCAAAGATCATTAAGATTTAAGTTTCATCAAAATCCGTCAAGCGGTTTCAGAGATGATGTCATTTTTAATGTTTTCCTATATAACTCTATGTAAACTTTGGGTCGCTGTGGCGGCCATTTTGATATTCGACGATAACGAAAAACACAAACTTGATAGAGGCCAACCCAAGGAACATGTTTATGATATTTCACAAGAATGGAATAAGTGATTTCGGAGATGTCGTTTGAAATTTCCTTAAATTTGACATAATTTAAGCCATCTTGGATGAATGGCGGCAGCGAAAAGCACAAATCTGAGGGGGACTATCCTAAAGATCAATGTAATGAAGTTTCATCAAAATCCTTCAAGCGGTTTCAAAGAAGATGTCATTTTTAACCTTTTCCTGTATAACTTACTTTGAGTCGCCGTGGCGGCCATTTTGATTATTCGAAGATAACGAAAAACTCAAACTTGACAGAGGCCAACCCAAGGAACATGTTTGTGGTATTTCACAGAATGGAATAAGTGGTTTCGGAGGAGATGTCGTTTGAAAATTCCTTAAATTCGACCTAGTTTTAGCCATGGCGGCCATCTTTGATGACTGGCGGCCATGAAAAACACAAATCTGAGAGGGGCCCTCCCATGTAACATTGTGATGAAGTTTCATCAAAATCCTGCAAGCGGTTTCAGAGGAGATGTCGATTTTTATAAAATTGCTAACAGATGGGCAGACAGACAGACAGACGTACGATGGACGAAAAGTGATCCCATAAGCTCGCCTGGCCTTTGGCCAGTAGAGCTAACAAGTGTTCGTCAATCGTAATTATGTCTGCGCATTTCAAAGCTTTGTGAACGATCACATAAATAATGATTTGTTTACTAAAATACTAATGTATGTTATCTTTTATCAGAATGTCAAGGAAATAATCGACCGCAGAATTTATGCTTTGCTCAAGGGTCATGTTTGACTTATGGGAATTGATTACATTTATGTACATGTTGTATGGTTCATGGAGGATGACCTCGAGCCTAAAAGGACATTAAGAGGCACAATACAGTGATTCTTATTATTTATTAGCTCTACTGGCCAATATGCGATCACTTTTCGTCCGTCGTCCGTCTGTCTGTTAGCGACATCTCCTCTGAAACCGCTTGAAGGATTTTGATGAAACTTCATCACAATATTACTTTGGAGGACCCCTCTCAGATTTATGTTTTTCATGGCCGCCAGTCATCCAAGATGGCCACCATGGCTAAAAGTAGGTCAAATTTAAGGAATTTTCAAATATATAAATATGTTGCTTGGATTCGCCTGTATCCAGTTTGTGTTTTTCGTTATCGCCGAATAATGAAAATGGCCGCCACGGCGACTCAAAGTTTACATAGAGTTATATAGGAAAAGACTCAAAATGACATCTTTTGTGAAACCGCTTGAAGGATTTTGATGAAACTTCATTACAATGATCTTTAGGATAGTCCCCTCAGATCTGTGTTTTTCGCGGCCGACAGTCATCCAAGATGGTCACCATGGCTAAAATTAGGTCAAATTTAAGGAAATTTCAAACGACATCTCCTCCGAAACCACTTATTCCATTCTTGTGAAATATCATAAACATATTCCTTGGGTTGGCCTCTATCAAGTTTGTGTTTTTCGTTATCGTCGAATAATCTGAAACCGCTTGAAGGATTTTGATGAAAATTAAATCACAATGATCTTTGGGATAGTTCCTCTCAGATTTATGTGTTTTGCGGCTGCCAGACATCGAAGATGGCCACCATGGCTAAAACTATGTCACATTTAAGGAAAATTCAAACGACATCTCTTCCAAAAACCACTTATTCCATTCTTGTGAAATATCATATACATGTTCCTTGGGTTGGTCTCTATCAAGTTTGTGTTTTTCGTTATCGTCGAATAATCAAAATGGCCACCACGGCGACCCAAAGTTTACATAGAGTTATATAGGAAAAGGTTGAAAATGACATTTTCTCTGAAACCGCTTGAAGGATTTTGATGAAACTTAATCACCATGATATTTGGGAATAGTCCCTCTCAGATTTTTGTTTTTCGCGGCCGCCAGTCATCCATGATGGCCGCCATGTCTAAAACTAGATCAAAGTTAAGGAAATTTCAAACAACATGTCCTCCGAAAACACTTATTCCATTCTTGTGAAATATCATAAACATGTTCCTTGGGTTGGCCTCTATCAAGTTTGTGTTTTTCGTTATTGTCGAATAATCAAAATGGCCACCACGTCAACTCAAAGTTTACATAGTGTTATATAGGGAAAGGCTAAAAATGACAACTTCTCTGAAACCGGTTGAAGGATTTTGATGAAACTTAATCACAATGATCTTTGGGATAGTCCTCCTCAGATCTATGTTTTTCGCGGCCGTCAGTCATCCAAAATGGCCACAATGGCTAAAATTAGGTCAAATTTAAAGAGATTTCAAATGACATCTCCTCCGAAACCACTTAATCTATTCCAGTGAAATATCATATACATGTTCCTTGGGTTGGCCTCTATCAAATTTATGTTTTTTGTTATCGTCGAATAATCCAAATGGCCGCCACGACGACCCAAGGTTTACATAGAGTTATATAGGAGAAGGCTAAAATTTACATCTTCTCCGAAACCTCTTGAAGGCTTTTGTTGAAACTTTATCACAATGATCTTTGGGATAGTGCGCCTCAGATTAGTGTTTTTCGCAGCCGCCAGTTGTCCAAGATAGCCATCATGACTAAAACTAAGTCAAATTAAAGGAAATTTCAAACGACATCTCCTCCGAAACCACTTAATCCATTCCAGTGAAATATCATATACATGTTCCTTGGATTGGCCTCTATCAAATTTGTGTTTTCGTTATCATCGAATAATCAAAATGGTTGCCATGGTGACCCAAGGTTTACATAGAGTTATATAGGAAAAGGTTAAATATGAAATCTTCTCTGAAACCTTTAGAAGGATTTTGTTGAAACTTTATCACAATGGTTGACGTGTATTAAGTTTGTGTTTTTTGCAATAATCAAAATGGTCGCCGTGGCGACCCAAAGTTTATATAGGAAAAGGCTAAATATGACATCTTTACACAGGAGAGCGTCTACAGGCCCTCTTGCGCCTCTTGTTTAATAAATGATCTATAACTGACTTACAGTTACACATAATTTGAAAAGAACAGCTTTGCCATGTGATTGTTTAAATAAATGTTTTATAGATATTGCATCATTTGTACCAATATGAAAATATTGGTAAATTGCTAGGCCTTTTTTTTGTTTCTATCCATGAATGTCGGAGGAGGAGGGAAAAAATAAAAATAAAATTCCATTTGATTTCAATGACTATTGTTAGGTCGGAAAACAAATTTTTATGTGAAAATACATACTTATAGCATCTTTTTGATTAACCTTAATTGTCAATGGAAAACTTCAAGTTTTGATTTTCGATAAACAAAAAACTAAAACATGAAAATTATATTTGTTTATATATACTTTAAAAGTATCTGACATTTTTTAAACTTTTTGTCAAATCCTTGTGTAGCTGTCTAAACTCACGTGCATGCTAACAGTTATTTTGATTGGATAAATGAGGCTATCGATACGCTTGTGCTCAGTATTTGCCTATAGACACGTTCATGCTATTTTTAACTCGCGCAAGTTTCCGATGGTTTTTTGTAAATGGCGGTTCAAACTTGCAGCGGAGGAAATAAAAAATTACTACTTTTCCATTTTCTTTTTCTAAATATGGCATTTTTTGAGAGGAGGGTTCGTAGAACATAGAATTAAAAAAGGCCTAAATAACATATTTTGTGTTGAAGAGCTATTGTACTATATTTATCATTATTTATAAAGAGCGCCGTTATTGATATACGTTCACTATTCCAAGATAAAGGGTCACAGAAAACGCATCGTCCAATCTAGATCTAAATATAGAAGGCTACCAGACTAGACATGAGATGAAAATATAGGGCTCTGGCGAGACGTAAGAATTATTATTTTGATGATTGTGCAAAGTGCGCCGACATTTAAATATGCGAGACTTGGAACAAAACGCGATTTCTTTTCGATAAAACTGATAAAACTGCTTATTTTGATCAGTCTCTACTAATCAGGGGCCAAATGTGAACATCTCAAAGGTATCTAGACATGATGGACAAAAACACCAAATTTTCCATAGAGGTAGTTTAGGACATATACTTCAAAAGAAAGAAGGCAAACTCTGGAAATCGTCCTGTTACTATTTATAGTTAATCCAAATGGCCGCCATCGATTTTCAGTCATTTTTATAACAACTGTTTGTATTTCAAGTCTCCTTGAGAATATCTTTTAGATTTTCGGTAATTGCAATCGTAAGATGCTGTCTGATTGTCTGATATTTAAAAAATCAACACATGATATACATTGTTCTATTAGTGGGTAGGGTAATATATATTTTTCAGTGAAAATTAACAGTTATAGTCTACCGGCTCAGATCATGACACTTTTGATGGCATTTTTGTCAATGCTTGGTATCCATGTTCCTTGATGTATAACAAACATCCCCAGGCTGAAGGCCGCTAATACATTTTTATTTAATGTGACTCAGAGGTCAAAGGTCAAGTCAGTGCATTTTTTGGGTTCTAGAGAGGGCAAATGTTGCTTAAATGTTTGGTTTTCATTCTTAATCAGCGCTCAAAGTACCAAGAGTACTGAAAAATTATATTTTATGAGTTTTAATATCGATTTATACAATTATAATTTACGAAACAGTTACGTGCATATATGAATTTATTATGTATTAATAAGGTTGTCTTTACATGTAGCCCAGTGGCTAATAGGGGTTTTGTGTGCATTTATTTGTCTCCTAATTGTTTCTGGAATCCTGTAGGACACCCTCTAAGATAAAAAAAAATCAATAGTAGACATTTTGAATCATGGTGCAAAGTGAGAAATTCAAGATGGCACCAAAGATGGCCACCAATTATTCCCATTTCTTGTGGTATACAAACCATTTTCATGTGTGCAATTTTTAGCTATATCTCTCCGAAGTATATTAATGTTAATTTATATCAATATTTCTAAAGGAAATGTATTGATGACTTAAAATAAGTTAAAATGGCCGGCAATTATGGGAATTCTATGCATTCTGCTAAAAACAAAATGACTCATGTTATATATGATACACTAATGTACGCATCTTCGCTAACCAAGGGCTTCGAGCAAACATCCTCTTTTCAACAGGAGAATGTTAAAAGGAGAATGTCTGCTCGAAGCCCTTGGTTAGCAAAGATGTAATGTACGTAGTAAATTGCCGGCTCATGACATAGATTGATGTTTCATTATGGTAGCCTAATGACATAAATACGCTGTATGGTTTATCTTTCAAAACCTTTCAAAACCTTTCAAGTTATTACGATATTTTTTAAAATGTGTTATAAAACATAAATTATATGTTATAAATCTATGTTTTGCACCTGTGGCCTTTTTGAAATTCTATACATAGTATAAAGTTGTATTATTTATTTGATCTCCATGGCATATATATAAACACACGACATATTTAAAAAATAAAATGAGAAATGACAGAGAAAACCATGTTTTTAAATATGTTACTATTTTTAGTATGGCAGCCATTTTGAATATCTAAAAATAGCCACCAGGTGGCTTTGCCAACTTGGCCTTCTTTCTTAAATATTTTGTAATGGTCTAAAATTGCTCTGTGCAAAATGTTAAGCTTTTATCCGGCATGTCGAGATCATTTCAATTTGGCCCCTAGCTATACCCAGATGTGTCGTTTATTGCATACACATACACCTCTGTCATCGTCTCATCAAATACCAAGAATCTTGGCAAACGGTGAAAAAAAGACGGAAATGCAAAATTTCTTGATTGCACTAATATTTTTCTGAATTAACTTTATATGAAATGGTGAAGTTCTGTTCGCCATTTTGATATTTTATGGCTACTTTCTTAGACGTTGGGAGAGATTGTACTGTGTTATCAAATATAGATTTACTTAATAAACTTTCTACTTCTACCCCTGCCTCAGAAGACGTCGTAGTATCGTCAAGACAGAAAAAAAAGGCAATTTAGGTATAAACCAGGATCGTCATATGTGCAATTGCCAATTTGATCGAGTACAAAATAAGCAAATCGCAATGAATAGTAACCGGATAGCACAGTTTATCCGAATTTCGATTCACGTTAAAATGCATTTATACTGAAGGGATTTTGTTTAACTTTTGTTTATGATCGTCTTTGTTTAGGAAATATAAAAAAACATATGCCTGTTGCAATTAGTCCGAGGTGTTATGTTTTGATGATTAGTCTATTCATGAACAGTATGAATATAAGGCCTATAAGACATCCACATAATACAACATGGTATAGAAAAAACGCTTAGGTAACATAAACTCCTATAGGGCATCGTTTCCTGGTAAGATCCATGGTAGAATACTAAAATCAAAGCACTAAAAGTGCTGAATGTGGCGGGGTTTGTGTAACCGTCAAAATCTGAATAATATGTACATGTCTTGAATAATAAAGTGCAGGAAAAATGAAGAGAAATGGGGGGAAATGGCGCCCGACGAGAGTTGTTCTTGCCATTTTTGAATCTTGTCAAATGGTATAGCGTTCAGATCCGGATTGCCCCTCTACCTTTCTGTTGTTGCACAACTAGACCATGAACTCTACAATCTGTGAAAGTTGTTATCAAGTCCGATTTTAAATACAGGAGATGTAACGATAACAAGATTTCTATATATGCTATATTCAAACACAATAACAATCCAGTGGTGTCTAAACATGTTTCTTCATTTCGTCTTATCATCAATAACACTGTATACATGACATTTAAACAAGGTAATCATGTGAACAATATTTAGCTGCTCTGCTCATAAGCTAGCTATTGAAGATGGGCGTTTCAGAGGATTAGAACGAGAGCAGTGTATTTGTAATTTTTGTAATATGAAATCCATTGAAAACGAGAACCACTTTTTATTAGTATGTCCCTATTATCGCGAAATACGAACAAGATGTTTACCGCGATATTATTGCATCTGGCCCAATATATAGAGCCTCGACATTCTTCGTTTTCTAAGCCTCGCCTAATAAACTTGATAGTAAAAGGCACTGACATAATATTCTATTTATCATGTAGATTATCCACATTTTCTGGATGAATTACTATTATTACCTATTTCTCAGAATGTTACGCTTATCGAGGACGCCGCCATGTTGTTGTTTTTTGTTTGTATTATGACGTCAGGCAACGTTACTTGCATGACGTCAGATAACGTTATGTACAATAAACGCCGAGGGATTCCGCATTGATTTGCTCTATTGGTCAGTGCCTAATAAAGCAAAATGTATTAGGTCACCCCTTTATTAGGCAGAAAAGTGCATATCTGCATGATAAAAACAAGTTTAAGTCATTGTTGAAATCACAACAGACTGGCGTGTTGAAACAACTTGGAATGTACATATATTTAGCAAATGACAAACGTGAAAAAGTGTAAATAATTAATAGTCTTACTGTTTTACTTGTAACTTGAAGAATGTATACTTACTATGTATATCCTGTTGTAAATCCATTTTATATATCCATTTTGTTTAAACGGTTAAGTTAAAAACATATCCCTTTGCAAATAAAAAAATAAACAAAAAAGAAGCACACACACTGAAACATAATAAAAATAAACAGATAAATGTGTTGTATTAGTGTATGTGTGTAATCCTGTTTCCGCAGAAATTAATAAATTCAGTTGTTTCATTTTTGCTGTTGATGCACACAATGTAATCATTTATTTACTTTGGCCTTTACTATAGCCATGTACACTGACCGTTCATTGGCGTTTAAATATAAATATTCTTTTTCAATTTGTTTCTGAACAATGTGCATGCATACCTCTTGATGTATATAATGGACAATCACGTGCATTTTTGATTTTCTTTGTGGTTTATTTTTCATTTAAGAAACTTATGGCCAGTTGATATACACAGTTAATTGTGCATCAATTTAAATATGACTATATTGATAAACAATGGGATGTTCCATTTAGATATGTCGTTTGAGTGTAAATATACTCATAGCTTGTTCATTTGTTCAGGGAGTAAGTAAGTACTTACTCTCAGGGAGTAAGTATGTTACTTACTTATATGTTTAAGGTGTTATTTACTTTATTTTTTTCAGCACCAAACTACTAATGCATGACACTATATATAATTAATATAAAATAATGCATATCAAAACGCATATTTCAAATGCGTAAGTTGTATACTTATCATACATTTTTGACACAAATTGTGTGCATTTACAACATACTCTTCTCATTGTATTGAAACGTATTGAACAGTATCCGCCTGTATTATACTGGCATATAAGGTAGATTCGGCAATAAAAGCGTTAAATAAAAATAAGGCGGTTTCGGGCGATTTTATACTTAATGAATATTTCATTGCTAGTTGTGATATATTATCGGATCAAATTACTGATATTTTTAATATTGTTTTCGATACAGGTTGCTTTCCGGAAAACTGGTCTAAAGGTTTTATGATTCCTCTACATAAAAAGGCGATATTAATTCTGTTAACATACAGGGGAATGACATTAATGCTTGTAAAATATTTACAAGCATCTTGAATACGCGGATTGACAAATGGTGCGAAAATAATAATAGCATATCTGATGCTCAAAAGGGAGGTCAACAACAGATGCAATATTTATTTTACATAGCATTATAAACAAAATTCTAAACGACAAAAAAATACTTTATTGCGCATTTATAGATTTAAAAAAAGCGTTTGATTCTGTCTACAGAAGCGCGTTGTGGTTAAAAACTATATAAATATGATGTCAACGGGAAAATGCTTAGGATAATTAGATCCATGTATGATACAGTAAAAGCATGTGTTAAGTTCTGTGGATCTTACTCCGAATTCTTTGATATTTCTATCGGTCTAAAGCAAAGTGATATGGTCTCATCGATTATGTTTTCTATATTCATAGAAGATTTAAAACTGTTCTTATTAAACAGAATAGATGGTGGTTTATCTCTGAATGATATCACGTTAATACTGTTGCTTTTTGCTGATGATATGGCTGTACTGGGGACAAGCCCAGATGACCTTCAGCAAAGTCTTAATAGACTATATGAATACTGTGAATCCTGGGGTCTTAAAGTTAATACTAAAAAGACAAAAATAGTTGAAGGGGTAAAATTAAAGAATGTGAAAGGTGGTATTATAACGGAAGTTTATTAGATGTAATTATTTAGGTGTGGTTCTTAATTATACTGGCTCCTTTTCGTTAAACCAACGATGTCTTTGTGGAAAAGCCTTAAAAGCAATTAATATTCTCTTGGTTAATAAACGAAAACATGAATTGAAACCAAAATTATCTCTTCAGCTTTTCGATGCTTTTATGGCATTAATATTAAATTATCGAAGTGAAATATGGGGGATAACAAAATCAAAAGATATTGAGAGAATACAGTTAAAATGTTGGTGTTAAACTTACCACAAGTAATAATGCTGGTATTTACGGGGAGCTCTCTAGTTACCCCTTATACATTAATAGATATGTAAAAATGATCAAATATTGGTATAAACTATTGTCTACAGAAAACATTATACTAAAAGCAATATATAAGGATTTGTTATCTAACTGTAATAAGGGCGCGACGAATTGGCTAACTAATATAAGGTTTATCCTAAACAGTAACGGTTTTAATAATGTCTGGGATAATCCCATGAGTGTTAGTTTTAAACTATATCCATTAATATTTGAACAAAGATTAATAGATAATTTCATGCAAAAATGGAGATCTGATATAGAAGGCAGTAGAGTTTTAACGTTATATAAGGTGGTGAAAGAGAATTTTGATTTTAAAACATATCTAATGCTCCAAACATTTAAGAAGTTGTATAACAAAAATAAGATTATCCGCTCATTGTTTACGAATAGAAACAGGGAGATACTCAAGAGGGAGAACAGAGAGAAACGAAAGAGTGTGCGAAATTTGTAACACTAACGATATTGAAGACGCATACCATTTTATTTTGATATGTACTACTTACTCTAACATTAGAAACAAATACATTCCTAAATATTACACAACTAGACAAATCATGTTTAAATTTGTGGAATTGTTGCAGTCATTTAACAAAAAGATTATTCTTAGTTTCATCCATTTTGACAGACTGAAAAAACACTAGATATCTTATTTCAGAACATTCTCGTTTATCATTGAAATACCATATATGTGTATGTTTTTGTTTGTTTAAATACATGTATGTATGAAACAAAGAAAAACGTAATGATTATTTTGTTGTATTTGCAATGTTAAAATCTGTCACGTGTGTATTATAACTATCATAGTAATCATGTAATGATGAAAAACTGTAATAGTTTAAGTCAATAAAATTGTCTGTATGTCTGTCTGTCTGTCTGTCATCTACCTACCTACCTACCTATATTGGCGAAAAACATTGTAATGTTTGTGCAGAATAAAGAATTGAAAATTGAAAAACTGTTTAAGACACCCCACCTTTTTAAAAGTCATCAAAAGTCATAATCTTTATTGTTTCACTCAGGTTACAACATATAAAAAAAAAGCAATTGAAAACATAATGCCGAATATAACAAAGGGCTCATTCAAATTCTTTCTAACCTTTGGTGAGTGTATATTTTTGTAATCAATGAATTTTCACCTTACATTATATTCATTTTATGTAAAATGAGCCACACTATTATACTAAATATTGTTGTGTTGTCAAAATGGCAAAGTATTCTTGTCCAGTTTGTTTGGATAACTGTAAGACTAACTGCATCTTTTGTGAGGTAGATGTTTGTATCATTGGTTTGGATCAGCAATGTTTTCACATTTTTGTTATATGCACAATAACAGTTGTGTTCTGTATTACCGTATTATAAGAGGAAGAACATATAAAACTAGGATTAATTGCAATCAGCCATTTATTATAGAAGCACAAACTATTTAATTAATATATATAATGTACATGCATATTTATGTATGTTCATTAATCACATTTATCCCAATGTTTTATTGAAATTATTTCGATTAGTATGCATCACCGCTTTAAGTCAACCTTCCTCGAATCCAGGCAAACTGCCCGCAGTGGTTACTTCCCCTTTCTGTTACAGGTATCACTGCCACCACACACATTTCTAGCTGAAATAGAGCTAAGTTTATTTGTTTTGGTTAAATATTTTTTAGGTCAATATTTCACTTGCTTTGTTCATAATATAGGAAAATAGCGTGAAAAATTAAAAAAAAATCACTTTTAGCGAATATGAAAAACGGTTACTTGGTTACTTGTAAACAAACATGTATTCCGTTGAGAACATTACAGAAGCTGCGCGTAAATTAAGTAACGAGATTACACCCAAGCATAGACTTACATACGTATTTAAATCTATGACCCAAGCCAAAACAGTTTGAATGTTTTCAACATCTTCTCGAAGGTGATGATGTTATTGCCAATTGCATGTGACGGCAAGAGTTTGCTGTACAAAGCAGCATTACATAAATTATAGCCGGTTCGTTTGGCACGGCGGAAGAGCTTCGTAGAAGAGAAGATACTCTTCTGGTTGTTTTTTTATGACCCCTTCTCTTCCCGGAAGCTCTGCCATCTTTTCCTATTTCAAATCGGCAGAGGCTGCAGAGCTTCTGAGAAGAGAGCAGCAAAGATGGCGGCGACCATTAAAATCAACTGCACCTCGCACTAAACACAGCTGCATATAAAGCTGCTATTCTAGAAATAGTTCCTTTGTCGTTAAAATTGATTAGAAATAAAATCGTAGTCCTCATTAAACAATTCTTCTAGAAACAAATTCAATTTTCTTTCAAGAGCGGCTGCTACTTTCGGAATTATGCGTGTTCGATTAGTCCAAACTCTTCCATCTCTTCCAATGTGCGTTTGATTAGAACAGTGCTCTGTCTTCGACAAAAACGAACCGGCTGAACTTAGTTGTATCGCCATTTTTTGTTTCACATGACCTCAGCTATCGTCACATGATTTGTGTGGTGGCATGGATTTCACTGCGCGGAGGTTGGAATCCAGGGTGCACGTTGTATTTGCCATAATGTCGTGGGTATAGAAGGCTGTGACACTATGTCACCAGGGTATTAATAAAATACACGCTTTAATATTCTTTAAAGCTATCCCATTTTAATGTCTGATCGTATAGTGGTATATTAATTCTAACAGACTCTACTGTCCCACTAATCTCTCTACATTCTCCAGATTCTCTCTCCCGCTACTAAAATATCCCAGTATATACCTCCACCCACGTTCAGTCATCTTATTGGATTCCTACACATTTATTCAATTGGTCTAACAAGGTATCCCGCCTACTACACTTCTCAAAACTGCTAACTACACCGCTCACGTTTTATACACTTTTCAAAACAGCCAACTACACCGATTTAAAATATGAATAATTTTGTTAATATCATTATTTCATAGTTGTTTGTAATTAAATAAACAAATAACACAAATCTGCACTATATGAGACAATTTTTTATTTTATTGAAAAACATTCAACCCATCGATATATATAACCCAAAACGTGAGCGGTGTAGTTAGCAGTTTTGAGAAGTGTATATACCTGAGTAAACTAATATAATATCTGCTATTTGAGAGGATCATCCCAAATTGTAGAATAATGGTCATTTACTATTAACTGCGAGATACTTCTACCACTTGTTATTAAACTATTATTATTACTTATTAAAGGGTCTGATAGTGTTACAAGGCGTTTGCCTACATCCACATAGTCGTCCGATCTTCTTATTTTGTTGGATGTCCAGTCCATTTTGGAAACGAACCTCTTTCGATGATTCTGGCCACAAACACCCTCTCAACACCAGAATGTTCCAAATCCTGAACAATGTTCACTTCATGAATATGGTATGTGGGTTGCAGGATGCATCAATGTCATTTCCTCCGACATTAAGGAAAACATACCTAAAAATATATGTAGACTAGTATTTATTATTGTATTAATTCATGATTTCGAATAACATTTTAATTTTAATTTTCTTACATAAATTCTTAAATAAATAGAGCATTTAGATAAGCAATAAGTGACATGATGATATAATATACAAAGCAGATATGTACGACATTATAACGACACGTGCTGTGATGTCAACGGGTGGCGCGTGCTAAACGTGAGTGATGTAATACACAGGTTCTCATGTCATAATTAAGATATTCGCTGTCTTATGTTTTAGTATGTTACAGTAAGTAAGAGTATATCTTAAAATATTTATAGAAAAGTATTAATTACAGTAATATTACATATTATCTAATAACATTTAACAGTGACTTACGTCTCTGCATTTAAAAAGACAATCAGTGACATGATAATGTAATATAAAAAGCAGATACATACGGCCTTGATTATAATGACACGTGCTGTGATGTCAACGGCGCGTGCAATACACAGGTTCTCAAATGGTAAGATTTTCCCCGACTTATATTTTGGTATGTTACAGTACATATGTAAGTAAGTATATATTGTAAAAGATGCGCGTTAGGCTCCATTCAAAATAACAAAAAACTTTAACTGCGTATAGAGTCCCAAGCCCCGAGTATAAATCTTTGGAATTGTGAGCAGGAGGAAAGTTACTATTTGTTAGGATACAATTAAACATAATCATTTTATTTCGATTTTTATTGTTTTATTACTATTTATAACATGTTCAAATGGTTGCCAGTCCAAACGACCCCAAGTCAAAACGTCCCCTGGTCAAAACGTCCCCAAATTGGTCAAAACGTTCAAATATATCAAAAAATTTTTTTTGTCTTTTCGAACAATTCGAAGTCAGATTTATACTTAAATTGAAAATAATTTTAAAAATAATCATATTTCGATTACTTTTTTTTTTTTACTTATTACTGTTAGTAGTATAGATACTAGGAGTACCAGCACAGTTTCCTCCCTCGCGACGAACAATCAAACAGTTATCAAGTTGTCTCCAGTTGCCCTCGACACAAACATTTACAAACGCCAAAATGACGATGCCACACAACTATACAAACTGCTTGATTGCCCTTCGCTTAGGAAGAACGTTACCAGTACCCCCAGTATCTATTATTTTTTGCAAATAACTAAAACATTTGCAACTCATTAAGCAAAGTCAGACGGAACCGGACAATAGTCTTCATCATCGCTCTGCATATCATTTTTTACCATGGAGTATTTTATTTTTCTACACTTTGCTATTTTGTATTTCAGTTCAAGAAACTCTTCTCTGTTTCTATCCAGCTCGCGTTCATAATTATCCATTTCGGCCAGCAGTCGTCTTTTATTGGTGTCCATAAAATCATCACGGACTACCTCATATTCTACTTCGAGTTGCTTACCTCTCATCAATTATGCAAAAACAACCGGAACAAACGAATACTTTTATTTAGATAATACGGCTGATGCAGAATCTCGAGATGATCAAGCCGGTTATAATTTAGGATTTGCGATTCGTCATGCTTTAATCATAACTAATCAAAAAGTTGACTCCATAATCCCATTAAACAAATATTCCTTCTTTGGAGGTTTAGAAACAAACGTGCTTCCTCTGCAACTAAAAGATGACAATGTGCTAATTTTCAAAGCTGCTGGTCTCGATGATAGTAGAGTAGTTATCAATAAATTAGTTTTATGGATACCTAGAATGATATTTAACTCAGATGGTTTAAGTTACGTAATGACAAATCATATGACATCAACAAGGTGGACTTATCTTCGTGAAATGATACAAGAAAGCGGAAGTTCTCTACTAACTGAATCCGTATTTAGAATAACGGCTGGTGTTAAAAATCCCAAACACGTTTTTGTGTATTTGCAAAGGGCCGACAAGAGTTCTTCTCAAACACAAAATCCTCATCTTTTGGATACTTTTAAACTAAATGCTGATAATGCTAATTGTTATTTACAATCAGCTAGATTGGAAGTTGGAAATGGAGTTTATTATCCAGAAACTGAATACAGTTATGCTAATATCATACGAATATTCAGAGATGTTAGTAATTATTCTTACAAGCAAAATGATAAAAACACTGGAACTTTACTAAACGTTGTCGCTACTAGAACCTAGCCATGTTGCGCAGGTACGGGGACCGTCTCCGCCACTCTTAACGTTATGCGTGGAAGCTTAGCTCCACTCCGGAAGGCTTATATCGTTTTTTTTTTTTTTTTGTTTTTTTTTTGTTTTTTTTCAGCTTCTAAAAATAGAAGCCCATTTATTCTCCCCGTCTAATGGTGAGCAGAGGGTCGGGGAGGACCATCCCTCTGTACACCTTACAGCAATTTAATATTATGTTTTCAATGTACATGTACTAGTAAAATAATATAATATATATATATAGCTGTATCCTTAACGTATATGTACACATACACAAATCCTTCACACTGAACACTCAACAGATTATGAGATATATTTCATGCATTTAGAAATATAAATAAATTTATTTATAGTTGCTCTACAAAATATGATTATCTGCTGGCAAGTGTATAGTATTGTGTTATTAATAAATATAATTTCAGTATAATTAAGCTATGGGGAGATGTTATTGAGAAAGAAAAAAAGCGGGGAGGGGTGGGGGCATCTCAGCATGAGGTTTTTTACTAATATATATTTATTTAAAAAAGAAAAAAAGGTTGCTAGGTTTTCATGTTAAGAAGTTATGAAAGTTTTCCCATGTTTTTAAAAAACAGTCATATTTATTTTCTGTAATTGCTATTTCTTCATCTGTTTTATAAAAAAGTTGTAGTCTATTTTTCAGTGTAGTGAGGCTAGGTTTATTTTTTGAGCATCGACAATAGTATAAGTAGTACTTTGTTTCCAACAATATACGCTGATTTAGAACACTTGTGTTTTCATCATATATTCCAAAGATAAATGACCTCTTTTCAAAATCTATTTCCACCTTATTTTGTTTTAACCAGTCCTTAAGGTTTGTCAGTATATTTTGTGAAAGCTGGCATTCCCACAGTAAATGTGTAATTGTTTCACTGACTGATGAACAGAAAGAACAAAGTGGACTCTCTATTAATTTTATTTTATGGAGAAACTTGTTTGTTGCTAAAATATTGTGATTTATTCTTATCTGGAACCATTGTAAAGTGGTATCCTTTGTTATTGTGAAAGGCCATGTATAAATTTGACTCCAGGTATCTTCGCTGAAGTTATACATTGTAGTCCATGTGATTTTACCACTAGGACATTCATTATTTTGATTTAATATTTGATACATGTCTTTAACTCCTTTTTTATTTCTTAAATATATTTTTAGTGGAGTTGGTAGCACAGGAGTTTCCAACTTCGTTGTTCTTTTAGTATCTATTATTTCTTTCTCCATTTTTTTGATAGCTACCACTAACCCATTATATTGTAAAAAATTTAAATTTATTCCATATATTTTTTTTAATTCATCATATAAATATATTTTTCCATCCTTTCCCATTATATCATTTATTATTCGTAAGCCCTTATTATACCATGATTTTATAAAAAATGCACTTGTGCCTATACATATACTTTTATTATAAAATATTGGGCTGGATAGATAATAGTCCTCATTGGCTGGTTGATACTTTGATACAAAGTGTATGTGTGCCTTAAGAACATCTTGCCAAAAAACGTTTTTTATACTTCCCAATTTCTTATTTATATACAAAATACCGCAGTTAAACAGTTTATCTATATCTATATATGACTTTAGTTTTTTTTCATATTTGAATTGGTCTGTTACTATTCTTCTAATCCATGTTGTTTTTAAAGCTGTTATAAAGGCATTTATATTTATCATTTTCAATCCTCCTTCACAATATTCTTAAAAGGCTTATATCGTACCCTGGATGGCATAGGATGTAATTATACATACGTTTTAGATGTCGGTTGATAAACATAACAATCTTGCATAATTATCATTACCCAAACAAATCATTATTTAATAAATATATGTAAGCTGTACTAATGATGAGTAGCAATGTATACATATTCTACAACGCCATGTATACTCCATGTACGTCGCTGTTAACCAATGCCCCTAATACATGTAATATACAACGTTATCAAATCACTCGTATATTACACTCACTGAGTTATGCATGCACACATGTATGTCAACTAATGCCAATATTATACAACGCTATGTATACGCGTCGAACATTTATACTAGCCACTCATCTCATTGTTAACTAATGTTAACAAATGCACCTATTATACTCCGTTATCAAATTAATGTTGTTTTACAATTAATGATCAATTACAATAATTACATCTAATAAAGTAACTTCAAAATCATATGCTAGTCTCAAGTTAATGTCTGAGAAACATCAAAGCTAACCGGATGTCGTAACCGCCAACCAAGATGGCGCCGCCCACTGAATACAAATGTACGATAAAAGTTAATAAAATAAATACTGACCACATATTGCCTGTGAATTTCGCCGTCCAACTCCTGCTCCAAACAAAGCAACTATCGAGCAATCCCGGCCAAAACTAGAAGACAATGGATTTTATAGCAAACGTTACACTCAAACCATTATTTCCCCCGTTCAGTCCGTGACAAACGTGGCTAAATCTGCAGTATTGAATCTACACGAAAGGACCCCTACACAACTTTGCCTTTTAAGGAGATAGACTCATACTTTTACATGCATTAGCACAAAACTAAACTTATTAAACGGCCCTTCCCACTTAAAATGTGCACGGTTTTCCGTGTTACCTGAATGAACATTGTTACTTATCATGAACATTGTGAATTTGGTTCAACTTAACAATGAATTAGGGTGTAACTAACAGGTGCTTACAAGTGCTGTGTACGACCAATACGCTCTACCCGTGACATTTTGTGACACGTTATACCAATCAAAGTAAGAACGTCTGTCATTTAACGTAAATCGGTAGCCACTATTCATTTGTCTGGTATTATTTCCTGGTTGTGTTATGGGGGTATCTAACTGAATAGGTACATGTTCATATCTAGTATTATATTGATTACTTCGAAACATCTATATATACTAGTAATTAGATTATTTTTTTATTAATTAATCGATTAATTCTTGCATGAATATTTCCTCTTACGTATAGTAATCTGTTAATTTTTGAATTTACATCTTCTTCAGTTTCAGCTATAACTTCTTTTTTGTTATCAGCCTTTGTAAGTTCTTTTAAAATGATCTCACCTTTTGGTTTAGGTTTAATAACCGAAACCAATTTATCAACAGCCATTTTACCTACCTCATCTTCAAGTTTTTTAGAACCGCTCTCTATGATTTTTTTACCAGCAGTTTCTAATGCTTTCTTACCTGCTGTTTTTACAGACTCACTAAATATTTTTGAGCCAACCTTTGAAAAAATGTCAAATATACCAGCTCCGGTTAATCGGTCAACTTGAGTATATGTTCACATGCTAGTGTCATAAACTTTTTTTAAACATGCCATATAACTTATGTTACATTAATTACTTCAAAACAAACCGAAATGATGTGTGGACACCATTAAGATTAATAATTTTACCGGAAAAATCGGTAATGTAAATATTAATACTGTTAATGATCGTTTTGTTTACTTCACAGAACCCGACTCTTATCGGTTCATCTTTAAAAGTATACGATCTCGTAAGATCAGCTGTACTTATTTCATAAATGACATCCCCGTATGATCCATCAACACTAGAATTACTTATCAAATCACAGTGGATATACAACGTATCGATAGAATGTGTTATGTTACAGTTCCAAATATAGTTTCTCTAATAACTGCATCTTTGTCAAACCCGATCAAGGTGTGAAAGTTTGTTTCTCTTAAATCAAGTATGAACTTATTATGAATGGTAACTAAGCATTTAAAACTTGATAAATCAAACTCAATTTTTATCGGGACAGGTGAGTCATCAGTTAAATCATTGTTTACAGTCAATGTTTCTTTTATGTAATTATCGATATCAGCATAACTGTAATTTCCATTGTAAAAATAATACTTTTCCAATCTGTTCCATTGTAATACCTTATCACTTTGTTATTAAAATCCTCACTAATATTATACCACGAATAAGTCATAGAATTAATCTTATCGAGTCCAATGCCATACTGTTTGTTCCTGCCTAATAGTAATGTTCTGTCAAACACAGTTGTAAAATTACTCGTTGTATTTGAGCTATTAATTATTGACGCTTTTTCTGATGATAATACAATTTTTTGTTCCATATAATATAGAATGGATAATGTTTGTTAATATTAATCACTTAAATAAAATAGTTTAAAACTTGATTTTTTAAAATTAAACTTGTGTAGTGTCGTATTCTATATCTGATCTGAAATTCATACCAGACAGTGTCCTGAGATATAATTCAAATGTGTCTTTTATTATTCGTTTGTCATTTTTGGCATCACCCAGTGATGAATAAATAAAGAATTGTTCTATATCTGCTCCTGTATAAGTAAAATCTATTTCAAATACATAACGGCCTTCTTTAAGAATTTGCAACCCACCCGAAGAATATTTTTTATAATATTCTTCACCTTTTATAAGTGGATTGGCTATAAAAGTAAACGCATCAAGAAAAATCCTTGTGAACGCCCGGATCTTTCAAGTGGTTTTTGCGTCGGGTATGATACAAAACGATTATCACTATTAGTACTCCTGCCATAATCTTGAATAATACTTATTCCATCTATTGTATATTCGACAAGTAAATTCCGACTTAAATAGTCTACTTTTACTTTTAACCCATCAATTATACCAAGATTTGCTGTGTGTCGGCTATCAGACTTTTGATTATGCTCTTTAAGAAAAGCTATTTCGCCATCAAAAGCTTTGCTTCTTTCATCCTGGGTAGCTTTCAATTGCTTTGAAGCAGCGACTTACCGTCAACCATTTTCTTTTTGATATCTTCAAACTCTCTGTTGATATCAGCAACGTTGGTGTTTATCTGCTCATTTAATATTTTAATTTGAGTTATTTCGGTAGTAAAAGCAGTTCTCATTTGTTTTGAAGCATCAGCAATAGCAGTTTCTAGTTCATTGTTATCAACCATTTGTTTATTGATTTCTCCAATCCGTGTATTAATGTTTTGAACACCAGATCTTATTTGTTCACCTAATTTCTTGTAGTTTTCACTACCTTCCAATCCATCTTCTTTCTTTTTAACTCTTTTAAAGCATCACTCAAAAGTTTTATTTTATCTTTCAAACCATTTTGAAGTTCAATCATTTTCTCACGGTTTGTCTGCAATTGCTTTTGTATCAGACTTAGTTTATCATCAACACCTGTTGTCACATTTTTCATCATATCTGGAATTTTATCAATATTATCATCACGTATGATTTTTGTTATTCTTCTAACGGTAAATTGCTTTGTTGCTGCATCATCTGCTTTATCTGGATTACCAACATTGATAATTTTATTTTTATCCATGTTTAGATTACTTTTTAAAATATTTTCCTGGTTTTTGCCTTTGTTGAGATAATTAAACAGATGTTTTTGTTTTACATACTCAGACAGCACAATACCAAAATTTGTAATATTAACACTGCCGGTAGTAACTTCCTCGCCAAGATCATTAAAAAGCCCCATTATATATAATATGATTAGATTAAATGTTACCGATGAAGTTACGCTTCGCTAAATTTCTCAGGCGATCCATACTGCTTGTCAGTCGCTTTTTTATACTGATCTTTGCTGACATCTTGTTCTTTAGAAAGCATGTTTATTTCATGTATACTTGGAGTTGCAAAGAAGATGTAATGAGAGCAATTCAGCCGAATGTCTTTAGGGGTTTTGTAATAAGATTGATTAATTAAATTACACAACAATTCTTATGCTTGCCTTGGATAAAATAATTAATAATATCATTTTGGTTGCGATCACAAACATAATCATCAAAAATAGCTATCTTTTGAGTATCAGAATCCAAATCATTCACAGGATAACTTCATCATTTGAACATTCTAGTATGTCTCCGACTGGAATTTTATTCTTTGTTGCTATTTCTTCCAGTTTTTGTGACAAGACCTGATTCTTTGACTGTTCAAAGTTTTTAGCAAACAAATAAATATTGTCATAGTACACTAAAGGTTTCAGCAACATGTGAACTAATGTGTTTGTCTTGCCAGATCCTGAATTACCGCATATAAGCATCCTGAAACAACAGTCCGGCATGAAGTTATATATCTGCTTGAAATTACTGTTGTCTGACTTCATATCATAGTTTGGAATTTCCATTATAATAATACTTGGATAATAGTAATATTATCTAACTATTATCATATGTCAAAAATATATTGCGGAATAAAACAAATCCCTCGTGGTAAACGCCTTGGAACAGAAGCAGAATGTTTTAAGGCTAATCAAGTTAGATACTAATATTCTTTCAACCGAGGTTGCTTTTATTCCTTACTACAGTATTTTGCTAAAGCAGGGGATTGATATTAGTGTTTATTCTGGTTAAGTATAAAATAAGATAAGTTAAAATAAGTTAAATTAAGCTTAATTTAATATAACCTAACTTATATATGGAAAGTTATGCAGAAAAAGAAAGAAAACACTTCAAGGAGGAAAAAAAGGTTTACGAGCAGGTAGCGGCATATGAACAAACTCTTTTAGCTGAAGCAATCAAGGATATTAAACTATTTGAGAAAACTTGCATGAAACGATTGGAAGATCATATGACAGCTTTAAAACAAAATTGGGCTGAAACTGAGTGCAGCGATGCCATAAAGCTTCTTACAGATATAGCACTAAAAGAAATTAAGACTTTTCAAAAAGACCAAGCAGGCGTAGTAGACAAAAAGGTTGAACATTTTAAGAAAGAATTAATTAAGGAGAAAAAAGATCATATGAGTGGTATTGATATCGAATGCTATGAAAATTTTAAAATGTTTATTAAAAGCTTAAAATTAATTATTAAATAATATAATCTATAGTATATGGGAAGTTATGCAGAAGAAGAAAGAAAACACTTTGATGAAACAAAAAAAGTTTATGAAAAAGAAGCTGCTTACGAGCAGACTCTTTTGGCTCAGTTAGACAAAGATATCAAAGAGTTTAAAGAAAGTCACATGAAACGGTTGGAAGAAGATATTGCAGCTTTTAAAAAAGATCGGGTAATAAAAACTGAGCGTGAGTGTAACGATGCTATAAAGCTTCTTACAGATTTGGCAGAAAAACGAATTAGAATTGTTAATGAAACACAAACAAATGCAGTAGTCAAAAATGTTGAGGCTTTAAAAATGAGTTAATCAGCAAGTTGGAAAAGCCTCATGTAATTAATACTGATATTGGATGTTACGACGACTTTGAAATGTTTATTAAAAAGATAAAAGAAATGATTGATGCAGAAGTTTTTGATAAAGACGAGGTTATAAACTATTGCAAATACAGGATAAAAATAAAATCACTGACAGCTGGAGGTAATCTTGAAACTGTTGATTTTGATAGATACTGCAAATATCATGTAAAAATAAGTCAGATGGTAGATAATAGAGTTCTTGAAGAAAAATGCTTTTGGAGATACTTAGACATTCTTCTGGATAATGAAATAGATGCTCTCTTGGATGAGGTTACTAATGAGGACATCGATGAACATGTTTATGAGGTTACCGATGAGGACGCGGATGAGGATAAAAATATTAAATAAAAAAAATGTTATTTAATTAATTAATTAATTAATAGGGGCTTAAAAAAATAATCTCATGTAATAATATATAGCTCTTATTTGGATTTACCAAAAGAACTTGCTAATGCTAAAAAAGGATTAATAAATATAAAAAATGAAAAAGATAACGAATGCTTTAGATGGTGCCATTTGGCTTATAAATTCCCTGTTGGAAAAAGATCCCCAAAGAATATCAAATTATAAAAAGCATATTGGTGATCTTGATTACAAGGGAATTACATTTCCTGTTACTTTCAAACACATCTCAAAAATAGAAAAACAAAACAACATTTGTTTTAACATATTCGGGTATGAAAATAATCAAGTATACCCTTTGTGCATATCAAAAAAATAAAGCAAAAGAATCCTGTGATATGCTTTTGATCACTGAAAAAGAACAAAATCATTACGTATGGATAAAAAACTTTAACAGTTTGATGCATAATCAAACAGCTTACAATGGAAGAAAATGGTTTTGTAAAACATGTCTACATTGCTTTACATTAGAAAGAGTTTTAGAAAAACATAAGCCTGTTTGTCGTTCACTTAATGGTAAGCAAGCAGTAGAAATTCCAAATAAGAATGAAAAGGTTAAGTTAAAAAACTATGACAGACAGCTAATGGTTCCGTTTGTCACATATGCTGATTTTGAAGCAGTAACCGCAAGTATTTCTTCAGCTTCAAACAATCCAAAAAAATCACATACAGAAGCATATCAAAAGCATACTGATTGCAGTTATGGGTATAAAGTTGTTTGTTGTTATGATGATCAATATTCAAAACCAGTTGTAACGTACAGAGGACCAAATGCTGTTTACAAGTTTTTAAAAAAAATGATAGAAGAAGAAAAGTGGTGTAAAAAAAACTATAAATGCACATTTTAAGAAAGATTTGGTGATGTCGATGGAAGAAGAAGCTAGATTCCAAAAATCTAAATCATGCCATATTTGCGGTAATGGTTTTGTAACAACTCTCAAAAAAGGTGACGCGGTCATACAGTGGCATACAAAAACTCCATCAGAAAAGTTAGAGATCATTGTCATATAACCGGAAAGTACAGAGGAAGCGCTCATGAAATATGTAATATTAATTTCAAACTAACTAAAAAAATACCTGTTGTGTTTCATAACTTGAGAGGATATGACTCTCACTTCAGAATGCAACACATCGGAAAGTTTAAACAAAACATAAATGTTATACCGAATAACATGGAAAAGTATATGGCTTTCATGTTAGGAAAAAGTTTAGTGTTTATTGACAGTTTCCAGTTTATGTCTCACTCATTAGAAAATTTAGTAAAAAACATCCCTTCGTTTCAATACATATCTCAAGAATATAGCGGTAAAAAGTTAGAATTAATAAAAAGAAAAGGCGTTTATCCTTATGATTACATGAACAGTTTTGAACGTTTTAAGGAAGCTAAATTACCTAGCAAAAATAACTTTTATTCTCAATTATTAAAATGATGAGCACATTTCAGATGCAGATTATGATCATGCTAAAAACATATGGAAAACATTCAAGATTAAAAATATGGGAGAATATCATGATCTGTATCTTAAGACTGATGTGCTGCTGCTTGCAGACGTTTTTGAAAACTTTAGAAAAATGTGTATTCAGTATTACAAATTAGATCCTTGTCATTACTTCAGTAGTCCTGGTTTAGCTTGGGATGCATGCCTTAAGATGACTGGTATCCAACTCGACTGGATTAAGAGGTGGTACGAGTTATATTGCAAATAGATATTCAAAGGCTAACAATAAATATATGAAAAACTACGACAAGAAAAAAGAAAGCAAGTATTCAATATATCTTGATGCTAATAACGTGCATGGGTGGGCCATGTGTCAACCGTTACCTACTGACAACTTCAAGTGGGTTGATAAGTTTGAAAAAGGAAAATCAAATAACATTGTTGAGTGTGATATCGAGTATCCTGAGAAACTGCATGACTCGCATAATGATTATCCTCTCGCCCCGGAAAGTTTAAACATAAACGATGAGTGGTTGTCAGACTATTGTACAAATTTAAAACAAAAGTTTAATTTAGGACATTGCAATGTTAATAAACTTGTTACAACACTAAAAAATAAAGAATGTCGTACATTTTAGAAACTTAGAATTATATAAAAAGCTTGGATTGAAGGTAACAAAAATACACCGAATTCTACAGTTTGATGAATCAGAGTGGTTAAAGATATACATAGACTTTAATACTGCCAAGAGAACAGCTGGTAAAAATGCTTTTGAAAAGGATTTCTTCAAACTGATGAACAATTCACTTTTTGGTTCAACTATGGAAAATTTGAGAAAAAGAATTAATGTTAAATTGACTCACGACGAGGAGGTTCTCTTAAAATATGCAGCAAGACCTTCATTTATTTCTTGTAAAATGTTTAATGAAAATTTATTGCCATAAACAGAATAAAAGAACGATTAGTTTTAAATCGTCCTTGTTATGTTGGCATTTGTATTTTAGACTTGTCAAAATATTTGATGTATGATTTCCATTACAACTATATCAAAAACAAATATGATAGAAAAACTAAGTTATTATTTACTGATACCGATTCCTTGTGTTATGATATAAAAACAAAAGATGTGTATGCAGACTTTTAGAAGGATAAGTAACTTTTTGATAATTGCGATTATGATCCAAAAATTAAGTTACATTTTAATGATAATAAAAATGTTATCGGCAAGATGAAAGATGAAACTTGTGGAAAACCCATTGTTGGATTTGTTGGGTTGCGAAGTAAACTTTATTCGTATATTCTAGATAATGAGGTAAGTACAAAGAAATGTAAGGGCGTTAAAAAGTGTGTTGTTACAAAAGTATAACTCATGATGATTACAAAAAGATTTTGTTTACGGCAACAGAAGCTCACCATGAGATGAAAGTTATTAGATCACAAAAGCATAACATAAGCAGCTATGCAATAAATAAAAAATGTTTATCAGCTTACGATGATAAACAGTACATACTAGATAATGGACAAGATACATTAGCATACAAGTAAAATACTCCATGGTAAAACATGATATGCAGAGCGATGATGAAGACTACTGTCCGGTTCCGCCTGACTTTGCTTAATGAGTTGCAAATGTTTTAGTTATTTGCAAAAGATAATAGATGCTTGGGGTACTGGTAACGTTCTTCCTAAGCGAAGGGCAATCAAGCAGTTTGTATAGTTGTGTGGGGGTCTGGCAGCAAGCATGGCATCGCCATTTGGCGTTTGTAAATGTTTGTGTTAAGGACAACTGGAGACAACTGGAGACAACTGACAACGGCTGATTGTTTGTCGGGAGAGAGGAAACTGTGCTGGTACTCCTAGTATCTATACTACTACTACTGTTATTTTGCTTAACGTAAATAATAATGTAAAAAAAGAGATTTAAATGAATGATAAAGATATTATTGTGTCTTTTCGGAACGAGGAATCCAAGCTATACTACAATGGAGTATAACGTTTTTAAAAAAAAAAAAAAACTTTTTTGTACTTATTACTATTCTTTCACTTCAATGTAACACATGATTTAAAAATATTTGATTTAAATCAATATAAAGATTTGATACTGTCTTTTCGGATATTTCTGTTCTTTTCGCAAAAAGAACGTTCTTTTTGGTATATACCCCCCCGATTAACCGGAAGTTGATTGTAGGTGTCGCTTCAGTCACAAAAGTAGCTTTTTGGCCGGCTGGATTGTTTTTTTTTAACTATATTGTTTTTAAACGTGCATTAGATAAAGCTGCAAATGTCAAGTATTGCAACTGCTAAACCAGAGTCATCTGGTGGCGCAAAGGCCGAAGACAGTAAGAAAAGGTCGAGCCCCATGGACGAGGAGCAGGAAGATAGTGGAGACAAAGGGCTTGTGAAAGGCAACAGGCGCAAACGACCAAGGGTAACTGAAACTGACAGATTCTAAATGACAGCAACACTATATTTGCCAATTGCATTTGATATAACTTGCATTAGACTTAGTGCATTTGAATCGGATTAAGTAGTGAGTCATGGTGGACGAAAGGTTAGCACACTTCAAGTTTTATCCCTTCCCCCCCACACACACACACTTACACTCACTCCACCACCACCTTCCATCCCACTCACTACCATCAGGATTCCAGAAATATGGTTGCTCTATGCTCCAGGCAAGTGCATTTTGTGTGCAGGCAGGTGACATTCACAAATCTGGTTGTCAGCCACTTGCCCAACTGGACAATCCCATTTGTTTCTATTCATAAAAACATTAAGAGGCAAACTCAACTAATCAGAATTTGATAATTGAACAAAACTACCCACTGTTTATCGCGTCGAACAATTATTAATGAAATTAAGATCTGACAACTGTCTGTGCAATAAACATTCTAGCCGCAGGCCACTTAATCAGTATCATTTATTCAATAAACAACTAATGAACATCATTTTGGACTTTTGACAAATCAAATACAGAAAATGCAGCAGACTTTCAATGATTGACAGACGCACCCACGTGACATGTTACTGTTTTGATAATCTAGCCAAGGATGTTTTTGTAAAGAACATTTTTGTTTTTCCTCGAAGCACTCGTTTATCAATACGATTTTATGACGTATTAAATGTATTTCATTATATTGTTTTTAATTAAACAGCAGAATTGACAGGCTACTCTAAGACGTTTGCCGTCTACTTTTCCTCCCACATCCAAAATTTAAAATGAGCAGAAGTAAAGTCCTTGATCTTTTTCAACTTTAATAAGGAAGAATTAAAAGAAATCGTTGATCTATTTTGACGAGTCAGCAACTCGGTGATTTCGAAGCAGAAAGCTATACAAGGCTTCTTTAAACACCGTCGAGAAGGTTCTTTAACAATTGTATAACAATATTATAAAGGTGTACACACTTCAGGCCTAAAAAAATAAATATGTGTGTTTCTGGTTTCACCCTGTCAAAAAGTTAGGGTAGGTAGGTAGGACAAAAATTAGATATTTTTTTTATATTCATCCTTTTGCCATTATACAGTGTTTATTTGTTTTAAACACATTTTAGAACGTATCATGCAAAAATAATGCGAGTGCTGTTTCTAGGTGTGTTAGTAATATAAACTGTCAGACTATTGACCTTTTCTGGGTAAAATGGCTTTTTTTAGGCCTCGTTGTGAAAACGCATAAACTTCCTTTTAAATAGCGGTAAAACCCTTGTATTTGTTTGCAAGCTTTCTCTATTGCTCTTTCTTGCGTATGATATCGTAACTCCCATTTGAGGCGCCTCTTTTTAGAGTTGTATGAAATTTTCATTTGGATGTGCCAAGACCCCCCCCCCCCCCGCCTGGGGAGGACCAGAACCACTCCACCCCTGTCTCTTTTCTAATCGCATATTTTAATGAACAAACTAGATTTGTTTCTGTCAACAGGCTAATTGTATACTCTGTGACACTAATTTACTGACAAGGTAATTATCCATCAATTATTGAAATTCGCATATTGTATGCAGATTGTATGAAGGTTTACAAAAAAAAAGAGCAGTGAGTGGGTTCCCGTTGTTTTATTCACCCTGTTTTTGTCGCGCAAACAAGTAGTGTAATCATTTTGTGTAACCTTCATTCAGTCTGCATATTTTTAGGAGTCCCTAGTCGGTATTGCATATTTAGGTAAGGCAATGTTGCAGCAACGAAGAATAATGTATATCTGACAAGATCTCTTTCAGCGAAATTTACGCACGGAATGTAAAAAGGTATTTAAAATAATCCGGAAGTATGAGCGTACATTATGATTCTGGCCTTCCCTTTACTATATACGTATAGTGTATACTATTACACTATCTCTTCTTCTATCTATCCCTCTATACTATCATAGTGCAGGCCTGTGGGTACTCGCATGTAGCACGTAAAAATAACATAACTTACATATCCTCAGGTTGAGAGTAAGGATGCAGATGACAAGGCTCCAATAAAGATATCTGATGATGAAGAAGAGGCTTCTGACATAGATAAGAAAGACAAAGCTGTCAAACCAGATGTCAAAGATGAAATTGATAGTGATGATGACCCCACAAGTAGCCTTAAATGTGATCCAACTGGTATGTTACAGTATTGGGACAAAGGCGTGCATTAGTTCCTAATCACTTTCCATTTTTTTATGGTATGGGGTTGTTTGTCTGTCCGTAAACAATTTCGTAGGTGGTCAAGGTCACCATGACCTTATATAGAAAAACGCATTCCGGATGATAACTTCGAAATTATAACTCCTACACTCATGAAACTTCATATGTACATTGCCTAATGTGCGAGGAGGATCCCTATTGTTTTTGGGTTCAGTAGGCCAAAGGTCAAGATCATCGAGACCTTGTATCGAAAAACGCATTCCGGATGATAACTTCGAAATCATAACACCTACACTCATAAAACTCATAGATACATTGTCCTGAGTGAGAGGAGAAACCCTATCACATTTGGGGCCACTAGGTCAAAGGTCAAGGTCACAGTGACCTTACATGGAAATGTGCATTCCGCACAATAACTTCACTGCCTGCACGTCGCAGCATGGGCACTGATGACTCTCATGATGTTTGTATAGGGGTCGCCTGGCCAGCCCTATACGCCATTGCCGTATACTCTATTCGTGGTATGGTATTACTGGACTATGTGGAGTCCGGTGTAACAGCTTGTGTAGTTTAGGCTGTTCATGAGAGGTAAAGTGCAACACCTCTCACACCTCCTAGCACCGGCTTAAGTGATATTCTACTTTAACACAAAGATTAGGCTTAATGATACTACTGATTTGTAGTATGGGCAACTTTTTACTGCTGCCACTCAGCACTAAACAAACGCTAGTGTGAATGATAATAAATACTGAAAAGGGGATCTCTTGGAAGCAACACACAAAAACAAGAGACAAAAGTAGCAGACTCGGTTTTATTGAGTCCGGCTTAAGTGATTTTCAACCTTATATGGAAATATGCCTTCCACACAATAACTTCAAAACTTCATAGGTACATTGCCCTAGTTGAGAGGAGGAACCCTATTGCTTTTGGGTCCAGTAGATCAAAGGTCAAGGACACAGTGACCTTATATGGAAATATGCCTTCCGCACAATAACTTCAAAACCGTAAAATCTACACTAGTAAAACTTCATAGGTACATTGCCCTAGGTGAAAAGAGGAACCCTACTTCTTTTGGGCTTAGTAGATCAAAGGTCAAGGTCACCATGTCTTCATATGGACATACACATTGCAAATGACAATCCCGGAAATATGATTACCACACTTTTTAACTTCATAGGTGCATTGTCCTTGGTCAGAAGAGGAAGCCTATTACTTTTGAGTTCAGTAGGTCATCAAGGCCACATTGAACTGACAATGACTGAATCCTAAGACATTTTCCTCACTGTCACTTCTAACTTTAGACCTACAATTTTGAAACTTTACAGAAATAGTACCTATGTTTAAACAACAACCTGTTAATTTTAAGCTTAGTAGGTCAGATGTCAAGGTCACTGTGACCTGATCATGACAAATTCCTTCCCAGCTGTTATTCACGAATATTTGATCTACAGTCTTGAAACTTTATACAAATAGTGCTCTTGGTTAAACAACATTTTCCTATCACTTATTTTTTTGTTAGAAGGTCAAAGGTAAGAGTACAATTAACCTGACACCTAGGAAATACTTTTAACATGAAGACATTTGGAAACGGGCATATAATGAATGCCCTGTTAGGTGGCGCTCTTGTTGGAGTCTGGGGACAGTGGTAGCTATGAGAATATAAGAGTATCAGCGAGTTTGCTTGAATACTTAATGCAGCTCTTCTTCTCAATCATTGTGTATATATCAAAATTGCATTTTAACCAATAGTGTGTCCTCTTGGGCCTTTTGTTTATTCAGTAACTTTGGTAAAGCACTAAAAATGTCTTCTAAAGACCCATTGAAAGAAGTTTGACAGTCTAGGGTATACTGATCAGTCCTGAAAAATATCAGTGTATTTTAGACTTTCAAATTTGATTAGAAAAAAATGAGTGTCCATGTATTAACAGATACATTGAGGAAACTTTTAAAAAATATTTTTTGCAGTAAATGCTAAGCAAACGCAGTTATATTTGGCACAAAGCCTCTGAGTTGCAATTAAGATCCCTAGAATCAAATCATATGAGAGGCCTTTTTCTGTCATTATGGCAACATAAATCTACTGACATTTATTACATAATATACCATTTCATGTAAGCATTGTACATTCGATTGGTGGCATTACTACCAAGTGAGCATTTAAGGCCCATTTGAGCCCCTTGTCAACAGAGCTGATGAAAATTTACATGATGAAAATTGTTTCAAGCATGTGGCTAAAATTAAGGTCATACAGTGTTTCTTTTGTTTGTTACTTAACTTCCATTGAATCAGAATAGTTGTTTCTTTTAAAATGTATTCATATCTATTCTGAAAGCATAAGCTTTTTAAGGAAATTGTTTACTCTGAACGAGTTCCTTGTTCCTCATTCATTTCAAATCTGATGAGTAAATACTCAATTCAGTTATCTACATCTCTGTGTCAAGTATGTATGTTGCTTAACTCTGTAGGCCTGGAAGGAGCAGCTTTTCAGAGCCGTATGCCGTTTGACAAGATGACGTCCCAGGAGGCAGCCTGTTTCCCTGACATACTGCAAGGTCCTCCACAAGCACAGAAAGTGTTCCTCTACATCAGGAATAGAGTGGTATATCAACTACATAACATTCATATACAGACTGGTGTATCAAATATATAACATACATATAACCAGACTGGTATATCATACATATAAATAGTTCAGACATTGAACCTTAATAACTTAACGTTCAATGTTCAAGCTTTTGGTTAAGTCCATTTCTCAGATACCAAAAGCCAGTAGCATTTTAACTTAGCACATATTTTGTATGCAGGGTTCTCCCCGGCGCCTTTAAGCACCGCGTTGCCGCTGTGCTTGAAATTCAAAATTGCTATTAGCGCTGTACTTTAAAATTAGCGTGGTCCTTTAAATATCAAGCGCGGTGCTTATATTTTGCAAATTGGTATTTGAAAAAAACCTTACATAGCCCCTCTATCGGTGTCACTCACCAGATGGTGTGAAATACGCCGCCCCAAATAAGTTTCTCGCTTCAGGGGTAGGAGAAATCAAGTCGGCGACCTCCCAATCATCACTTTGCCGAATATCTAGGTCATATGCGCGGCCCTGGAATGTTTTGCGAGCAGAGTGCAAACTTTTTTATTACACCCAAAGCACTGGTTTATTAATGCGATTCGATGAAGTATTCAATGTCAATGTGCATCTTTCCCCCAAAAGCGTTACAAAACTTAGCTTCTTTTTCCCAAACAATCGTAAATCATAACAATGAGCGGCCCTGGATTGTTTTGCGAGAAAATGCAAACTTTTTTAATACACTCGAAAACTCGTTTATTAATGCGATTGGATGAAGTATTCAATGTTTTTCATTGATAAAGAATGAAATTATACATATATGGATGTGTGTCTTTCCCAAAAAGCGTTACAAAACTTAGCGATATGCTTCTTTTTTCATATCTCACTGGACAAGATATTTAGTTCTGAATGTTTAATTGATATACATGTACAGGCCTTACATTACTGCATAAATGTTCAAAAATACACTAAGTGGACTTAAATGTTGGGCAAGGCAACTGCCTTTTGAAAATACTCTTGCTCTGAGGCTGAGAAAGTGGATTTTAAAAATATTTCCAAAAAACATTTTTAAAACAGTCAATAGCACTGAGAGTGCCTTCTGATTAAAATAAGGCATTAATTTTACAACTAAAACCATCTCAGAGTAGATGGTGTATCTTAGATTTATATAAAAAAAAAAAGGAAGGGTGGTGAGTAGACCCCTGCTGACAACCCCAGAAGCGCGCTATCTGTGCCAGCGCCTGAAAAAAATCCTTGGGAGAACCCTGGGATGAGAGCAATATGTTTCTACCAAAAGTAGATCAAGTAATGACCTTCACCTACTTGCCACTCATCGTTAATTTACATTAAAGTTTTACATTAATGTTTTTGCTAATTTAAAAATCCATTCAGCTTTCAAACTTTATATACACTTACCTTAATGACAGATGTACGTTCCTACCATCAGTATCTTTCATGCTTGGTTATTTTCACTGATTGTAGCACAATAACAGCCACTTCATACAATATAACATCTACAGGACAGCAATATGATTCTATTAGTAGGTCAGTGAGAATGACCTTGACATACATAAACACATAGATTTTTTTGTTTATTTCTAGTTTGGAGCTTAAGTTTCGCTTTTAATATCTGTTTCTTTGGAAATAACTGAAATAGTGTCAGTTGACATGAGGTGGAACCCTTTAAACCTTGATAGATAATAAGAAGGTACAGGGGGTTATTAAACTATTATTATTAATTTTAATATATATTGAGACATTTGATTATGATAAATTTTTGATAACTTTTTATTCGAATAATCCAAAGAGCTTAGAAGCTCTTGAGGACAAACTACATGGCAATACAATAGGTTGACAATACAGTTATAAATACAAGGCAATACAGTATGTTGACAGTATAATATGTTGACAGTTATAAATACACAGCAATACAGTAGGTGGAAAATACAGTTATAAATACATGGCAGTACAGTTATAAATACATGGCAATACAATGGACAATACAGTTATAAATACATGGCAATACAGCAGGTTGACAATACAGTTATAAATACACAGCAATACAATAGGTGGACAATACAGTTATAAATACACGGCAATACAGTAGGTGGACAATACAGTTATAAATACACAGCAATACAGTTATAAATACACAGCAATACAGTTATAAATACATGGCAATACAGCAGGTTGACAATACAGTTATAAATACATGGCAATACAATAGGTTGACAATATACAATAGGTTGACAATACAGTTATAAATACACAGCAATACAATACGTTGAAAATACAGTTATAAATACACGGCAATACATTATGTGGACAATACAGTTATAAATACACGACAGTACAATAGGTGGACAATACAGTTATAAATACACGACAATACAATAGGTGGACAGTACAGTTATAAACACACGGCAATACAATATGTGGACAATACAGTTATAAATACACGACAATACAATATGTGGACAATGCAGTTATAAACACACGGCAATACAATATGTGGACAATACAGTTATAAATACACGACAATACAATAGGTGGACAATACAGTTATAAATACACGACAATACAATAGGTGGACAATGTAGTTATAAACACACGACAATACAATAGGTGGACAATACAGTTATAAATATACGGCAATACAATATGTGGACAATACAGTTATAAACTTACGGCAATACAATAGGTTGACAATACAGTTATAAATATACATGGCAATACAATAGGTGGACAATACAGTTATAAATACACGGCAATACAATAAGTGGACAGTACAGTTATAAACTTACGGCAATACAATAGGTTGACAATACAGTTATAAATATACATGGCAATACAATAGGTGGACAATACAGTTATAAATACACGCCAATACAATAAGTGGACAATACAGTTATAAACACACGGCAATACAGTACGTGGGCAATACAGTTATAATATACATGGCAATACAGCAGGTTGACAATACAGTTATAAACACACGGCAATACAATAGGTGGACAATACAGTTATAAATACACAGCAATACAGTTATAAATACATGGCAATACAGTAGGTGGACAATACAGTTAAAAATATACATGGCAATACAGCAGGTTGACAATACAATTATACAAATAAAGAATAGCAATGACAACACTATTTTCTGTATAGTGTCTAAAATTTACAATACTTATTATGAATAACAAAATATAAAAGCTTCAGCAAATTAATGTAATATGTTATAATTACATGTAGCTATATATTATTTTCTTTATATTTTGGATTTCATAATTTTTGTCTTTAATATTCTTATTTTATTTTTCAGCTTCAATTATGGATAGATAACCCCAAACAGCAAACAACATTTGAGAGTGCTTTACCACAGATAGAAGCCCCATTCAATAGTAAGATGCATTCCATGTTAATTTATATGGCTTCTTTGGCCAAGTTATTATTAGCTCGACTACACGACGACTAAGAAGAGCTGTTGTATCCCGGAATCCTATTTTTCAGGTTAATAAAGTTGTTGACAATCCAGTTATTTAACAACCACTAGTCATACATCAGTGAAAAATCAAAGGCATCAGTAGACGCATGTTATGTAACTCTGTATTGCATTTTAGTAAAATTATGGCCCCTTTTCGACTCTGAAAGCATTTTGTCAAGTCAATAGCTACTAGTCGTATATCATTTGAATAAAACTTTGGTAAAGGGCACTCGTAGGCACGTTCCGTAACTCTGTATTGCTTTTTTCGACTTAGAATAATCCTTCCAACAGCTTTTGCTATTTATTATGTTAATACTTAATTATACAGTATGAGAAAGGATAGTAATGAGTTTAGATTCTCTGTTCAGCACACCCTGACAGGACATGTAATGGGTAAGGAGGAAATACCTCAGAATCAGGATGGGAGTGGAAACAGATTTATATCGCCTAATTTTTATTTTTCAGGCGACGGACCATTAGTCATGAGAATCCACTGTTACCTTGAGAGGTTCGGCTTCATTAACTTTGGTGTTTACAAAAGATTGAAGCCCTTCCCAGGTTAGTACTGTTTTTAATCTTTCATAAAAATAACAGATACTGTTACCATTGCAATTCTGGTGAAAAACTGGTGCATTCAGTTTAATATACAAATAACACGAAGACAGATTAAAGAGATAAGTGGCAATGTCACCATTACCTGTAAATACCCTTGATTTGCTGCTATGTATTGAAGATGTAAAGGTTATACTGGAATCCATCTTCTCTTCGGTCATTCATGGCAACAAGTCCAGTATTGTTCTGATTGTAATTAATAATATTGTAACAAGAACTATGTAGCAGTGTCACTATCATCCATATGTTTCCTTGATTTGCTGCTATTTGCCCCCTGGTCCCAAGCACAGGCTAGTGCTAGTTGTATAATCACAAGCACAAACATGTACCAAGAAATAGGTAGCAATGCCACTATAATCTGTATGTTTCCTTGATTTGCTGCTACTTGCCCCTGGTCACAAGCACAGGCTAGTGCTAGTTGTATAATCACAAGCACAAAACATGTTCCAAGAAATAGGCGGCAATGTCACTATAATCTGTATGTTCCTTGATTTGCTGATATTTGCCCCGGGTCACAAGCACAGGCTAGTGCTAGTTGTATAATCACAAGCACAAAACATGTACTAAGAAATAGGCGGCAATGTCACTATAATCTGAATGTTCCTTGATTTGCTGATATTTGCCCCTGGTCACAAGCACAGACTAGTGCTAGTTGTATAATCACAAGGAGAAAAATGTACCAATAAATAGGTAGCAATGTCACTATAATCTGTATGTTTCCTTGATTTGCTGATATTTGCCCATGGTCGCAAGCATAGTGCTAGTTGTATAATCACAAGCACAAACCTGTATCAAGAAATAGGTAACACTGTTACCATCATCCATACTTTTCCTTGATTTGCTGCTATTTGCCACAGGTCCCAAGCACAGGCTAGTGCTAGTTGTATAATCACAAGCACAAACATGTACCAAAAAATAGGTTGCAATGTCATCCATATTTTCCCCCGATTTGCTGCTATTTGCCCCAGGTCCCAAGCACAGGCTAGTGCTAGTTGTATAATCACAAGCACAAACATGTACCAAAAAATAGGTTGCAATGTCATCCATATTTCCCCTGATGTGTTGCTATTTGTCCCAAGCATAGTGCTTGTTGTATAATCACAAGCACAATCATGTACCAAGAAATACGTGACACTGTCACCATCATCCATATGTTTCCTTTATTTGCTGCTGTTTGCCCCTGGTCCCAAGCACAGGCTAGTGCTAGTTGTATAAACACTAGCACAAACATGTACCTAGTGTTTCCCCCAGCCTTGAAAAAGGGCAGGGTAAATAAAAAAAAAAGGGCATTTTTAACGCGCAAAATTAGTAAAAAAAATCTTTTTAATTTAACGTCGCTTTTTTGATATGAGTACGAGTTTTCATCAATATTCTGTATCTACTTCTCTGCACAGGTATTCGGCGCATAATTTGGTCACTATTACCACACCCACCCATCCACCCCACACCCAACAAAAAACAAAACATCCAAAAAGTCATTTAATAACATTTTAAACGTTTTTTCTAAAAAAAAAAAAAAATAAAAAATTGAAAAGTTTTAAAATGTTAGTAAATGTACATAATATAATATATGAATTTTTTTTTTAAAAGTTTAAAAATGTTATAAATGACTTTTTGGATGAAGTTTTTTTTGGGAGGGGTGGGGAATAGTAGTGACCAAATTACGCGCCGAATATACCTGTGCTTCTGTGTATTGCGTGAATACTAAATAAAATAAAAAAAGTATTTAGTTTGATGTGGTGGTATAATGGTATTATTACATTAATAATTTGTAGTAAAATATGATGTGTGACTCCTGATTCAAAACTTACCAAACAGAAGTCAATAAACCATAATTTACTCATTTGTAAGTTTCACAAACTTTTACAAACATCAAATATTCTATTCATTAAAAAAACAGACAACAACATTTATTCTAGTCTGCAGATCGCGAAGATTAGCGTACAAAAGAAAACAACAATGGTACAACAATATAATTACTTCAGTCATTAATTGCCAATCTTCGGTGGGGAGTACCTATCTTGTATCATCTCATCAACTCATCAAAGAGCCGATTATAATGCCGCAGATAATTGTTCGTAATCCGATAATTACATCTACTATGAAAACAAACATGTCCCACGTACGAAACACAAACCTGTCCCAAGTACGACAGAGTCGTTGGTTACCGCAACGTCGATTATACTAACAGTCAGGCTTCTCCCCAGGATTTTTTTCAGGCGCTGGCACAGACAGCACACTTCGAAGGGTTGTCAATGAAAAACACTGAATACCTCATCCATATGCAATCGCGTTAATAAACGAGTTCTTCGAATGTATTAAAACAGGGCCGCTCATTGTTATAATTTACGATTGTTTGTGAAAAAAAATCACGCTTTTGGGGGAATGATGCACATCCATATAAGTTTAATTTCATACCTTAACAATGAAATACACTGAAAACCTCATTGAATCGCATTAATTAACGAGTGCTTTGAGATTATTAAAAAAGTTCGCATTCTTCTCGCAAAACATTCCAGGGCCGCGCATATGACCTAGATATTCGGCAAAGTGATGATTGGGTGGCCGCCGACTTGATTTCCCACTACCCCTGAAGCGAGAAACTTGTTATTTGGAGAGTGTGTATTCAACCAATGCTTATCACAAGAGTCACGCGTGATCAGATACCTGTAACGTTACACACTAGAAATACCCCTTGGCTAAATCTGGAGATGTCGGTTTAAAGGTCACACGACGTGTCAGAGTGCGTGTGTGTATTTCCAGAGACTGCAGTCGCGAGCAGTTTTAGAAAGGGCACTGCGGGGCGGCATGTAATTAATGCGTGGCGGTATGTAAAGACTGCATGGCGGGGCGAAAAAAGGGCGTGCCGACCCGCCCCGCCATTCCGCATTAGGGGAAACACTAGTACCAAAAATAGGTTACACTGTCACCATCATCCATATGTTTCCTTGATTTGATGCTATTTGCCCCAGGTCCCAAGCACAGGCTAGTGCTAGTTGTATAATCACAAGCACAAACATGTACCAAAAAATAGGTTGCATATCATCCATATTTTCCCCTGATTTGCTGCTATTTGCCCCAGGTCCCAAGCACAGGCTAGTGCTAGTTGTATAATCACAAGCACAAACATGTACCAAAAAATAGGTTGCAATGTCATCCATATTTCCCCTGATGTGTTGCTATTTGTCCCAAGCATAGTGCTTGTTGTATAATCACAAGCACAATCATGTACCAAGAAATACGTGACACTGTCACCATCACCCATATGTTTCCTTTATTTGCTGCTGTTTGCCCCTGGTCCCAAGCACAGGCTAGTGCTAGTTGTATAAACACTAGCACAAACATGTACCAAAAATAGGTTACACTGTCACCATCATCCATATGTTTCCTTGATTTGATGCTATTTGCCCCAGGTCCCAAGCACAGGGTAGTGCTAGTTGTATAATCACAAGCACAAACATGTATCAAGAAATAGGTTGCAATGTCATCCATATTTTCCCCTGATTTGCTGCTATTTGCCCCTGGTCTCAAGCACAGGCTAGTGCTAGTTGTATAATCACAAGCACAAACATGTACCAAGAAATAGGTTGCAATGTCATCCATATTTTCTCCTGATTTGCTGCTATTTGCCCCTGCTCCGATGCACATGTTAGTGCTAGTTGTGTAATCACAAGTACACACATGTACCAAGAAATAGATAGCAATGTCACTATAATCTGTATGTTTCCTTGATTTGCTGCTGATAGCCCCTGGTCCCAAGCACAGGCTAGTGCTAGTTGTATAATCACAAGCACGAACATGAACCAAGAAATAGGTATCAATGTCACTATAATCTGTATGTTCCATTGATTTGCTGCTATTTGCCCCTGGTTCCAAGCACAGACTAGTGCTAGTTGTATAATCACAAGCACAAACCTGTACCAAGAAATAGGTAGCAATGTCACTATAATCTGTATGTTTCCTTGATTTGCTGCTGATAGCCCCTGGTCCCAAGCACAGGCTAGTGCTAGTTGTATAATCACAAGGACGAACATGTACCAAGAAATAGGTAGCAATGTCACTATAATCTGTATGTTCCATTGATTTGGTGCTATTTGCCCCTGGTCCCAAGCACAGTTGTATAATCACAAGCACAAACATGTACCAAGAAATAGGTATCAATGTCACCATCATCCATATGTTCAATTGATTTGTTGTTATTTGCCCCTGGTCCTAAGCACAGGCTAGTGCTAGTTGTATAATCACAAGCTCAAACATGTACCAAGAAATAGGCGACAATGTCACTATAATCTGTATGTTTCCTTGATTTGCTTCTATTTGCCCCTGGTCCCAAGCACAGGCTAGTGCTAGTTGTATAATCACAAGCACAAACATGTACCAAGAAATAGGTGGCAATGTCACTATAATCTGTATGTTTCCTTGATTTGCTTCTATTTGCCCCTGGTCCCAAGCACAGGCTAGTGCTAGTTGTATAATCACAAGCACAAACATGTACCAAGAAATAGGCGGCAATGTCACTATAATCTGTATGTTTCCTTGATTTGCTTCTATTTGCCCCTGGTCCCAAGCACAGGCTAGTGCTAGTTGTATAATCACAAGCACAAACATGTACTAAGAAATAGGTAACAATGTCACCATCATCCATGTTTCCTCGATTTGTTGCTATTTGCCCCTGGTCGCACAGGCTAGTGCTAGTTGTATAATCACAAACACAAACATGTACCAAGAAATAGGTGGCAATGTCACTATAATCTGTATGTTTCCTTGATTTGCTTCTATTTGCCCCTGGTCCCAAGCACAGGCTAGTGCTAGTTGTATAATCACAAACACAAACATGTACCAAGAAATAGGTGGCAATATCACTATAATCTGTATGTTTCCTTGATATGCTGCTATTTGCCCCTGGTCCCAAGCACAGGCTAGTGCTAGTGGTATAATCACAAGAACAAACATGTACCAAGAAATAGGTAGCAATGTCACTACCATCCATATGTTCCATTGATATGCTGTTATTTGCCCCTGGTTCGAAGCACAGGCTAGTGCTAGTTGTATGATCACAAGCACAAACATGTACCAAGAAATAGGTAGCAATGTCATAGCAATGTCACTATAATCCGTAATTTGATTTGTTGCTATTTGCCCCTAGTCCCAAGCACAGACTAGTGCTAGTTGTGTAATCACAAGCACAAACATGTACCTAGCACTGTCACCATCATCCATTTGCTGCTATTTGCCCCTGGTCCTAGCACTGTCACCATCATCCATTTGCTGCTATTTGCCCATGGTCCCAAGCACAGACTAGTGCTATTTGTATAATCACAAGCACAAACATGTACCAAGAAATAGGTGGCATTGTCACTATAATCTGTATGTTTCCTTGATTTGCTTCTATTTGCCCCTGGTCCCAAGCACAGGCTAGTGCTAGTTGTATAATCACAAGCACAAACATGTACCAAGAAATAGGCGGCAATGTCACTATAATCTGTATGTTTGCTTGATTTGCTGCTATTTTCTCCTGGTCCCAAGCACAGGCTAGTGCTAGTTGTATAATCACAAGCACAAACATGTACCAAGAAATAGGTGGCAATGTCACTATAATCTGTATGTTTCCTTGATTTGCTTCTATTTGCCCCTGGTCCCAAGCACAGGCTAGTGCTAGTTGTATAATCACAAGCACAAACAAGTACCAAGAAATAGACGGCAATGTCACTATAATCTGTATGTTTCCTTGATTTGCTTCTATTTGCCCCTGGTCCCAAGCACAGGCTAGTGCTAGTTGTATAATCATAAGCACAAACATGTACCAAGAAATAGGTAACAATGTCACTATGTTCCATTGATATCCTGCTATTTGCCCCTGGTCCCAAGCACAGGCTAGTGCTATAGTGGTATAATCACAAGCACAAACATGTACTAAGAAATAGGTAACAATGTCACCATCAACTATGTTTCCTCGATTTGTTGCTATTTGCCCCTGGTCCTAAGCACAGGCTAGTGCTAGTTGTATAATCACAAGCACAAACATGTACCAAGAAATAGGTAACAATGTCAATATCATCGGTATGTTCCATTGATATGCTGCTATTTGCCCCTGGTCCCAAGCACAGACTAGTGCTAGTTGTATAATCACAAGCACAAACATGTACCAAGAAGTAGGCAACAATGTCACTATCATATGTACAATTCTTGATTTGCCTTTTTTTCGCCCCAAATTTTTTTTTAAAAGGTACAGTATAGTAATAAATCTATTATCATAGAAATTTGCATCAATATTTCAAGCTCATATTATAGAGTAAAAAGAATTAGTGTGCATTACACTGTATTCACTGCATTGCAATATACATGGTGATGACTATTCAACCGTTGTCTACGTATACACGTCACGTGAAGTCTCCCTAAATTCTCTCCACTTCTCCCTTAAATTACTTGAGGGAGAAGTGACTACTCCCTAAATTCCTGGCCTAGATTGAGCCCTGAACATGTACCAAGAAATAGGTGGCAATGTCACTATCATCTGTATGTTTCCTTGATTTGCTTCTATTTGCCCCTGGTCCCAAGCACAGGCTAGTACTAGTTGTATAATCACAAGCATAAACATGTACCAAGAAATAGGTGGCAATGTCACTATAATCTGTATGTTTCCTTGATTTGCTTCTATTTGCCCCTACCAAGCACAGGCTAGTGCTAGTTGTATAATCATAAGCACAAACATGTACCAAGAAATAGGTAACAATGTCACTATCATCGGTATGTTCCATTGATATGCTGTTATTTGCCCCTGGTCCCAAGCACAGGCTAGTGCTAGTTGTATAATCACATGCACAAACATGTACCAAGAAATAGGTAACAATGTCACTATCATCGGTATGTTCCATTGATATGCTGCTATTTGCCCCTGGTCCCAAGCACAGGCTAGTGCTAGTGGTATAATCACAAGCACAAACATGTACTAAGAAATAGGTAACAATGTCACCATCAACTATGTTTCCTCGATTTGTTGCTATTTGCCCCTGGTCCTAAGCACAGGCTAGTGCTAGTTGTATAATCACAAGCACAAACATGTACCAAGAAATAGGTAACAATGTCAATATCATCGGTATGTTCCATTGATATGCTGCTATTTGCCCCTGGTCCCAAGCACTGACTAGTGCTAGTTGTATAATCACAAGCACAAACATGTACCAAGAAGTAGGCAACAATGTCACTATCATATGTACAATTCTTGATTTGCCTTTTTTTCGCCCCTGGTCCCAAGCACAGGCTAGTGCTAGTTGTATAACCATAAGCACAAACATGTACCAAGAAATAGGTAGCAATGTCACTATAATCTGTATGTTTCTTTATTTGCTGCTATTTGCCCCTGGTCCAAATCACAGACTAGTGCTAGTTGTATAATCACAAGCACAAACATGTACCAAGAAATAGGCGGCAATATCACTATAATCTGTATGTTTCCTTGATTTGCTGCTATTTGCCCCTGGTCCCAAGCACAGGCTAGTGCTAGTTGTATAATCACTAGCACAAACATGTACCAAGCAATAGGTGGCAATGTCACTATAATCTGTATGTTTCCTTGATTTGCTTCTATTTGCCCCTGGTCCCAAGCACAGGCTAGTGCTAGTTGTATAATCACAAGAAGAAACATGTACCAAGCAATAGGTAGCATTGTCACTACCATCCATATGTTCCATTGAGTTGCTGCAATTTGCCCCTGGTTTCAAGCACAGGCTAGTGCTAGTTGTATGATCACAAGCACAAACATGTACCAAGAAATAGGTAGCAATATCATAGCAATGTCACTATAATCCGTATTTTGATTTGCTGCTACTTGCCCCTAGTCCCCAGCACAGACTAGTGCTAGTTTTATAATCAAAAGCACAAATATGTACCAAGAAATAGGTGACAATGTCACTATAATCTGTATGTTTCCTTGATTTGCTTCTATTTGCCCCTGGTCCCAAGCACAGGCTAGTGCTAGTTGTATAATCACAAGCACAAACATGTACCAAGAAATAGGTAACAATGTCACTATCATCGGTATGTTCCTTTGATATGCTGCTATTTGCCCCTGGTCCCAAGCACAGGCTAGTGCTGGTTGTATAATCACAAGCACAAACATGTACCAAGAAATAGGTAACAATGTCACTATCATCGGTATATTCCATTTATATGCTGCTATTTGCCCCTGGTCCCAAGCACAGGCTAGTGCTAGTGGTATAATCACAAGCACAAACATGTACCAAGAAATAGGTAACAATGTCACCATCATCCATGTTTCCTCGATTTGTTGCTATTTGCCCCTGGTCCCAAGCACAGGCTAGTGCTAGTTGTATAATCACAAGCACAAACATGTACCAAGAAATAGGTAACAATGTCACTATCATCGGTATGTTCCATTGATATGCTGCTATTTGCCCCCGGTCCTAAGCACAGACTAGTGCTAGTTGTATAATCACAAGCACAAACATGTACCAAGAAATAGGCAACAATGTCACTATCATATGTACAATTCTTGATTGGCCTTTATTCTCCCCTGGTCCCAAGCACAGCCTAGTGCTAGTTGTATAATCACAAGCACAAACATGTACCAAGAAATAGGAAACTATGTCACCATCATCAATGTTTCCTCGATTTGATGCTGTTTGCCCCTGATCCCAAGCACAGGCTAGTGCTAGTTGTATAATCACAAGCACAAACATGTACCAAGAAATAGGTAGCAATGTCACTATAATCTGTATGTTTCACTGATTTGCTGCTATTTGCCCCTGCTCCCAAGCACAGGCTCATTAACACAGTTGCAGATGGTTTTGCGTATTGACAGAGTCTTTATTAATTTTACATTTGAATATTTAATTACAAGAACAAAAATTCAATTTTCTGTGATAGATATGGTTACAATTGTGTGCACTTACTTATTGATAGTTCTCCTTGCTTTGAAGTTTCTTGTTTAGAAACCTAGTTTATATTCTCAATCTCCTGGATGTCACCCCAGGGAGTGAACTTGAAGACTGACACCCCAGCTGTCAACCCAAGCCCAGGGTCACATAATTGAACCTTTTCCTAATAATAATTTATTAGTTAATCAGGTCTGCTGTGAGGGCTTGGACTTCACACCTCACTGGTCATTATAATTAATTAAAGGCTTGGGTAGTCACTAATTGGTTACTAGTAAATGAGCAATTGGTAACAGTAGCAGTTGTTATGGTTGTATAATCACAAGCACAAACATGTACCAAAAACAGGTAGCAATGTCACTATCATCCATATGTCCCATTGATTTGCTGTTATTTGCCCCTGGTTCCAAGCACAGGCTAGTGCTAGTTGTATAATCACAAGCACAAACCAGTACCAAGAAATATATAGCAATATCAATATAATCTGTTTGATCCTCGATTTGCTGTTATTTGCCCCTGGTCCCAAGCACAGTTGTATAATCACAAGCACAAACATGTACCAAGAAATAGGTATCAATGTCACTATAATCTGTATGTTTCTTTATTTGCTGCTATTTGCTGCTATTTGCCCCTGGTCCCAAGCACAGTTGTATAATCACAAGCACAAACATGTACCAAGAAATAGGTATCAATGTCACCATCATCCATATGTTCAATTGATTTGTTGTTATTTGCCCCTGGTCCTAAGCACAGGCTAGTGCTAGTTGTATAATCACAAGCTCAAACATGTACCAAGAAATAGGCGGCAATGTCACTATAATCTGTATGTTTCCTTGATTTGCTTCTATTTGCCCCTGGTCCCAAGCACAGGCTAGTGCTAGTTGTATAATCACAAGCACAAACATGTACCAAGAATTAGGTAACAAGGTCACTATCATCGGTATTTTCCATTGATATGCTGCTATTTGCCCCTGGTCCCAAGCACAGGCTAGTGCTAGTGGTATAATCACAAGCACAAACATGTACTAAGGAATAGGTAACAATGTCACTATCATCCATGTTTCCTCGATTTGTTGCTATTTGCCCCTGGTCCCAAGCACAGGCTAGTGCTAGTTGTATAATCACAAGCACAAACATGTACCAAGAAATAGGTAACAATGTCACTATCATCGGTATGTTCCATTGATATGCTGCTATTTGCCCCTGGTCCCAAGCACAGGCTAGTGCTAGTTGTATAATCACAAGCACAAACATGTACCAAGAAATAGGCAACAATGTCACTATCATATGTACAATTCTTGATTTGCCTTTATTCGCCCCTGGTCACAAGCACAGGCTAGTGCTAGTTGTATAATCATAAGCACAAACATGTACCAAGAAATAGGTAGCAATGTCACTATAATCTGTATGTTTCTTTATTTGCTGCTATTTGCTTGTCCTTGTCCAAAGCACAGACTAGTGCTAGTTGTATAATCACAAGCACAAACATGTACCAAGAAATAGGCGGCAATGTCACTATAATCTGTATGTTTCCTTGATTTGCTGCTATTTGCCCCTGGTCCCAAGCACAGGCTAGTGCTGGTTGTATAATCACAAGCACAAACATGTACCAAGCAATAGGTGGCAATGTCACTATAATCTGTATGTTTCCCTGATTTGCTTCTATTTGCCCCTGGTCCCAAGCACAGGCTAGTGCTAGTTGTATAATCACAAGAAGAAACATGTACCAAGAAATAGGTAGCAATGTCACTACCATCCATATGTTCCATTGCGTTGCTGCAATTTGCCCCTGGTTTCAAGCACAGGCTAGTGCTAGTGGTATGATCACAAGCACAAACATGTACCAAGAAATAGGTAGCAATATCATAGCAATGTCACTATAATCCGTAATTTGATTTGCTGCTACTTGCCCCTAGTCCCAAGCACAGACTAGTGCTAGTTTTATAATCACAAGCACAAACATGTACCAAGAAATAGGTAACAATGTAACCATCATTCATGTTTCCTCGATTTGTTGCTATTTGCCCCTGGTCCCAAGCACAGGCTAGTGCTAGTTGTATAATCACAAGCACAAACATGTACCAAGAAATAGGTAACAATGTCACTATCATCGGTATGTTCCATTGATATGCTGCTATTTGCCCCTGGTCCTAAGCACAGACTAGTGCTAGTTGTATAATCACAATCACAAACATGTACCAAGAAATAGGCAACAATGTCACTATCATATGTACAATTCTTGATTAGCCTTTATTCGCCCCTGGTCCCAAGCACAGCCTAGTGCTAGTTGTATAATCACAAGCACAAACATGTACCAAGAAATAGGTAACAATGTCACTATCATCGGTATGTTCCATTGATATTCTGCTATTTGCCCCTGGTCCCAAGCACAGGCTAGTGCTAGTTGTATAATCACAAGCTCAAACATGTACCAAGAAATAGGCGGCAATGTCACTATAATCTGTATGTTTCCTTGATTTGCTTCTATTTGCCCCTGGTCCCAAGCACAGGCTAGTGCTAGTTGTATAATCTCAAGCACAAACATGTACCAAGAAATAGGTAACAATGTCACTATTATCGGTATGTTCCATTGATATGCTGCTATTTGCCCCTGGTCCCAAGCACAGGTATAATCACAAGCACAAACATGTACTAAGAAATAGGTAACAATGTCACATCATCCATGTTTCCTCGATTTGTTGCTATTTACCCTGGTCCCAAGCACAGACTAGTGCTAGTTGTATAATCTCAAGCAGAAACGTGTGCCAAGAAATAGGTGGCAATGTCACTATAATCTGTATGTTTCCTTGATTTGCTGCTATTTGCCCCTGGTCCCAAGCACAGGCTAGTGCTAGTTGTATAATCACAAGCACAAACATGTACCAAGCAATAGGTGGCAATGTCACTATAATCTGTATGTTTCACTGATTTGCTGCTATTTGACCCTGCTCCCCAGCACAGGCTCATTAACACAGTTGCAGCTGGTTTTGCGTATTGACAGAGTCTTTATTAATTTTACATTTGAATATTTAATTACAAGAATAAAAATTCAATTTTCTGTGATAGATATGGTTACAATTGTGTGCACTTACTTGTTGATAGTTCTCCTTGCTTTGAAGTTTCTTGTTTAGAAACCTAGTTTATATTCTCAATCTCCTGGATGTCACCCCAGGGAGTGAACTTGAAGACTGACACCCAAGCTGTCAACCCAAGCCCAGGGTCACATAATTGAACCTTTTCCTGATAATAATTTATGAGTTAATCAGTTCTGCTGTGAGGGCTTGGACTTCACACCTCACTGGTCATTATAATTAATTAAAGGCTTGGGAAGTCACTAATTGGTTACTAGTAAATGAGCAATTGGTAACAGTAGCAGTTGTTATGGTTGTATAATCACAAGCACAAACATGTACCAAAAACAGGTAGCAATGGCACTATCATCCATATGTTCCATTGATTTGCTGTTATTTGCCCCTAGTTCCAAGCACAGGCTAGTGCTAGTTGTATAGTCACAAGCACAAACCAGTACCAAGAAATATATAGCAATATCACTATAATCTGTTTGATCCTCGATTTGCTGTTATTTGCCCCTGGTCCCAAGCACAGTTGTATAATCACAAGCACAAACATGTACCAAGAAATAGGTATCAATGTCACTATAATCTGTATGTTTCTTTATTTGCTGCTATTTGCTGCTATTTGCCCCTGGTCCCAAGCACAGTTGTATAATCACAAGCACAAACATGTACCAAGAAATAGGTATCAATGTCGCCATCATCCATATGTTCAATTGATTTGTTGTTATTTGCCCCTGGTCCTAAGCACAGGCTTGTGCTAGTTGTATAATCACAAGCTCAAACATGTACCAAGAAATAGGCGGCAATGTCACTATAATCTGTATGTCTCCTTGATTTGCTTCTATTTGCCCCTGGTCCCAAGCACAGGCTAGTGCTAGTTGTATAATCACAAGCACAAACATGTACCAAGAAATAGGTAACAATGTCACCATCATCCATATGTTCCATTGATATGCTGCTATTTGCCCCTGGTCCCAAGCACAGGCTAGTGCTAGTTGTATAATCATAAGCACAAACATGTACCAAGAAATAGGTAACAATGTCACTATCATTGGTATGTTCCATTGATATGCTGCTATTTGCCCCTGGTCCAAAGCACAGGCTAGTGCTAGTGGTATAATCACAAGCACAAACATGTACTAAGAAATAGGTAACAATGTCACCATCATCCATGTTTCCTCGATTTGTTGCTATTTGCCCCTGGTCCCAAGCACAGGCTAGTGCTAGTTGTATAATCACAAGCACAAACATGTACCAAGAAATAGGTTACAGTGTCACTATCATCGGTATGTTCCATTGATATGCTGCTATTTGCCCCTGGTCCCAAGCACAGGCTAGTGCTAGTTGTATAATCACAAGCACAAACATGTACCAAGAAATAGGTAACAATGTCACTATCTACGGTATGTTCCATTGATATGCTGCTATTTGCCCCTGGTCCCAAGCACAGGCTAGTGCTGGTTGTATAATCACAAGCACAAACATCTACCAAGAAATAGGTAACAATGTCACTATCATCGGTATGTTCCATTGATATGCTGCTATTTGCCCCTGGTCCCAAGCACAGGCTAGTGCTAGTGGTATAATCACAAGCTCAAACATGTACTTAGAAATAGGTAACAATGTCACTATCATCGGTATGTTTCCTTGATTTGCTTCTATTTGCCCCTGGTCCCAAGCACAGGCTAGTGCTAGTTGTATAATCACAAGCACAAACATGTACCAAGAAATAGGTAACAATGTCACTATCTACGGTATGTTCCATTGATATGCTGCTATTTGCCCCTGGTCCCAAGCACAGGCTAGTGCTAGTGGTATAATCACAAGCTCAAACATGTACTAAGAAATAGGTAACAATGTCACCATCATCCATGTTTCCTCGATTTGTTGCTATTTGCCCCTGGTCCCAAGCACAGGCTAGTGCTAGTTGTATAATCACAAACACAAACATGTACCAAGAAATAGGTGGCAATGTCACTATCATCCATATGTTCAATTGATTTGTTGTTATTTGCCCCTGGTCCTAAGCACAGGCTAGTGCTAGTTGTAAAATCACAAGCACAAACATGTACCAAGAAATAGGCGGCAATGTCACTATAATCTGTATGTTTCCTTGATTTGCTGCTATTGGCCCCTGGTCCCAAGCACAGGCTAGTGCTAGTTGTATAATCACAAGCACAAACATGTACCAAGAAATAGGTGGCAATGTCACTATAATCTGTATGTTTCCTTGATTTGCTTCTATTTGCCCCTGGTCCCAAGCACAGGCTAGTGCTAGTTGTATAATCACAAGAACAAACATGTACCAAGAAATAGGTAGCAATGTCACTATCATCCATATATTCCATTGAGTTGCTGCAATTTGCCCCTGGTTCCAAGCACAGGCTAGTGCTAGTTGTATAATCACAAGCACAAACATGTACCAAAAATAGGTAGCAATGTCATAGCAATGTCACTATAATCCGTAATTTGATTTGTTGCTATTTGCCCCTAGTCCCAAGCACAGACTAGTGCTAGTTGTGTAATCACAAGCACAAACATGCACCTAGAAATAGGTAGCACTGTCACCATCATCCATTTGCTGCTATTTGCCCCTGGTCCCAAGCACAGACTAGTGCTATTTGTATAATCACAAGCACAAACATGTACCAAGAAATAGGCGGCAATGTCACTATAATCGGTATGTTTTCTTGATTTGCTGCTATTTGCCCCTGGTCCAAAGCACAGGCTAGTGCTAGTTGTATAATCACAAGCACAAACATGTACCAAGAAATAGGTGGCAATGTCACTATAATCTGTATGTTTCCTTGATTTGCTTCTATTTGCCCTTGGTCCCAAGCACAGGCTAGTGCTAGTTGTATAATCACAAGCACAAACATGTACCAAGAAATAGGAAACAATGTAACCATCATCCATGTTTCCTCTATTTGTTGCTATTTGCCCCTGGTCCCAAGCACAGGCTAGTGCTAGTTGTATAATCACAAGCACAAACATGTACCAAGAAATAGGTAACAATGTCACTATCATCGGTATGTTCCATTGATATGCTGCTATTTGCCCCTGGTCCTAAGCACAGACTAGTGCTAGTTGTATAATCACAATCACAAACATGTACCAAGAAATAGGCAACAATGTCACTATCATATGTACAATTCTTGATTAGCCTTTATTCGCCCCTGGTCCCAAGCACAGCCTAGTGCTAGTTGTATAATCACAAGCACAAACATGTACCAAGAAATAGGTAACAATGTCACTATCATCGGTATGTTCCATTGATATTCTGCTATTTGCCCCTGGTCCCAAGCACAGGTATAATCACAAGCACAAACATGTACTAAGAAATAGGTAACAATGTCACTATCATCGGTATGTTTCCTTGATTTGCTGCTATTTGCCCCTGGTCCCAAGCACAGGCTAGTGCTAGTTGTATAATCACAAGCACAAACATGTACCAAGCAATAGGTGGCTATGTCACTATAATCTGTATGTTTCACTGATTTGCTGCTATTTGCCCCTGGTCCCAAGCACAGGCTCATTAACACAGTTGCAGCTGGTTTTGCGTATTGACAGAGTCTTTATTAATTTTACATTTGAATATTTAATTACAAGAACAAAAACTCAATTTTCTGTGATAGATATGGTTACAATTGTGTGCACTTACTTGTTGATAGTTCTCCTTGCTTTGAAGTTTCTTGTTTAGAAACCTAGTTTATATTCTCAATCTCCTGGATGTCACCCCAGGGAGTGAACTTGAAGACTGACACCCCAGCTGTCAACCCAAGCCCAGGGTCACATAATTGAACCTTTTCCTGATAATAATTTATGAGTTAATCAGGTCTGCTGTGAGGGCTTGGACTTCACACCTCACTGGTCATTATAATTAATTAAAGGCTTGGGAAGTCAATAATTGGTTACTAGTAAATGAGCAATTGGTAACAGTAGCAGTTGTTATGGTTGTATAATCACAAGCACAAACATGTACCAAAAACAGGTAGCAATGTCACTATCATCCATATGTTCCATTGATTTGCTGTTATTTGCCCCTGGTTCCAAGCACAGGCTAGTGCTAGTTGTATAGTCACAAGCACAAACCAGTACCAAGAAATATATAGCAATATCACTATAATCTGTTTGATCCTCGATTTGCTGTTATTTGCCCCTGGTCCCAAGCACAGTTGTATAATCACAAGCACAAACATGTACCAAGAAATAGGTATCAATGTCACTATAATCTGTATGTTTCTTTTTTTGCTGCTATTTGCTGCTATTTGCCCCTGGTCCCAAGCACAGTTGTATAATCACAAGCACAAACATGTACCAAGAAATAGGTATCAATGTCACCATCATCCATATGTTCAATTGATTTGTTGTTATTTGCCCCTGGTCCTAAGCACAGGCTAGTGCTAGTTGTATAATCACAAGCTCAAACATGTACCAAGAAATAGGCGGCAATGTTACTATAATCTGTATGTTTCCTTGATTTGCTTCTATTTGCCCCTGGTCCCAAGCACAGGCTAGTGCTAGTTGTATAATCACAAGCACAAACATGTAACAAGAAATAGGTGGCAATGTCACTATAATCTGTATGTTTCCTTGATTTGCTACTATTTGCCCCTGGTCCCAAGCACAGGCTAGTGCTAGTTGTATAATCACAAGCACAAACATGTACCAAGAAATAGGCGGCAATGTCACTATAATCTGTATGTTTCCTTGATTTGCTTCTATTTGCCCCTGGTCCCAAGCACAGACTAGTGCTAGTTGTATAATCACAAGCACAAACATGTACTAAGAAATAGGTGGCAATGTCACTATAATCTGTATGTTTCCTTGATTTGCTTCTATTTGCCCCTGGTCCCAAGCACAGGCTAGTGCTAGTTGTATATTCACAAGCACAAACATGTACCAAGAAATAGGTAACAATGTCACTATCATCGGTATGTTCCATTGATATGCTGCTAATTGCCCCAGACCCCAAGCACAGGCTAGTGCTAGTTGTATAATCACAAGCACAAACATGTACCAAGAAATAGGTAACAATGTCACTATCATTGGCATGTTCCATTGATATGCTGCTATTTGCCCCTGACCCCAAGCACAGGCTAGTGCTAGTTGTATAATCACAAGCACAAACATGTACCAAGAAATAGGTAACAATGTCACTATCATTGGTATGTTCCATTGATATGCTGCTATTTGCCCCTGGTCCCAAGCACAGGCTAGTGCTAGTGGTATAATCACAAGCACAAACATGTACTAAGAAATAGGTGGCAATGTCACTATAATCTGTATGTTTCCTTGATTTGCTTCTATTTGCCCCTGGTCCCAAGCACAGGCTAGTGCTAGTTGTATACTGACAAGCACAAACATGTACTAAGAAATAGGTGGCAATGTCACTATAATCTGTATGTTTCCTTGATTTGCTTCTATTTGCCCCTGGTCCCAAGCACAGGCTAGTGCTAGTTGTATAATGACAAGCACAAACATGTACTAAGAAATAGGTAACAATGTCACCATCATCCATGTTTCCTCGATTTGTTGCTATTTGCCCCTGGTCCCAAGCACAGGCTAGTGCTAGTTGTATAATCACAAGCACAAACATGTACCAAGAAATAGGTTACAGTGTCACTATCATCGGTATGTTCCATTGATATGCTGCTATTTGCCCCTGGTCCCAAGCACAGGCTAGTGCTAGTTGTATAATCACAAACACAAACATGTACCAAGAAATAGGTGGCAATGTCACTATCATCCATATGTTCAATTGATTTGTTGTTATTTGCCCCTGGTCCTAAGCACAGGCTAGTGCTAGTTGTAAAATCACAAGCACAAACATGTACCAAGAAATAGGTGGCAATGTCACTATCATCGGTATGTTCCATTGATATGCTGCTATTTGCCCCTGGTCCCAAGCACAGGCTAGTGCTAGTGGTATAATCACAAGCTCAAACATGTACTAAGAAATAGGTAACAAAGTCACCATCATCCATGTTTCCTCGATTTGTTGCTATTTGCCCCTGGTCCCAAGCACAGGCTAGTGCTAGTTGTATAATCACAAGCACAAACATGTACCAAGAAATAGGTTACAGTGTCACTATCATCGGTATGTTCCATTGATATGCTGCTATTTGCCCCTGGTCCCAAGCACAGGCTAGTGCTAGTTGTATAATCACAAGCACAAACATGTACCAAGAAATAGGTAACAATGTCACTATCTACGGTATGTTCCATTGATATGCTGCTATTTGCCCCTGGTCCCAAGCACAGGCTAGTGCTGGTTGTATAATCACAAGCACAAACATCTACCAAGAAATAGGTAACAATGTCACTATCATCGGTATGTTCCATTGATATGCTGCTATTTGCCCCTGGTCCCAAGCACAGGCTAGTGCTAGTGGTATAATCACAAGCTCAAACATGTACTTAAAAATAGGTAACAATGTCACTATCATCGGTATGTTTCCTTGATTTGCTTCTATTTGCCCCTGG
>JAWPHD010004354.1:0-190036 GCA_037043455.1 Cyrtodaria siliqua
GAAAAAAAGAAGTCTGCTGTTTGACACAAATAATGCCATTTAAAAAAGACAGACAGCTATAATGAATTATATGTTAGCAGGAGAGGAAATATATTGTGTTTTATGGCAAAGACTAAGTAGGAGTAAACATTTTACATTACTGTTTTTTTCAAAACTTGTTTTAAGAATACGCATTAGTAAATGTAAATACGCAACACAATTTGTTTTAATGCATACAGTACGCATTGTGATAAAGCTTATCTGGAGCACTGTAAAAATGTTTTTAAACGTGTTTTATTGTGTATCCGTTATATTATCCTGCTAATATATGCTTTCCCATCGCTTAATGGAATTAAGGTATCACTTAAAAATTTGATGTGTTGCAATAAAAGTTTTGTTGAGTATATACAATGTACTAATCTCAAGAGCAATTATAGGTTAATACTTTTCATAAACACCTTTCAATATAATTTATATTCAATTTGTTTGAAAAGGATAATGCTACTAAATTTTGAAAATAACTATGATTTGGTGATCCAGTCTGATGACTAGAGAAAACAGTATCAGTGGTGGGGAGAAACACACTAATTTGTGATTTATGGTTTAATTATATTGCCTTTGGCGAACATGGTTTCAGATATTCTTACAATAAATCTTTCCGGTTAAGTAAACACTCCTAACTTTCATTGATAACATTTGTTGTAATTTCTTTTAAATGGTCGCACAGTAATTTGAATTCTCAAAAAACTTGCTGTGTCATGATTTAAATTCTTCTCTTTAAGAAATGGGTTTTACTCAGTGTTCCAGATAAGACGTGTATCTAATTACTCATATTTATTCACCAAATTTTTTTTATTTTTTTTTATTTTAGCATAAAATCAACTTCAGTCATTGAAGTATGCCTGTACTAAGCGCATAATGGGAAAAAAATAATCCATATTCTTATAGTCTTCGCCCGGGAGTCAGTGATAATCATAGTTATTGCGTACAAATACGCAGTAAAATATTGCTGATAAATAATGCGAACCAAATTCCTGCGTACACACTTCAATAGCGTAGAAAAATCGGGCAAGCCCACTCCGCCTAGTCATAGTCAAAGAATATACCCATTAGTAAATGTAAAACATTTTCATGCGTACAACACGCATTGTGCTGAAAGCTTATCTAGAAAACTCACTGCCGTGTTACACATCATAATTAGCCTGTGCTATATTCAGAGGGAGATGAGATGAAGAATGAATATTTCTCCCATTTCTAGTCATGTGAGATAGATGTTTTCCTCATGTGAGGTAACTCTTTCTTGCATACTGGACAAGGATATCCGTCATTTTACCGGGGCTAGATATTTCCATCTTACCGTTGGGTCGAGATAAAATTCGCTCGCCAACATCCGGTTTGCAGGAAAACATGCAAAATGTTAGTAGCTGGCGTCGTCGACGCACAACATGTCTCTGATATATATGCAAGAAAAAGAGTCTAACATGGGTATTCGGTTCAGTTAGGGAATTCCAGCCCTCGGTATATGAGTTTTAATCGGAACCTCGGCAGAGCCTCGGTTCCGATAAAAACACTTATATCTCGGGTTGGCATTCCCTATCTTCACAGATACCCATGAAGGATTCTTATAATCTTACATGACATTGTGACTATTATATGAACATCACGATGTCACGTTGGTGACGTCGCTTTATTTTAGCATAAACATTGAAGTATGACTGTACTAAGCGCATAATGGGAAAAAAATAATCCATATTCTTATAGTCTTTGCCCGGGAGTCAGTGATATTCATAGTTCTTGTGGTTTTATATTCTTTTACCTACCATAGAGCTATGACGCACCTACTTTATAAACTAGGTAAAGTGTGCGGCTCGACTCCATCAAGGTTTCTGAAGACATAATGCACCGCCTGCATAAACTACAGCCATATTTCATCTTAATTAAACCTAAAATATCATGTGCATGCATAAAATTGATTTGTAGAAACGGAATGAGTTTCAGATAAGAGCAAGATAATGTTGAAAATATACAGTCACAGTTACAAAAAATGACTAGATCAGCCTGATATCCTTCTCTTCGGTGATCCCCGTGTGGTTACCGGGGTAGAATACAACCACTGCAAATCCCGCTTGAGGCAGAGTGTTATGACCCTCCACCCCCACAATGTTGATTTTGTCGCTCAAGGAGGGGTAGGCCCCCCCTATGTTCATTTTGTCATTTGTTTATCATAGGATGCCCCCCCCACCCCACATATTTCTCCCCATATATAATTCTGCCTTGTGAACATGAATCTCTTACGAGATCCCAATTTCGAAAGTTGCCGTGGTGAGTTCAAATTCTCTCCCTTTATTATATATACCTGAATTCACAGTATCCCCAGATCCGGCACCTTTCATTGTCACTGTCTCAATATAGCTGTGTGTGGTTGAACGCTTAAATGTGGCCCACTCATATGAGCTATAATTGTATGTATGTATGCGTCTATATGTTAATTGTGCCTTCAGACGAGTGTGTTATGATGTAGAGATACAGTTTATCAACGTGTGTTGCAACTACCTTTTTTAAGGAGTGAATATATACGTTTGATTTCTGTGTATCTCGTCATAGCTAGGCGCCCTGCCGTAGTTCGTCCGAAGGTTGTCTGTCCTTGGTAGTTCACAAATATTTCTCCCCATATATATATATATATATATATACATATCCGTTTCGTAAAGTGGTTTTATGTACTTCCATTTCTCAACTACTTAAATAGTCCCTTTTATTAAATGTCTTAGGTTCACAAAGTATAATAGTATTTAGAAATGTTCAAATGAAACAGATAAGCTTGATGATAAATACCCATCGGTATTTATTTAATTGGGTATTTCATGATAAAACAATAAACGTTTGCGACATTGTTTTGGGGTGGCATTCACAAAATCTAATAAAATTAACTTCTTAAAATACAATAGGTTTTATACAAGAAGGTGACTGGGTGTCCCTTCAACAACCCATATATTGCTCAATTTGCATTGGTTAATGTTTTATCATTTGACAACTTCGATTACTTTATTGGTACCCATGCTTTTTAGCTCGACTATTTGAAGAATAAGAGAGCTTATCTAATGACCCCGGCGTCAGCGTTGGCATCGGCGTCCCACATCAAGGTTTACGTATAAGCTGTGTTTACAAGTCTATATCTCTTACATTTCTTACTCTAGCACAACCAAATTTGGCCACGGGCTTCCTTATAGCATTATCTTAAGGGCTGCTTAAGTAATTTTGGTTCCTGTAACCCCTGGGGTCCCATGGAACCCAAATTCTGATAGCCCTTAAAATGTGTCCGTTTCACATCAAATTTGTGTTAACATGTAATATCTCTATAGCTCTTACATTTCTTGTCCTAGCTGACCTAAATTTGGGAATTGGTTTCCTTTGTAAAGGGTTGGGTAAGTAATCTTGTCTTCTGCAAATTCTGGGCTCCATGGAACCCAAATTGTGATGGCCCAAAAAATGTGCAATAATGGCAGATCTAGATGTTTTTTGTTGTTGACATATTTCAGTCTTGTTTTAGTCAAGTCTTACACTGCTTCTTACACATATATATTTATTGCCCCCTCCCCCCTGCCTCTCCACCCCTAACCTCCCGCCACCCCCCACTCACAACTCAATTTTTTTTATTTTTTTTTACATATTTGTGTTGCTTTTGTCATTTCTTACACATTGACGGATTTTCATGCTCTTGATGTCTAAATGATCCTAGCACAATTTCAGGTCGGCCGGAAATTCAAGATGGCCACCATGGCTAAAAATAGATTTTTAAAAAATAAGTTTGTAGCAACTACTTCTTGAAAATTATAAGTGATATTGATATGGTACTTTTTCTAAAATGATCAGCATGACATGATGGTTATCCGAGTCGAACATTATTTTGAATAGACGTTAAACATGGCTGCCTATTGTGGCCATCTTTCTTTACATAGAGTTATATAATGAAAACTTGTAGCGACTACTCCTCTGAAACTACTTTACGGATTTTCATGAAACTTCACAGGAATGTTGCTCTTGATGTCTACTTCTTGAAAACTATAAGTGATATTGATATGGGACTTTTTCTAAAATGATCAGTATGACATGATGTTGGTCCTTGTCAAAAATCGTTTTGATTCGATGTTAAACATAGCTGTCAGCGGCCATCTTTGTTTACATAGAGTTATATAATGAAAACTTGTTGCGACTACTCCTCTGAAACTACTTGACAGATTTTCATGAAACTTCACAGGAATGTTGCTCTTGATGTCAAATTGATCCTAGCAAAATTTCAGGTTGGCCGGATATTCAAGATGGCCACCACGGCTAAAAATAGATTTTTAAAAAATAAGTTTGTAGCGACGACTTCTTGTTAACAATAAGAGATATTGATGTAGGACTTTTTCTAAAATGATCAGCATGACATGATGTTGGTCCTAGTCGAAAATCGTTCTGATTCGACATTAAACATGGCTGCATCTTTGTTTACATAAAGTTATATAATGAAAACTTGTAGCGACTACTTCTCTGAAACTACTGGACGGATTTTCATGAAACTTCACAGGAATGTTGCTCTTGATCATATGTCTAATTGATCCTAGCAAAATTTCAGGTTGGCCGGAAATTCAAGATGGCCGCCACGGCTAAAAATATTTTTTCAAAAAACAAGTTTGTAGCGACGACTTCCTGAAATCAAAATCAATCAGTAGAGCTTCAAGGTCATTGACCTCTTGTTTTATTTTCACTGCGGAAACAAGACAATGTTCGAGATGTTGCGATGTACGGTTTCCCACAAAACTTCATGTTACGGTACTCTGCACTTCGAATGTCAATGTAAAATTAGATGTGCAAGAGTACATGTAATATTTGCTGGTATAAAATCAACATTGAAACAGACATGGTAGTGTTTATTTTACACATGATCATAAATTTGTGTTGTAATTTGAAGGGGAAATAATTAGGTTTCACTTCCGGTTTTTGGATATTCTAAAATGCGACGCTTTTGATTAATAAAATGCAGTGCTTTTAGAAATCATCAAAAACAATTATATGGCAGAGAATCATGTTTATAGAATAGGTCTCATACATTAATTTTAAAACTGTATTTCAACATAAAATATTTATAACAAAATAATACATTAATTTAATAATATCAAATCTTGTTTAATCTTTTATTACAATAATTTACATATTCTAGTTGTGATCATTTATAACAAAACTCATTAACAATACTATTTATAATTAAATAGATAACTTCGACTTGTAATGATCAGTAATGTTGTTTATAATATTCAATAAACACGGAATAATGGCATGTAATTGTTCATAAATTATGCACCAGAGTGGTAAAATAAAATAATATTTTGTTGGGCCCCTAAATTTTGGGCTGGGCCCCTAAATTTTCTATGTCAGGCCCAGCTGGCTCCTAGCTAAATAGAGTTAGTCTGTGCCCCTGTGTCGCCCTCCCCCACCCTCCCCCACCTATAATATCAGAAAGTGATGTCATGATAGAAACAACCAAATGAAAATATGAATGAAGCATTCTGATTGGTTCAGTGATAAAAATTGGATTACGAAACCAGTTAATTTAAAACTCATTACATTCTCAGAACACATTGAGGTTTTACTATGACATTAGAGTAATGAGGTTCTTGAAATCCATGATTTAATAGTATTGAATTGAATTGAGAGGGGAAGGATACATAGGAATCCGGGAACCGTGCCCTACTCGTACTACCAAATAGATTCCTATGGTTCTTTAACATGCTCAGAGGATAGACCGATTTACTTCCCCATCCGACAGACGAGGCTAAGGGATAGTGTCTTGCCCAAGAACACACCGATGAAACTCAGTGGCACCACGGAGGATTTAATAGACTGTTTCAAATGTACCTTTAAATATTAAAAAATATATATTTAAAGGTTAAATCGACCGACTGAAAAGTATTCATCAAGAGCCTAATTTATAATTATATGTTTATGAACAATGAATATTGTATACACATTATGATTTATAGGTGCACACACAGATCAAATAACAATAAATGTATTAATATGTCTGTGGTGCATGCAATGATTATACAGAATATGGATTATCTGGCAGTGGCCATTCAACAATGAACAATTTCAGTGGACAATAAATTGAACAAAGCAGACATTTGATACATGCACGACTCAATTGAAAGATTACAAAAAGAACAAATAAAATTATATATATGGTTCCAGTTTCCCAACCGACATCGTTTTTAAGGGCTGACTAAACATTTTATGAAAAAAATAAATGATTTTAATGACTTGAAAATAAATTAAGTTCCATCTGTTCTGTACCTTTTATCACAACAAAATAATAATATCTATATTTATTTTAAGCTGGTTTATTAGGTTTTAGAATATTGATGGGAGGAAAAAGAAAACAAAAATAGAAAATAAAAGAATTTCCCTACCTGTTTGTTTTTCAACTTCGTTTTTCACAGCACATTTTGAGCTAATATATGACAATATTTTTATGCCCCCACGGGGAGGCATATAGTAATCGCACTGTCCGTGCATCCAAAATCGTGTCTCAGCCATTTCTTAGAAACTTCTGAAGGGAATTTCGTCAAACTGCACACAAATGTTCATCACAATGAGAAGGTGTGTCGCGCGCAAGAATCATGACCATATCTTAAAGGTCAAAGGTAAAAAAATCATGAACAAATTCATGTCTCAGCCATTACTTGGAAACTACTGAAGTGAGTTGTGTCAAACTTTACACAAATGTTCATCACAATGAGAAGGTGTGTCGAGTGCAAGAATCATGTCAGTGCCTCAAAGGTCAACATCACAGTAGGAGGTCAAAGGTAAAAAAAAATCGTAAAAAGACTCATGTCTCAGCCATTACTTGGAAACAGTTTAACTACTTAATTCAGCTACTTAATCGAGTTGTTTCAACGTCACACAAATGTTCATCAAAATGAGAAGGTTTGTCGCGCGCAAGAATCATGTCAGTGCCTCAAAGGTCAAGGTCACAGGTGGAGATATAGGTAAACAATTTGTCAAAGGTCTTCTTTTTTTCGTATCAGCCATTGGTCCAAAACTACTGAAGGGAATTAATGCGTCGAACTTCACGCAAATGTTCATCACAATGAGAAGGTGTGTCTTGTACAAGAATGCTATCGGTGCCTCAAAGTTCAAGGTCACAGTTAGGCAGATGGTTTGCAGTCCCATGGACACATTTCTTGTTTTTTTATGCTGTGGTGCAGTGTCCGTTGTCCGTCCGTCCGTCCGTCAGAGGGATGCTTGTGCTGCAATTTTTGTAGATTTTTTGTACTTGCGTGTCATTTTTAGCTCTACTGATCAGAGATCAGCAGAGCTTATGCCGTGGTGCGGTGTCCGTCGTCCGTCTGTCTGTCCGTCCGTCTGTCCGTCCGTCTGTCCGTCCGTTAACTTTTTATTTGTAGCGACTACTCCTCTGAAACTACTGAATGGATTTTCATGAAACTTTACAGAAATGTTGCCCATGAAGTCTAGTTGATCCTAGCAAAAGTTCATGTAGATGTGAAATCCAAGATGGCCGCCAAATCTAAAAATAGGTTTTTAAAAAACAAGTTTGTAGCGACTACTTCTTGAAAACTCTAAGGGATATTGCTATGGGACTTTTTCTAAAATGATCAGCATGACATGATGTTGGTCCTTGTCGAAAATCGTTTTGATTCAACGTTAAACATGGCTGCCAGCGGCCATCTTTGTTTACATAGAGTTATATAATGAAAACTTGTAGCGACTACTCCTCTGAAACTACTTGACAGATTTTCATGAAACTTCACAGGAATGTTGCTCTTGATGTCTAATTGATCCTAATAAAATTTCAGGTCGGCCGGAAATTCAAGATGGCCGCCACGGCTAAAAATAGATTTTTAAAAAATAAGTTTGTAGCGACTACTTCTTGAAAACTATAAGAGATATTGATATGGGACTTTTTCTAAAATGATCAGGATGACATGATGTTGGTCCTTGTCGAAAATTGTTTTGATTCGACGTTAAACATGGCTGCCAGCGGCCATCTTTGTTTACATAGAGTTATATAATGAAAACTTGTAGCGACTACTCCTCTGAAACTACTTGACGGATTTTCATGAAACTTCACAGGAATATTGCTCTTGCTGTCTAATTGATCCTAGCAAAATTTCAGGTCGGCCGGAAATTCAAGATGGCCACCACGGCTAAAAATAGATTTTTAAAAAATAAGTTTGTAGCGACTACTTCTTGAAAACTATAAGAGATATTGATATGGGACTTTTTCTAAAATGATCAGCATGACATGATGGTTATCCGAGTCGAACATTATTTTGATTCAATGTTATACATGGCTGTCAGTGGCCATCTTTGTTTACAAAGAGTTATATAATGAAAACTTGTAGCGACTTCTCCTCTGAAACTACTTGACGGATTTTCATGAAACTTCACAGGAATGTTGCTCTTGATGTCTTATTGATCCTAGCAAAATTTCAGGTCGGCCGGAAATTCAAGATGGCCGCCACTGCTAAAAATAGATTTTCAAAAAACAAGTTTGTAGCGACTTCTTCCTGAAAACAAAATCAATCAGTAGAGCTTCAAGGTCATTGACCTCTTGTTTTACTTGTGTGACAGTCGCACAAAAACATTGCTTAAAATGCGTAAAATGTTCTATTTTTAGTTTTTCAATTGTTAGATTTAATTGCAGCAGAAGTAACTTGGACATATTATGGGGTCCATATCTGTTTAGACTTCACCATACGAAAATGATTGTCATAAAATCAGTCTAGACTGGTTATGTGACGTCATGGAAGCTTTATGTGACAACATGTCCATCAGCTTGTGTGACTAAATATCCAATTACTTACGTGACTGTCCTTTATGTACACATTTGTATTATTTAAAGCTTTGTGCGACGACATGTCCATCAGCTTGTGTGACTGTCCTTTATGTACACATTTGTATTATTTAAAGCTTTGTGCAACGACATGTCCATCAGCTTGTGTGACTTAATATCCAATTACTTATGTGAATGTCCTTTATGTACACATTTGTATACTCGGTAAAACAAGTTTTGGACCAGGGTATATAAAGTCATATAAAAATAAAACTAGTGGACAGAATTTAAGTATCTTTTTTTAGTAACTAAGGTCTACCTTACCCGGTTAATTAGGTACCAGAAACAATAAATTCCAAACAAGATTTGAGTTTAAAAAAATATCGCAAACACTCAAAGGGTCTGTAAAAAATGTTGCAAAGTCCATAAAAAGTAACAGTTACGGACACATTCGAGTAACCAATAAAAAGATTATTATTTTTTCGCAAACTTTCATTGTAAACGATAATTATTGTTGATTGTTGATCTATTGTAAATTATCAACTGAGATAATAAGGGTTATGGTCGAATGTCAAGGTTCAGCGATCATTGTACGGGTTCGAACACTGCTATGGTCCAAAACTTTTTTTACAGAGAATATTTAATTTAAAGCTTTGTGTGACGACATGTCCATCAGCTTGTGTGACTTAATATCCAATTACTTATGTGACTGTCCTTTATGTACACATTTATATTATTTAAAGCTTTGTGTGACGACATGTCCATCAGCGTGTGTGACTTAATATCCAATTACTTACATGTATGTGACTGTCCTTTATGTACATATTTGTATTATTTAGAGGGATCGGGAGTATTTCAGTGATATTTTAGTTTCATCGAAGTCTAGACCAGATAGTATACATTGCTATGAAAGGATGCGCTTTGATTTTCTTCATAAGACGATCAGCTTTTGATAATGCTTTTAATGAAAAAGAGGTACAACTGCTTTGGTAACTGTCTTCATTTCAGTTATAGAAAATAAAACAGAAAAAAGTATGCGAGTATTCGTGTATAATCATGGTATGCAAACTGTTTTATTAGCAAAATTTACAAAAGAGGATGGACATTTCTTTTGTGATTGTCACACAAACCCCCGAGCTCCATACACTTTTTTGATAGTTGCACAAGTATAAAAAATATGTACGACCTGGTCACACAAGGAAGTTGGCACACAAGTGCCTCTCTGAGTGTACGTCCGTCTGTCTGTCGGTAAACTTTTTTTGTAGCGACTACTCCTCTGAAACTACAGGATGGATTTTCATGAAACTTTACAGAAATGTGGCCCATGAAGTCTAGTTGATCCTAGCAAAAATTCATGTTGATGTGAAATATCCAAGATGGCCGCCAAAGCTAAAAATAGATTTTCAAAAAACAAGTTTGTAGCTATAAAACTATAAGTGATATTGATATGGGACTTTTTCTAAAATGATCAGCGTGACATGATGTTGGTCCTTGTCGAAAATCATGTAATTCGACAGTAAACATGGCTAAACATGGTAAAAACTTGTAGCGACTACACCTCTGAAAGTACTTGATGGATTTTCATGAAATTTCACAGGAATCTTGCTCTTGATGTCTAATTGATCCTAGCTAAATATCAGGTCAGCCGTAAACAGGCCTCAACACTAACTTTTTTTTCAACTAGCCCGGTTGGGCTAATAGATGCAGAACCTACTAGCCCTGACCCAAGTTTCATGTGCCCTGACCAAGTTATATTAAAATCTTTACATTTATTATGCAACTCGTTTGTTTCTTGTGTGGGGAGATGCGCAAATATGATTTATTCTAAATAGGCTTAATACTATATTTAATAAACTGTTTTTGACTGATAATAGTATGATGCAATTATGAATAAACAATACAGCGACATATCTCTTGCATCTCGAAAGGGGAAATCAACATTGACAAATCGGCAAATGCGGTTGCCGTATGACAACAAAATGGAAATGAGTCTCAAATGTCGCAATATTGTTTCACATAAAATAGGATCGACTTTCAATTGAAATGTGCAAAATATCTAGCTAGCACTCGTTACAGGCGTATATTATCGTATGCATCGATTAGATATTAAACGATGTGTCTAGACCTTTGACAATATTTTACGTTAAAATCCACACAGAGTTAACTCCCTTTACAGTTAGTTCTATCGCTGCATGGAGAATGGAAAACCCGCGTGTTATAAATAATTCGGGAAGCCGTCGCGCATGCGCATTACGTTAGGTGAATCTATATTATAAAAATAAACTACGGCTTCATCGTTTTAGTGAGAGTAAAACGTATTTTACACGCAGAACTGAATGGAATTTTAAAAGAACATTTCTTATGGGTAAATGTCCCGTTCTTATTGTACACGACCGGTCGGGCATGTTCCTGGGACATTCGCAAGCCCGGACCTATGTACAGGCAGTGAATGTCGTTCGGACGTGCCTTAGTGTCGAACCCTGCCGGAAATTCAAGATGGCCGCGACGGCTAAAAATAGATTTTTAAAAAACAAGTTTGTAGCAACTACTGTTATTGATATGGGACTTTTTCTCAAATGATCAGAATGGCATGATGTTGGTCCTTGTCGAAAATCATTTTGATTCGACAGTAAACATGGCTGCCAGCGGCCATCTTTGTTTACATAGAATTATATAGTAAAAACTTGTAGCGACTACTCCTCTGAAACTACTAGACGGATTTTCATGATATTTCACAGGAATGTTTTTCTTGATGTCTAGTTGATCCTAGCAAAATTTCAGGTCAGCCTGAAATTCAAGATGGCAACCACGGCTAAAAATAGATTTTTAAAAAACAAGTTTGTAGTGACTACTTCTTGAAAACTTAAGTGATATTGATATGGGACTGTTTCTAAAATGATCAGCATGACATAATGTTGATCCTTGTCGAAAATCATTTTGATTTGATATTAAACATGGCTGCCGGCGGCCTTCTTTGTTTACATAGAGTTATACAGGAAAATGTTGTGGTGACTACTTCTCTATAACTACTGGAAGGATTTTTATGAAACTTAACAGAAATGTTGCTGTTGATGTGTAGTTGATCCTAACAAAATTTCAGGTCGACTCGAAATTCAAGATGGCCACCTTAGCTAAAAATAGATTTTTTTAAAAAAAAACTTCTTGAAATCTATAAGTGATATTGATATGGGACCTTTTCTAAATTGATCAGTTTGACATAATGTTGGTCCTTGTTAAAAATTATTTTGATTTGACATTAAACATGGTTGCCAGTGGCCATCTTTGTTAACATAGCGTTATATAGTAAAAACTTGTAGCGACTACTCCTCCGAAACTACTTGACAGATTTTCATGAAACTTCACAGGAATGCTGATCTGGCTTTTAGAATCCGCCAGTAGAGCTTCAAGGTCATTGACCTCTTGTCTACCTACTCTATTTTTTAACATATAATAGGAATCATACATATAATTTTATTTGGCCTAATTGCACAGCCAGAAGTTGTTTTTTTGCCACGGTTATATGCCAAAACCATACTAATATCGAATAATACCAGATTTTGAAAGGCATAGACTATGTTTCAAATTTTATTTTAATACAGTTCTTTTAATAAATTAATTTCTATGATAATAATTTCTTCGTCGAGTCAGATGGGAACTTCTTGTATCATTTCAGATCATGGGCAATACTATTCTCCCACCCTGCAGACTTCACGCCCGTGTGCACCACAGAGTTGGGAGAGGTTAACAAACTAGTCGACAAGTTTGCCGGCAAGAATGTGAAACTGATTGCTCTCTCCTGCGACAGTGTGGAGAGCCACAAAGGATGGGCCAAGGTGCGTGATTGGTATTTTTAAGCATTTCAGGCATTGAAAAAATGAAAATTGTAAGCATTTGTCCTTGTCAGTGGAAATTTAATCAAGTACCTAAAATACTATACTATGGACTGGACCATCCTAAATAAATAATTATGCTCCAGGTCATTCAACACCAATTCATTTTCCATAGGCCTACCTTATAGCTCTAAACTCTGTACTGAGTTCCCTAATAGAGGAAGCTATATTTTGTATTACTTGTTTTGAAAGACCTATCTTAGTTTTATCAAAAAAAGCATACAGAAGCCTAACATTGAGTTACCAGTTTGTTTTGAAAAAGCTGTTTGGGTAGGATGGTGCTGACCCACCTACTTGCATGTAGAAACATGAGGAAAATGTAAAACATACTTCTTTCTTTGATTATGCAACGCACTATGAATACATTGGACAAATGTATGATTTAACCTTTATAAGTACTCTTCAAAAGTTGAATTTTAATTTTTAAGCAAGATTTTTTTGGTTTGATTACCTTGACAACAAATCAAAATTAAGAGATTCTGTGTAATAGTTCCGATTTACCCAGGAACTTTTTCCCTGCCCGCTGATTGGTTGGTAATTGGTGTAGTCTGATCTAAACCACACAAAGTCAGGCAGGGGAGCCATGTTGATTTTGTGCTTTCTGTCTGTCTGTAGATCTGTCTGTGTCACAAACGATGTCCGATCAATAGCTACACAATGGTTGGGCCTAGGGTCCTCAAACTTGGAAGGATAGTTGGTCATGACCAGTAGATGACCCCTATTGATTTTGGGTCACTAGATCAAAGGTCAAGGTCGTGGTGACATTGACTATCAAAACGACGTCCGATCAGTAACTACACAGTGGTTGAACCTAGGGTCCTCAAACTTGGAAGGATGTTGGTCATGACCAGTAGATGACCCCTATTGATGGTGGGGTCACTAGGTCAAAGGTCAAGGTCGCGGTGACATAGACTATCAAAACGATGTCCGATCAATAACTACACAATGGTTGGACCTAGGGTCCTCAAACTTGTAAGGATGGTTGGTCATGACGAGAAGATGACCCCTATTGATTTTTAGGGTCACTAGGTCAAAGGTCAAGGTCGCAGTGACATTGACTATCAAAACGATTTCCGATCAATAACTAGAGAATGGTTAGACCTAGGGTCCTCAAACTTGGAAGGATAGTTGGTCATGACCAGTAGATGAACCCTATTGATTTTTGGTCACTAGGTCAAAGGTCAAGGTCGCAGTGACATTGACTATCAAAACGATGTCCGATCAATAACTACACAATGGTTGGACCTTGGTCATGACCAGTAGATGACCCCTATTGATTTTGGGTCAATAGGTCAAAGGTCAAGGTCTCGGTGACCTTGACTATCAAAAAGATGTCCGATCAATAACTAGACAATGGTTGAACCTATGGTCCTCAAACTTGGAAGGATGGTCGGTCATGACCAGTAGATGACCCCTATTGATTTTGGGGTCACTAGGTCAAAGGTCAAGGTCACAGTGACATTGACTATCAAAACAATCCCCAATCAATAACAAAACAATGTCCGATCAATAACTAGAGAATGGTTGGACCTAGGGTCCTCAAACTTGGAAGGATGGTTGGTCATGTGGATATTGAATATCAAAACGATCTCAGATCAATAGAGAACGGTTGAACCTAGAGTCGTCAATTATGTCTGTTCGGGCGAGTGGGGGAGCCATACGTTTTTGTCCCATGGACAATAACAATTTCTTGTTTGCAATTTCCTGACCCAGGATTTCATAAATGGGTAGGTTGTTAGGTAATTTCTTGTTTTAAATACATTAAAAACTTTATGAAATAAAAGGGAAATATTAGAGAATAGAGAAAAAAAAATGATTTGGAGGTAGGTCCTTTTTCAGTGAGAAACGGCAAACCAACATGTTTGTATTATCTGCTGTGATAATAATTTTGCCAGCTATAAAATTCAGATTTAGCACCAGTCTAATAGCTTCTCAGGGTAGCATGATATGTGGGACACACGCCACACACACCACACACACACACACCACACACACACACACACACACACACCGCACTGCACCACACCACACACACCACACACACCACACACACACACATCACACACACCACACACCACACACACCACACACCACACACACACACACCACGGTTGATTTTCTGTGGTGGAAGCAGACCACCCACTTTTCCTGGGTAGAACCAGTATTGTACACCTCCCGCCATCCGTAAGAATCCACACTTCCTCACTTACAAGTCGAGCTCTCAGTGGGATGGACATACGCATTCCACATGTTATCTCGGGAAGTATTACAACTACACTTATTAACCTTCATAGGTGCATTGCCTTTGGTGTGAGAAGAAAGCATATTGCTTTTGTGTTCAGTAGGTCATTCAGTAGGTTATCAAGGTCACAATGACTGTATCTTGAGAAATATTTTCTTGACAGTAACTTGTTAATATTAGACCTAAAGTTTTGAAACTTTACAGAAATAGTACCTATGATAAGGTACGGTACAGTATGGTATGGTACAGCACAGTATGGTATGGTGCGGTACAGAAAGGTATGGTACAGTAAGGTATGGTTCAGTATGGTATGATGCAGTACAGTAAGGTATGGTATGGCACAGTATGGTATGGTGCGGTACGGTATGGTACAGCACAGTATGGTACGGTATGGTACAGTACAGTATGGTACAGTACACTATGATATGGTGCGGTACAGTAGGGTATGGTACAGTAGGGTATGGTATGGCACAGTATGGTATAGTGCGGTACAGTAAGGTATGGTACAGTATGGTATGGTACGTCATAGTATGGTGTGGTACAGTATGGTATGGCACAGTGTGGTATGGTGTGGTACAGTACAGTATGGTATGGCACAGTATGGTATGATGCGGTACAGTACGGCTTGGTATCGCACGGAATGGTATGATGCAGTTCAGTACGGAACAGTATGGTATGGTATGGCACAGAATGGTATGGTACGGTACAGTAAAGGACAGTGTATTGTAATATTTACGTCCAAACATTGTTTATATAACATTTATTATTACATCTGTGTATATGGGATAGGATGTATCACAAAGAATATAACATAGACACTATCAGGCTCAATAATCTCTGTACCAGAGCACCTGACATTACAGTATGTAAGGTACGGTAGAGAATAGTACAGTACATCTTTTACCCTCAACCACACATTCTGTTTTCAGGATGTAGCAGACTATTCAGGTTCAGGAACCACTGATCTGAAATTTCCAATCATTGCGGACTCAAAGCGCGACCTTGCTATACAGCTTGGTATGATTGACCCGGATGAGAAGGATGCCGCTGGTCTGCCCCTGACCTGTAGAGCTGTAAGTAGGATATAGCTGTGTAACCATGTGTGCATGCAATACTGTGGATGCAGACAAGTGAGAGTTAAATTGGAGTTTGGAGCTACGTGTTAGGAGTTTGTTGGGGGTGTGGGTGGGGGGCTTTCATGCATGTCCGTCCGTCTGTAAACTTTTTTTTGTAGCGACTACTCCTCTGAAACTACTTGACGGATTTTCACGAAACTTCACAGGGATGTGGCTCTTGATGTCTAGTCGATCCTAGGAAAATTTCAGGTTGGCTGAAAATAGATCTTCAAAAAACGAGTTTGTAGCGACTACTTCTTGAAAACTAAAAGTGGTATTTATATGAGACTTTTTTATAAAATGATCAGCATGACATGGTGTTGATCCTTATTGAAAATTATTTTGATTCAACATTAAACATGGCTGCCATCATGGAACTTCACAGAATGCTGATCTAGCTATCAAAACCCTATCACCGTTACTCGGAGAATGGCGTTCTTCTAGAAGACCCATTCGTCGAGAAGTTGTCCTAGCCCGGTGCAGGATAGGGCATACACATTATACTCATTCATATTTATTACAAGGTGAGCAATTACCAGAATGTATACCCTGCTTTGCACCATTAACGGTCAAACACATCTTATTGGTGTGTAGACTTTGATCCTATGCGTCAAACGTACTTCAATGTTAATACTATGAAAGAGTTTATATTTGATACTATAGTTTTTAGCTCGACTGATCAGAGATCAGCACTGATCAGAGATCAGCAGAGCTTATGCCGTGGTGCGTCGTCCGTCCGTCCGTCCGTCTGTCTGTCCGTAAACTTTTATTTGTAGCGACTACTCCTCTGAAACTACTAGATGGATATTCATGAAACTTTACAGAAATGTTGCCCATGAAGTCTAGTTGATCCTAGCAAAAATTCATGTTGATGTGAAATCCAAGATGGCCGCCAAAGCTAAAAATATATTTTTTAAAATACAAATTTGTAGCAACTTCTTCTTGAAAACTCTAAGTGATATTGATATGGGACTTTTTCTAAAATGATCAGCATGACATGATGTTGGTCCTTGTCGAAAATCGTTTTGATTCGGCGTTAAACATGGCTGCCAGCGGCCATCTTTGTTTACATAGAGTTATATAATGAAAACTTGTAGCGACTACTCCTCTGAAACTACTTGCGGATTTTCATGAAACTTCACAGGAATGTTGCTCTTGATGTCTAATTGATCCTAGCAAAATTTCAGGTCGGCCGGAATTTCAAGATGGCCGCCACGGCTAAAAATAAATTTTCAAAATACAAGTTTGTAGCGACTACTTCTTGAAAACTATAAGTGATATTGATATGGGACTTTTTCTAAAATGATCAGCATGACATGATGTTGGTCCTTGTCAAAAATCGTTTTGATTCATGTTAAACATGGCTGTCAGCGGCCATCTTTGTTTACATAGAGTTATATAATGAAAACTTGTAGCGACTACTCCTCTGAAACTACTTGACGGATTTTCATGAAACTTCACAGGAATGTTGCTCTTGATGTCTAATTGATCCTAGCAAAATTTCCGGTCGGCCAGAAATTCAAGATGGCCGCCACGGCTAAAAATAAAATTTCAAAAAACAAGTTTGTAGCGACTACTTCCTGAAATCAAAATCAATCAGTAGAGCTTCAAGGTCATTGACCTCTTGTTAGTCTCGTTTTAGATTTCCTGAAAGAAATCAGACTACATAAATCGTTAAAATAATCAGACTTTATAAATCATTATAATATGTTCTTATATATATTTACTTGTTTATACACCCGTTGACGGGAATTTGTTGATTTACATTTATACATAGTTTATATTACTACCATATCACCCCTTATTTGTAAATAGTTTTATCTTTATATATTTACATCAATTTTTATTTACAACTTCGTTTCTTCATCTTTCATCAGTTTTTGCGCACAGTATGACCTATTTTTGTGTTGACGTGCCGTAAAACACCATTCATTCATTTATTCATTCTATCACTAGAGCTTCAAGGTATTGACTGCTTGTTTATTGAGTGTTGAAATATTGATTACATTTTCATAAAAAACATCTTTTTTGGTGATTTTCTGCAGTAGGTCAGTCCAATTAATGCAAACTAAACAATTGTTTGGGTTCAGATTTATTCCATGTATGTTTTAAATGTGTCTGTTATGATTAAGCAGTCAAATATAACTCTGACAGTTAAAATGTTTTAAAAGTTTATTGTGAGTTCATGAATGATTTTTACATCAGCAAAAATCATCCGCATCCGGTGTACAGGCAAACATTTGCGCGGAAAAACGCCGAAAGAACTGAGCAAAACACAGTTTTAACCATGATTTCGATCGGCAATCGGTTACTTATGACAACGCTCAACTGTCACTGTGCCTGCATGCGGACACAGTTCCCCGAAAAAGTGTAGAACTTCCATGTAAAAACGGAAAACTTTTAAGGTACTACGACACCGTTTCAGGTGTAATATTATTTTACGGCTCCCAACTCACACATGTCTAATTTTCGGCTCCTACAAAAAATTCCGGCTCCAGGTCAAAAACCTTCTCGCCTCTCACCGCTGTCGGTTCAAATCCCACTGAGAGCTCATTGACAACTTATAAGTGAGATAGTGTCGATTCTTACGGATGGCCTGAGGTATACAGTACTGGTTCTACCCAGGAAAAATGGCATGGTCTGCCTCTAACACAAAAATATTTACCGTCATATATAACCTAAAATATTCTAAAAATGACATAAAACTCTATTCAAACAAAGTGAAACAAACAATAAATTGACACATGAATCTGTCGAGAATAAATGAATAATGTGCAATAGTTCAAGAAAATGAATCATGTTCTATGAAGTAGTGCGAGTGGGTGGGGAACCAGCATGACTACACACTTGTATTAATTTGATCTATGACTCCTTGTATTACAGGTATTCATTATTGGACCAGATTACAAACTGAAGTTGTCCATGTTATACCCTGCCACAACAGGTAGAAACTTCGAGTAAGTACTGATTGATTCTAACGAAAGCTCTATGAACTTATTTTAATCACTCTCGATGTCTTCCTGGGTAGAACCAGTACTAAGCAAATGCAGATAAAGTGTCTTGTTCAAGGACACAACACATATGGTCATGGCAGGGATTGATGATTATACTACATAACGGGGGAGGATGTGACACTATGGTCATGGTGGCGATTGATGATTATACTACATAACGGGGGAGGATGTGACACTTTCGTCATGGCGGGGATTGATGATTATACTACATAACGGGGGAGGATGTGACACTCTGGTCATGGCGGGGATTGATGATTATACTACATAACGGGGGAGGATGTGACACTATGGTCAAGACGGGGATTGATGATTATACTACACAACGGGGGAGGATGTGACACTATGGTCATGGCGGGGATTGATGATTATACTACATAACGGGGGAGGATGTGACACTATGGTCAAGACGGGGATTGATGATTATACTACATAACGGGGGAGGATGTGACACTATGGTCATGGCGGGGATTGATGATTATACTACATAACGGGGGAGGATATGACACTATGGTCATGACAGGGATTGATGATTATACTACATAACGGGGAGGATGTGACACTATGGTCATGGCGGGGATTGATGATTATACTACATAACGGGGAGGATGTGACACTATGATCATGGCGGGGATTGATGATTATACTACATAACGGGGGAGGATGTGACACTATGGTCATGGCGGGGATTGATGATTATACTACATAACGCGGGAGGATGTGACACTATCGTTATGGCGGGGATTGATTATAATACTACATAACGAGGGAGGATGTGACACTATGGTTATGGCAGGGATTGATGATTATACTACATAACGGGGGAGGATGTGACACTATGGTCATGGCGGTGTTTGATGATTATACTACATAACGGGGGAGGATGTGACACTATGGTCATGGCGGGGATTGATGATTATACTACATAACGGGGGAGGATGTGACACTATGGTCATGGCGGGGATTGATGATTATACTACATAACGGGGGAGGATGTGACACTATGGTCATGGCGGGGATTGATGATTATACTACATAACGGGGGAGGATGTGACACTATGGTCATGGCGGGGATTGATGATTATACTACATAACGGGGGAGGATTTGACACTATGGTCATGGAGGGGATTGATGATTATACTACATAACGGGGGAGGATGTGACACTATGGTCATGGCGAGGATTGATGATTATACTACATAACGGGGGAGGATGTGACACTACGGTCATGGCGGGGATTGATGATTATACTACATAACGAGGGAGGATGTGACACTATGGTCATGGCGGGGATTGATGATTATACTACACAACGGGGGAGGATGTGACACTATGGTCATGGCAGGGATTGATGATTATACTACATAACGGGGGAGGATGTAACACTATGGTCATGGCGGGGATTGATGATTATACTACATAACGGGGGAGGATGTGACACTATGGTCATGACGGGGATTGATGTTTATACTACATAACGGGGGAGGATGTGACACTATGGTCATGGCGGGGATTGATGATTATACTACATAACGGGGGAGGATGTGACACTATGGTCATGACGGGGATTGATGTTTATACTACATAACGGGGGAGGATGTGACACTATGGTCATGGCGGGGATTGATGATTATACTAGATAAAGGGGGAGGATGTGACACTATGGTCATGGCGGGGATTGATGATTATACTACATAACGGGGGAGGATGTGACACTATGGTCATGGCAGGGATTAATGATTATACTACATAACGGGGGAGGATGTGACACTATGGTCATGGCGGGGATTGATGATTATACTACATAACGGGGGAGGATGTGACACTAAGGTCATGGCGGGGATTGATGATTATACTACATAACGAGGGAGGATGTGACACTATGGTCATGGCGGGGATTGATGATTATACTACATAACGGGCGAGGATGTGACACTGTGGTCATGGCGGGGATTGATGATTATACTACATAACGGGGGAGGATGTGACACTTTGGTCATGGCGGGGATGGATGATTATACTACATAACGGGGGAGGATGTGACACTATGGTCATGGCAGGTATTGATGATTATACTACATAACGGAGGAGGATGTGACACTATGGTCATGGCGAGGATTGATGATTATATTCCGTAACGGGGGAGGATGTGACACTATTGTAACTGTAGATAAAGAACAAGATAACATTGCTTGGCGATGACCCCTGGAGGTTTTGATTGTTTTATTCTTAATTGCCTTTCTCAGTGAGATTTATTGGAATTTAAACTGCATTTTTATGCACCCCCAAAAGGTTTAGGAGCTATCAAATTGCCTTGACCTATTATCACAGTCCAGGGTTCAAAGGTCTAAAGTTTGTAAACTTTTAACTGTCAAATCAGTGGAGGTATCACGACCATATCAAGCACTCAAAATTAATTGAATTGAATTGGGTTTTAAGGTTATATGGCGCCTTACAGGAATGAACGTGCCAGGCTCATCCTCCATTCACTCGAAATGAAACTATTATACCTTTATTTATTTAATAATATTAACAACCAGAACCCTATCACGAAGGACAAGGTTAACTTGGCGGTCAGACATAAAAGTCAGTATTTTGCATTGGGTCTGTTTCTGTTGAACTGTGATAAGGTTTTCTGATATTTCACAAGTGTTTATCTCAAGAGGGAAGTAACCAGTTCAGTATGCAGCCTTTAGTTGTATTCCTTCTCTTGTACAGGTTATCTACATGACTGATGGGATCTTGAGTGACATGATTAGGCAAACAGTGTTATCAAAAGATGTTTGACTTTAGATTATAATTATCTGAAACGTTTTATTATCCATCTGAATGCAGAAATCAGTAAGAAAATAAAACCATCCACTATTTAAGATGGATCGTAATAGTAGTCCGTACTTTGACAGGAGACAGTGTCACACATGTTGATCATGTTCTCAGGTAAAATGACACTTATCCAGTCCTTACACGTGGCTCCATGTGTCGCACTTTAACACGTGTGTATGTGTCACACCCGTACACACAGGGTCATATGTCACACCCTTACACACAGGGCCATTTGTTACATCCTTACACATAGGGTACTTTGTTACATCTTTACACATAGGGTACTTTGTTACATCCTTACACATAGGGTACTTTGTTACATCCTTACACATAGGGTACTTTGTTACATCCTTACACATAGGATACTTTGTTACATCCTTACACATAGGACCATTTGTTAAATCCTTACACATAGGGTACTTTGTTACATCTTTACACATAGGGTACTTTGTTACATCCTTACACATAGGGTTCTTTGTTACATCCTTACACATAGGGTACTTTGTTACATCTTTACACATAGGGTACTTTGTTACATCCTTACACATAGGGTTCTTTGTTACACCCTTACACATAGGGTACTTTGTTACATCCTTACACATAGGGTACTTTGTTACATCCTTTCACATAGGACCATTTGTTACATCCTTACACACAGGGCCATTTGTTACATCCTTATACACAGGACCATTTGTTACATTCTTATGCACAGGGCCATTTGTTACACCCTTACACATAGGGTACTTTTTACATCCTTACACATAGGGTACTTTGTTACATCCTTTCACATAGGACCATTTGTTACATCCTTACACACAGGGCCATTTGTTACATCCTTACACACAGGACCATTTGTTACATCCTTACACACAGGACTATTTGTTACAGGACCATTTGTTACACCCTTACACACAGGGCCATTTGTTACACCCTTACACACAGGACCATTTGTCACACCTTAACACATACAACCATTTGTTACACCCTTACACATAGGACCATTTGTTACATGACCATTTGTTACACCCTTACACACAGGGCCATTTGTTACACCCTTACACACAGGACCATTTGTTACACCCTTACACATACGACCATTTGTTACATCCTTACACATACGACCAATTGTTACACCCTTAAACATAGGGTCATTTGTTACATCCTTCCACATAGGACCATTTGTTACATCCTTACACACAGGACCATTTGTTACACCCTTACACACAGGGCCATTTGTTACACCCTTACACACAGGACCATTTGTTACATCCCTACATGCAGGACCATTTGTTACATCCTTACACACAGGACCATTTGTTACATCCTTACACACAGAGCTAATTGTTACACCCTTAGACATAGGGCCATTTGTTATACCCTTACACTTAGGGCCAATTGTTACATCCTTACACACAGACCTAATTGTTACATCCTTACACAAGGGCCATTTGTTACACCCTTACACACAGCGTCAATTGTTACACCTTTACACATATGACCATTTGTTACACCCTCAAACACAGGGACATGTGTTACACCCTTACACACAGGTTCATTTGTTACATCTATGCACGTAAGGCCATTTTACACCCTTACACACAGGGATCATTTGTTACATCCTTACACATAGGGCCATTTGTTACATCCTTACACATAGGGCCATTTGTTACACCCTTACACACAGTGCCATTTGTTACACCCTTACACATAGGGCCATTTGTTACACCTTTACACATAGGGCCATTTGTAACACCCTTACACATAGGGCCATTTGTTACATCCTTACACATAGGGCCATTTGTTACACCCTTACACATAGGGCCATTTGTTACATCCTTACACATAGGGTCATTTGTTACACCCTTACACACATGACCATTTGTTACACCCTTACACACAGAGCTAAAAGTTACACCCTTACACATAGGGCCATTTGTTACACCCTTACACATTGGACCATTTGTTACACCCCTATATACAGAGCTAAAAGTAACACCCTTACACATAGGGTCATTTGTTACACCCTTATTTTTTACACCCTTACACACAGGGCCATTTGTTACATCCTTACACATAGGACCATTTGTTACATCCTTACACATAGGGACATTTTTTACATCCTTACACATAGGACCATTTGTTACATCCTTTCACATAGGGCCATTTGTTACATCCTTAAACATAGGGCCATTTGTTACATCCTTACACATAGGGCCCTTTGGTACACCCTTACACACAGGGCCATTTGTTACACCCTTACACACAGGGCCATTTGTTACATCCTTACACATAGGACCATTTGTTACATCCTTACACATAGGGCCATTTTTTACATCCTTACACATAGGACCATTTGTTACATCCTTACACATAGGGCCATTTGTTACACCCTTACACATAGGGTCATTTGTTACATCCTTACACATAGGGCCATTTGTTACACCCTTACACATAGGGCCATTTATTACATCCTTACACATAGGGCCATTTGTTACACCCTAACACATAGGGCCATTTGTTACATCCTTACACATAGGGCCATTTGTTACATCCTTTAAAGAACCATAGGAATCTATTAGATAATAAGAGTAGGGCACGGTTCCTGGATTCCTATGTATCCTTCCCCTCTCTCTGGGGCGGCTCTAAATAACCTATACTGTGTTGATGTACATTCCAGTTACTTCCTTACCCATAGGGCCATTTGTTACACCCTTACACATAGGACCATTTGTTACATCCTCACACATAGGACCATTTGTTACACCCTTACACATAGTGCCATCTGTTACATCCTTACACACAGGGCCATTTATTACACCCTTACACACATGGCCATTTGTTACATCCTTACACATAGGGCCATTTGTTACACCCTTACACATAGGGCCATTTGTTACATCCTTACACATAGGGCCATTTGTTACATCCTTACACATAGGGCCATTTGTTACACCCTTACACATAGGGCCATTTATTACACCCTTACACACAGGATCATTTGTTACATCCTTACACAAGGGCCATTTGTTACACCCTTACACATAGGACCATTTGTTACACCCTTACACATAGGGCCATTTCTTACATCCTTACACATAGGGCCATTTTTTATACCCTTACACACAGGACCATTTGTTACACCGTTACACACAGAGCTAAAAGTAACACCCTTACACATAGGGCCATTTGGTTACACCCTTACACACAGGACCATTTGTTACACCATTACACACAGAGCTAAAAGTTAAACCCTTACACATAGGACCACTTGTTACACTGTTACACACAGGGCTATTTGTTACACAATATTATATTATATTAACCATGTTTTACTAAAAACTGTACACCTAATACGACCAGAACTTGACCGATGTGAACGGAAGTCGGCCATTATGAAAAATCACCAAGGCCAATATGAAGAAACAGGTTAATACAAGCTTTAAGTGATGTCATTCACGTTAAGTGATGTCATTCACGTTAAGTGATGTCATTCGCGTTAAGTGATGTTATTCGCGTTAAGTGATGTCATTCACGTTAAGTGATGTCATTCGCGCTCGCTTATCGATCTATAAATAAAATTAACGCTACTGTAAGTTAGTTGTCTACTAAGTGTAAGTTAGTTAGTAACATTGTCATTAATTAAGTGTTTTCATATTGTCCGAGTTATTCATCCTTGGACCAATAACTGGGCCAATATGATATCACTTAATAACATCATAGCATTGATATATTTATCATAGAGATACCTAAATATAAACTATTTTTGCAGTGAGATATACCGTGTGGTGGAATCTCTACAGCTAACAGCTTACAAGAAAGTTGCAACACCTGTCAATTGGAAGGTAAGTTCGGTTGCATTTAAGTCTTCAATATGTGGAAGGTAAATATTGGTGAATAAAGTGTTCAATAAATAAAGGTAAGTATGGGTGCATTTAATTGTTCAATAAGTGGAAGGTAAGTATGGGTGCATTTAAGTGTTCAATAAGTGGAAGGTAAGTATGGGTGCATTTAAATGTTCAGTAAATGGAAGGTAAGTATGTGTGCATTTAAATGTTCAATAAGTGGAAGGTAAGTATTGGTGCATTTAAGTGTTCAGTAAGTGGAAGGTAAGTATGAGTGCATTTAAGTGTTCAACAAGTGGAATGTAAGTATTGGTGCATTTAAGTGTTCAGTAAGTGGAAGGTAAGTATTGGTGCATTTAAGTGAAGTGGAGGGTAAGTATTGGTGCATTTAAGTGTTCAATAAGTAAAGGTACATATTGATGCATTTAAGTGTTCAGTAAGTGGAAGGTAAATATTGGTGCATTTAAGTGTTCAGTAAGTGGAACTTAAATACTGGTGCATTTAAGTGTTCAGTAAGTGGAAGGTAATGATGTGTGCATTTAAGTGCTCAGTAAGTGGAAGGTAAGTATTGGTGCATTAAAGTGTTCAATAAGTGGAAGGTAAATATTTGTGCATTTAAGTGTTCAGTAAGTGGAAGGTAATTATTGGTGTTCAGTAAGTGGAAGGTAAATATTGGTGCATTTAAGTCTTCAATAAGTGGAAGGTGAATATGGGAGCATTAAAGTGTTCAGTAAGTGGAAGGTAATTATTGGTGCATTTAAGTGTTCAATAAGTGGAAGGTAAGTATTGGTGCATTAAAGTGTTCAATAAGTGGAAGGTAAATATTGGTGCATTTAAGTGTTCAGTAAGTGGATTTGTTTGTTTGTTTGTATGGTGTTTTACATCATTTTCAACACATGTTAGGTTATATATGACGGTCGATTTTTGTGTGGTGCATGCAGACCACCCACTTTTCCTGGGTAGAACCAGTACTGTACATCTCCCGCCATCCGTAAGAATGGACACTTCCCCAGTTACAAGTCGAATCAGTAAGTAGAAGGTAAATATTGGTGCATTTAAGTGTTCAATAAGTGGAAGGTAAGTATGGGTGCATTTAAGTGTTCAGTAAGTGGAAGGTAAATATTGGTGCAATGTTCAATAAATGAAGGTAATTATTGGTGCATTTAAGTGTTCAGTAAGTGGAAGGTAAATATTGGTGCATTTAAATGTTCAATGAGTGGAAGGTAAAAGATATGGGTGCATTTAAGTGTTCAGTACGTGGAAGGTAAATATGGGGCATTTAAGTGTTCAAAACTGTGGAAGGGGTATTGTAAAGGCACCCATGTAAGGAACATAGGGAATATCATAGGGAATATTTCATTAATCATGCTAGAGTATGGTGAGGCAGTGTCTTAGATAAGCGTGTTCTATCATGGCATACCTTGGGAGAGAGTTCTTTGAAAATTAATCACGGATTCTTAGCTCCCACTTTAATACCAGTGTTAATTACTTTTTCCTTACAATCTAGAGTTCTAAAATGCAGAGGAGATGTTGTTGATGTATAACCGATGATTACATTGTAACCAAAATGTTGCAAATTGGAGTTGTGGTTAAGGAACTTGCGTTCCTTATTTAAAACAAGTCATATGACTCCAACTGGGGCCGCAGTGGCCCAGTGGATAACACGTTCCACTCTGAATCAGGAAATTAAGGGTTCAAGCTTCTCTGGCACCACTGGCTTACTTTGGGGTGTCGTAAGGCAAAACACCGCTGGCCTTATTCATCGGATGGGATCGTAAACCAGGCAGTTACCTGTATGGGAGCCTATCCTTTGCTCCAAGCACGTTCAAGAACCATAGGAACTTTTCCTAGGTTCCTATGTATCTTTCCTCTACCGCGCATGACCTAGTGATAGAGTGGCCGCTTCGCATGCGTAAAACTCCATGCATACATCATCTCTCTGGGGACGCTTGAAAAAACTGTGATTAAACATTAAACAAAAATTATATTCTTCATTAACGAGCAAGTCCTATATACATATACAATCCCAGTGGCGTACCTTCCTTTACACATATACAATCCCAGTGGCGTACCTTCCTATACACATATACAATCCCAGTGGCATACCTGTTTATAGGCACTTCAGGCCCAGGCCTACAAAATTTCCCCAGGTATGAAAGTTCTAAAAATTGTTTAAAATGACGGAGGAGTGATGAAAAGGGGGTGTTGTAATATAATCCAGAATGTTGACATTTTGTAATAACGCTTTGCCAATAAAGTATTGAAATCTTCGTAAAAATGACGATATCTATTTGAGTTCTGTTTATTCCACAAAAGTTCTGCCAAATTTGTCAGAATGTACCATTATATTTTATTTACAAAAATAATCTGGGTGAGCATGCCAAAATCCACTAAGCAACTTCGCATTTGAGGTTCTCAGTTGCTTGGACCTGCAACTTAAAACCGGCCAGCTGCTACACCCCTGAATCCTCCTGGAATGTAAAAAAAAAACAGATGAATATTCCACCCATATTATAATAAGAATAGGGTGATCCTGAATTTCTCTGTAAATTAGGGAGTAGCCCAAAAATTGTATTGAGATGACTTTGACAACAATTCAATTCATTCCAGAGCGGAGACGACTGCATGGTGATCCCATCTGTGAAGCCTGAGGAAATGGCGACCCTGTTCCCAAAGGGTGTTGAGGTCAGAAAGATGCCATCCGGAAAAGGATACATGCGATTTACCAAAGACCCATCAAAGTAAAGAGAAGGTGTTCCTCATTGTGGAAGAGTAGTAAAGGGAGATAATAGGACTTTTCGACACAAAGGAAATGCTTAAAAGATTTAAGACCAAATCATGATTTTTGCTAATAATGTATAGTGTACCATATTTTCACCATTAAAGGGACTCGCCTCAATCTTGAAGTAGTTGGCATAAGTTAAAATTAGCAGCTGTTATTAATCGGGTTTCATTTTTACTTTATATTTGCTGGGGCTTCTCATCGGGGATTGGGTGCATAAAGGGACACATATTGTAAATATTCTTTAGCAATAAAAGGGTTAGGGGTAAAGAAATAGGTTTTGAAAGACAGTTTTATTTCTGAAATATGATATTTGGAGGTGGGTGGGGAATGCTAGCATTTACAGAATGTGTATTTATATGTTGGAACGAATCTCCTGCCATGTTATCTCCACAAATAGGTGATATTTACAGAATCCAATTAAAGAAGATTATGATTTTTGTTATATAAAAATGTATTGCGTAGAATTATCTCGTAAGGAAGTTATACCTGCGTATATATATATATATAAACTGAAAGGAAAAAGAAACGCATGATCAAAAAATTGCCTATACTACCTTATTATATACACCTAATTCCACCTAATATTCCAGATATTTGTACAAAGGGGCTACAACTAATTACAGAAAAGACAACTCTGTCATGTAGTAGACTTTTTAATCAAGTATTCTTTGTTACACGAAATTCATAAATGTTGAGTTTCGCTTGAAAAAGTCGAGCCATTTCAGTATTGTGTTTAATGTTGAGAGATTGCAACGTTTGCTCAAATGCGCATTCTGTCAATAATGAAACTTTAAAGGGGTAACCATTGGTGTGTTTGATGCTGGTATAACCTTCTTTCTGAAAGTACAGGCCTAATGTCGCCCTATACCATTCGTTTAGTAGTAGCATATTAAACACAATATATATCGGAAATACCCATTATGCGTTTCATTTTCTTTCAGTATACACACTCTTGTTTACCATCTTAAAGGGACATACGGCAATCAAGATTTAATTGTATAAAATCTTTTTAGAATTAAATTTATTCTAAATTGACAAATTCCAAAATGAATATGCCATGTTTGGTACCAAAGTTTTTATAATTCCATTGCCAATATCATGTTGTCATTTGTTTTTCAATAGGTCCAATCATTAAGGGACTGTCGCTTGATAAAGAGGATAGGGTGTAAAGTAAAATTTTCAAAAGTGTACACTTTCTTTTGCAACTGAGTATAGTATCATTTTCAGTTTAACCCTGCTTGCATATAACGAAATAAAACTTAATAAAATTTGGAATGTCTTCATTTTTTTTCTTTCGCTATTTTGCTGTAGGCTAAGTATATTATTGGTGCTCAGGGCTTTTCCTAGGTATTTTGGGAAAAAGGCCCCTAGATTATTATGAACAATTATCATTTAAATAGTGATTTGAACCTGTTAGAGTGGTAACAACAATCAGTTAATGAAATGAGAGTGTGGAGTGATGCCAACCAGGGTTTGACATTAACAGTTGTCCCCTTGTCCTGTGCCATGTAATTGTCCCTGGTGACCTGTCCTATGGACAACTAAATTTTATAAAAAGAAATGAATTTTACATCTTTAAAACTTGTGACTGAAAAAATGTCAAAACATTGGTGAGCACATTGTAAATGACAAATAAAAACCATCTTGTTTTCATTGGTGGAATGCAACTGATTGAATGTAATTGCACTTTCATGATTGATATTGTTTTTTGTATCACTTTTACATGAAGTGCGGGGACAAGTAAATTTGACTGGGGACAAGTAAATTGTGTAAGTAACTTGCCAACACAATAGAAAATGTCTTTAATTTTAAGCTCTAATGGCCGAAGGCCAGCAGAGCTTATGGGATGCCGAGTTGTCCGTCGTCCGTCCGTCCGTCGTCCGTTGTTAACTTTTGTCTCGTTAAGACGATAGGGCCTTCATTTTTCATCCGATCTTTACCAAACTTTAACAGGTTGTTAATATCAATGAAAGCTCGGATAAGTTCGAAAACCAGTTCGGACCAGTAACAGCGGAGTTATGATCCTTGATTTAGTTAAAAATGCTATATTTTGCCTGGTTAAGACGATAGGGCCTTAGTTTTTCATCCTATCTTTACCAAACTTTACCACATTGTTAATATCAATGAAAGCTCGGACAAGTTCAAAAACCAGCCATATCGGACTAGTATCAGCGGAGTTGTAGCCCTTGATTTAGTTAAAAATGCTATATTTTGCATCATTAAGACCCTACGGGCTTCATTGTTCATCCGATCTTTACCAATCTTTATCAGATTGTTAATGTCATTGAAAGCTCGAACAAGTTTGAAAAACAGCCATATCGGAATAGTAACAGCGGAGTTATGGCCCTTGATTTAGTTAAAAATGCTGTATTTTGCCTCGTTAAGACTATAGGGGCATCATTGTTCATTCCATCTTTTCCAAACTTTATCAGATTGTTAATATCAATGAAAGCTCGGACAAGTTTGAAAACCAGCCATATCGGACCAGTAACATTGGAGTTATGGCCCTTGATTTACTTCAAAATGATATATTTTGCCTCTTTAAGACAATAGGGCCTTCATTTTTCATCCGATCTTTACCAAACTTCATCAGATTGTTAATGTCTATGAAAGCTTGGTCAAGTTCGAAAACCAACCAGATCGGACCAGTAACAGCGGAGTTATGGCCCTTGATTTTGTTAAAAATGCTATAATTTGCCTCGTCATACGATAGGGCCTTCATTTTGCATCTGATCTTTGCCAAACTTTACCAGATTTTACAACTGTCTTTTTTATATTATTATTAATTGTATATTTTTTTATTTTTTTTAATTAATATTATTTTTTTTTTTATTTTTTTTTATTTTTTGAAATTATTCCTTTTTTTTCATATTTCTTTTTTTAGGTCTATGTTGGACCAGTCGGACCAGTAACAGAGGAGTTATGGCTCTTGATTTAGTTAAAAATGCTATATTTTGCCTCGTTAATACGGTATGGCTTTCATTTTTCATCTGATCTTTACCAAACATTACTAGATTCTTTAGTTATGGCCCTTGATTTAGTTAAAAAGCTGTTTTTGCCCGAAACTTTCAAAAAAACGTTAATGGCAGTCACTCGCTTCATTGATGTTATAAGAGCCGTGTTAGCCAGTAGAGCGTCCACAGGCCCTCTTGTTTTATTTATTTTTTGATGGATTGGGAATTTTTCTTTAAATTGGGAAAAACAAGGTTTTTTTGCCATTGGGAAGGGGCCGTTTTTCGGCCCCGTGGCACTCCTAGGTAAAGCCCTGGTGCTATATAGTCAGCAATACGTAACAGACAAAAACAATTTGTTTGGAACTCTACGAAAACTTACTGTTACATGTTAATGATTCGCAAATATACAAGTTGTGTAGAAAAACTAACGGAAAGCCAGCAGTTTTAAAATTTATACATTTCCATTGGTGCCTTTGATATTATACTAATATGTTAAAGGGAGTACATCAGGCTTTTCAAAGGGGTCTAGGGGTCCGACTTAAAATTGACAAATAATGATATTTTCTGTTTTAAAGCGTTTAAACATAATGAATGATCCTAAGAATGACCCCTTAGTTACAAGGAAATTCATTCTGTACAGTAATACGTGCTATCCTAGGTTACGCATTAGGGTTAATTTTAGCATTTTATGCCCGATTCCGTCCTAGCTATATGGTGTATTCGAAGTTTAAACCTTAACAATATGGTTCGAACATCATATTTTGATGGTTATAAGTGTTTTATCATGAATTGGAACATTTTTATAATTTAAGATATTTCTAGAAAAATCCTGATGTACTCCCTTTAAGAAATATCTGTATACTTTGTTTTACATTTAGATCTGTGTTGTGTTGGGTTACATTTAGATCTGGGTTGGGTTGGGTTACATTTAGATCTGGGTTGTGTTGGGTTACATTTAGATCTGGGTTGTGTTGGGTTACATTTAGATCTGGGTTGTGTTGGGCTACATTTGTAATACATTCCAGCTATCATGCCAATCGTAGATCACTCTACAGCAATGCTTTGTGCTCGCCATTCGGCATGAAATAAAATATATTCGTATTTATACAGTTTGTTATTCATTTTGTCCTATAAGTACACTACTCAACTTTTATAATCGGTCACCCAGGTTTATTTTAAAAATAACACGAATACTAAAAAATGGAAATCACCGAAACACATACCAATATTTTATTAAGTTTATCGACAAGGGTTTAGTCCAATCAAAGCAGATTAAGTTTTTTAAATAGTTAGCGATATTAAACGCCAGTTCAAATTTCAAATGAAAATATGAATTATTAAAAAATATACAATTTTTTGAAAAGTGACCGATTATAAAAGTTGAGTAGTGTATATTGATAAAGCATTTTTTAATTTTTGAAGTGGAATTGAATGAACTATAAATGATGACAACCAGTACACCGCATAAGAAATGGTCGCTTCAATCACCCAGCCTGCTTCTGATTTCCTCGCTATGCTATAATCTTCAGAACCAATGCCTGGGGAAGAATGAAAGTTTGAAATCGCCCGTGAGGAATCATCAGTATGTCTAGTAGCACATATTGTCAGGACGTTCTGGTTGAATGATTTTTGGCAGAGTTACGGGACTTCGAATTTTTCCCATTATGAAGCTTGTCCGCTCCAACTCCTATGTTTTTTGCGCGCTTTTCGTTAACTTGATGTCTAGTAGCGCATATAGGCACTTAATAGCAATTATCAGTATGGTGTCCAGTAGCGCATATTGTCAGGACGTTACGGTTGAATTTTATTTTGGTGGAGTTACTGGACTTTGAAGTTGTTCAAATCTAAAGCTTGTCCGATCAACTCCTACGTTTTCATCCAAACACACCGCACATGCAGAGGGGTAGGACCCCCCTCCCCCCCCTCCACCCCACCCCCCACCCATTCATATTCATTTTGTCATTTTTTGTTCATGCTCATTAAAGGTCTTCATCATGACCCCTGCATTGTTTCAGGTGCCATATCGCTCACATCACCTAAGAGCAGTGGCAGAAAAACAATAAAAGTGGCTCCAGCGTAAATGGAGTGTCTACAATAGAATTTGCAACAACACTGAAGTTCAGGGTGAGAATGTCCTAGGCCCATTCTCCATATTTTATCTCGAAGTACATGGAGGATGAGCCTGGCATGTTCATGCCTGTTAGGCACCATATAACCTTTCATGTGTTGGTGCGCCTTAAAACCCAATTCACTTCAATTCATCCGATTGCATTTGTGGGGCATCCATAGGTTCTAAGGATTTCTTTTTATCATAATTTGAAATAAAAGTGAGGTTTAAATCTTCACGTGGTTCTAAACAATTGCGCAATGTTTCATTTAAAAAGCTTGAACGTTTTAGGAGTTCACACCACAAATTATACAAAAAATCGAAGTTCTGCCACTTGTTTTTTTTTTCAAAATTTAAATTGGAGTGCACATCTTCACTTTGTTCTATACATTATACAAGTACGCAAAGTTTTATTTAAAAAAGTTCAAACTGTATACCATTTAGAGTTTGTGCCACAAACCAAACAAGATAGCTCTATATGCACCATTTTATGGCGGGTGTATAAACAAGTGGTGGGGCAGGAGGCGGATAGTCCGATATGGCTGGTTCTCAAATTCTCTAACTTGTCTGAGCTTTTATTGGTATTAATATTCTAAAGTCTGGTAAAGGTCTGATGAAAATTAACAAAAGACCTACATTGTTACCAAAGATAGCACATTCAATCAAGGGCCACAACTCTGCTGTTTCTGCTCAAATTTGGCTGCTTATTGAGCTTGTTCAAACTTCATTGATTTAAACACTGACCAAGTTTGATAAAGATCAGATGAAAAATGAAGTAGAAATTTAACGTAGCAAAATATACCATTTTTGTGCATGGCAGACACATAGGGATCTCCGTCCGTCATTGTTATCTGTCTGTCACACTTTAACCAGCAACCTAACCTTGACTTTAACTAGAACTATCACTGATGGTGATGAATACCCCAGCTTTTTGATCAGTTGTTATGTGTATATGAAGTTGGAGAACAACCCATTCAAAACTGTTTGAGGAATGCAAGTAATAAACATGTGTTGCGGGACGTGACACGACGGGTTAACAATGTGTTACGCGATGGGACGTTATGGGCAGCGTGATTCCTATATAGCCTTCACTTCACTTTGTCAAAGAGGGGTATAAAAACATGGCGAAATATTGACCTATGGTTATGAAACTTTTATACAGTTTTTCCTTCTCAATTATTCAATGCCACTGACCAGTCGAATAACACCGTTTCATTTTGACAGAGTTACGCCTCTTTTTGTAAAACCTTAACCTGCAACCTAACATGCTCATAACATGGCAAAATATTGACCTATGCTTAATATTTATAGGTTATTAGATTTGTATTGGGATATATGTACGAGTTCTTTTGCGTATTAATATTGCACGACTTTAGGAGCGCAATATTTATGCGCAAAAGAACGAGTGCATATATCCCAATGTAAATCTAATAACCTTTTTATTGCATATGCATTTTTAAATTCGAGAGAATAAAATAGGTTGTAACATTTAATTTTCACCAAAAACATTTATTTGAACATTGTCATTACATAATGGGAATTTTCACATGAAATCAACATTGTTTACATCACGTGACATACTTTGTTTGACATTAACAGAAAAGTGCACCAATCACGAACGAGTATACATTGCACACCCAATAGGACTTTACTACTCGTCAATATTGGCGAATATTGACATTTCCTGTTACATTGAAAGTAAACGGAGCTTGTAAATTCGTATGCAATAAGAAACTTTATACACTTTTTCTTTATCAATAAATCCATGCAATTGACATGTCCAAAAACTGTTTTTCATTTTGGCAGATTTATGTGCCCTTTTAATAACTTCTAACATCCAACCATACCTAGCTCATAACTTGGCAAAATATTGACCTATGGTCATGAAACTGTATACGGTTCTTCCTTATCAGTTATTCAGTGCAGAGGAAGGCCCCTTTTCATCAAACTTTAACAAGCTAAAAATAGTTTCAGCTCCATAGTTCATGAATAACTGCACCCCATATCATAAAACTATAGTTAGATTGTCGTTGCTGATATATGCACATGGCATGGAATACAGATTATATGGATGTATGGATGAATGGTGTTTTACGGCACGTCGACACATAAATAGGTCATATTGTGCAGATTATATGGGACACACTTCTAGTTCAGTAAATCAAGGGCCATGAATGGTTTTACTAATCAGATCTAGACCGGTTTTGAACTTTTTCAAGCTTTCATTAATATCAAACTGGTAGAGGTTGGTAACAAATAAGGAAAATTTCGCTTTAACATTCTGCCAAATGGTATTTTCAAGAAAACAAGGGCCACAGCTCTGGTGAAGAATGAAAATTTTAGAGTTAGCAACATAACGTTAACATACAACGATGGGGGACGGTATTCGATATGTCCGACTGGCACGCATGTTTGTTGACTGGCATGCATTGTTAATTGAGTTAAGCATGTTGATTGACAGGCATGTACCGGTATGCATGTTGACTAATGTATGCAGGTTTGTTGACAGGTTTGTTAATTGAGTTATGCATGTTGGTTGACAGGCATGTATGCGTGTTGACTAATGTATGCAGGTTTGTTGACAGGTTTGTTAATTGAGTTATGCATGTTAGTTGACGGGCATGTATGCGTGTGGACTAATGTATGCAGGTTTGTTGACGGGCATGTATGTGTGTTGACTAATGTATGCAGGTTTGTTGAAAGGCGTGTATGTGTGTGGACTAATGTATGCAGGTTAGTTAACGGGCAAGTATGTGTGTGGACTAATGTATGCAGGTTAGTTGACAGGCATGTATGTGTGGACTAATGTATGCAGGTTTGTTGACAGGTGTGTATGTGTGTGGACTAATGTATGCATGTTAGTTGACAGGCATGTATGCGTGTGGACTAATGTATGCATGTAAGTTGACGGGCATGTATGCGTGTGGACTAATGTATGCATGTTTGTTGACAGGCATGTATGTGTGTGGACTAATGTATGCATGTTAGTTGACATATGTATGCGTGTGGACTAATGTATGCATGTTTGTTGACAGGCATGTATGAGTGTGGACTAATATATGCATGTTTGTGGATTAATGTATGAATGTTAGTTGACAGGTGTGTATGCGTATGGACTAATGTATGCATGTTAGTTGACGGGCATGTATGCGTGTCGACTAATGTATGCATGTTTGTTGACAGGCATGTATGTGTGGGGACTAATGTATGCATGTTAGTTGACAGGCGTGTATGTGTGTTGACTAATGTATGCATGTTATTTGAAGGGCATGTATGTGTGTGGACTAATGTATGCATGTTAGTTGACGGGCATGTATGCGTGTGGACTAATGTTTGCAGGTTTGTTGACAGGTTTGTTGAGTTATGCATGTTAGTTGACAGGCGTGTATATGTGTGGACTAATGTATGCATGTTAGTTGATGGGCATGTATGCGTGTGGACTAATGTATGCAGATTTGTTGACCGGTTTGTTGAGTTATGCATGTTAGTTGACAGGCATGTTGTATGCATGTGGACTAATGTATGCAGGTTTTTTGATTGGTGTGTTGATAGGTGTGTTGATTAGTTTGTTGACCTGTTTGCTAATTGGTTTGCATGTTATTTTGACTGGTATGGGGTTAACTGTTGTTAATGACTGGTATTAAGGTCAACATTTAATCCGAGGCAGAGCATCTTGCTACGATATAAACGAACCAACGACCTCATAGATACAAGACAAACTCAGAATCCAGATTGATCACTTTTGTGAATGAAATAAAACAAAACATTTTGGTGAATGAAATAAAACAAAATGGAATAAAACAAAACATCTGGTGAATGAAATAAAACAAAACCCTTTGGTGAATGAAATAAAATAAAACATTTTGGTGATTGAAATAAAAAACACAAATGAAATCACAATTTTTTTTATTTTATTAGATGCATATTATACAAATGCAAGGGACTTCAGACATATATTTTGATATATATAATACTTGACTTAGGACATATATTTTGATATACATAATAATAGTATAGCGTGGTTTTGGTATATATAATACACTGATGGTATAGCTGTGGTATACACTGATGGTATAGCTGTGGTATACACTGATGGTATAGCTGTGGTATACACTGATGGTATAGCTGTGGTATACACTGATGGTATAGCTGTGGTATTTAATTCAGGTAAGTTGTGTGTAAAGCGTGTTCCAACTACCTTATGTTCAAAAAGAGGCTCGCCTTCAGAATTGAATCTAAAGATCAATAAAATAGACAAACAATATTTTGCAAATAAGTTTTACATGAAAAATGCAGTTATCCCAGAAGTCCAAAATAATAAAACTTTTGTTTTATTCATTTATATATGTAATGAATAAATGAATGGTGTTTTACAACTCTTTAACAGCTTAGGTCATATCGGGTTGGAATGGGGAATGGTCATGAACAAAACGTGACAATAATTGAGATGAAGATGAACTGAATTGGGTTTTAAGGCGCACCAACCCATGAAAAGGTTATATGGCGCCTAACAGGCATGAACATCCTCCATGTACATCGAGATAAAATATGGAGAATGGGCCTAGAACCTTCTCACCCTGAACTGCAGAGTTGCTGCAAATTCTATCGTAGAAACTCCATTTACGCTGGAGCCACGTTTATTGTTTTTCTGCCACTGCTCTTTTGATGCGAGCAAGATAGCACCTGAAACAATGCAAGGATCATGGTGAAGACCTTTAATGAACATGAACAAAAAATGATAAAATGAACATGAATTTGGGGGGATTCTACCCCTCTGCCTACCCCTCCAAAGGGGTCTGCAGTGGCCGTATTCTTTGCCCCGTGACCAAACGGGGCCCCTGGGAACCACACGGGGCGAGATGAATACTAGAAATGAATATCATTTCTTAATCCTCGTTCAATTCACAACCATAGTATTCAGTTTCCAGGCCACATTGGGGGACTTCTACATCCTGTTGTGACAAAGATGGCTATTTCTTTGGGCCGCCACCAACTGGGGCACCATGTTTAATCGACAGAAGCTTGCTTTTCCTGTTATATTTTCCGAGACTTTTGGAGACCCAACATTACCTCGATATTTTAAAAATCTGTTGCAGGAAATGTAATAACTGTTAGGTACCCAATACACCCATTTAAATGCCCCCTGTGGCATTGCATTTTATAAGTTGATACGGTGGTGTACACTGTAAGTTAATTTGAGTTGTTAGGTTCACTTGTGCACAACATACGACGATGATGCATAATTCCAGAGTAACGACAGTTCTCCAGATGTGTCAAAAAAATATAACAAGAACAAGAAAAGGCATGTCTATTGATAAAACATGGGAAATATTATCTTTGGTAAGTTAAGAAATTAAGAAATTTAAAAACAAAGCTTGTTTTATTATTCTGGAACTGTATCTACATGTGTAACATTACAAATATACACTTTGGTGTCAGATATGTGGGATGACAGTGTAAAGGATAAGGTATGATAAGGGGGTATTTTTGCCCCCAATATATTCAAAATGCAAAATAATAAGATCTACATGTAATCTGTCGTGCATGTTGAAGTAAATTGATCATTCTATCTTCAAAAGATATTTTTATTTTATTTATCTAGAAGAATTAACAGGGTCTCAAATATGGCATTTTTGATAGTTTTGTTTTTGGACCTTTCTGGGCAAGATTTTGATCCTAAAAACGTTCTCCGAGCAAACACAGTTTTTTGGCTGATGATGCATCCCTATCAAGTGCCTGTTTCAACAAAAAATCAGCTGTGCTCGAGGGTGCGCTCTGTATTTCCAAGACAAAAATCTGATTTAAAACTGCTGAAAATGAGCCAAAATGTCGTTTTTGAAAGAATTGCCTTGTTTATGAGGCTCTTAAACTCATGTAGAGCCTTCAAACGTACTTGTTTTAATAATGATTCAGTTCATTTGTAGCTAAACTAGATATTCAAAACTTGTGCATTAAAGCTTTCAATATTGGGGGCCAATTTTGTCCCTTACCTAGTCTTTTCAAGTATAACTTATTCTCAAAACCTGTTTTAGATCTATTTTATGTTTAGATCAATTTTATCAATCAGGTCAATTCTGGGAGCAAGTCCCTTTAACTGAAGCTTTTGTTCTTTTGATTATATATCTTGAGGCTTATCCAAAACCTGCAAGTGTTGTGTTTTATACAGAAAATTCAAAACCAGGATGTGTTGTCCATTATACAGTAAATGAAAACACACTTTCAGGTAAAACAGAAAGAAAATGAAAAATAGAAACATCGAGAAAATGTATTCACTTTCATTTGTTTACAACTGGTAAAAAGGAATGTGCACATGGGAAATTGTTTCCAGCATATCTTCGTCTTCTACGTAAGTTGGGTGTGTGCATAAAGACCCACTATTAAAAGGCACTCCACTTTGGTAACACTTGTTTAAAACATTCAGCACGTTCAGAAAATCCAGGTAGTCCGAATAAACAAACTTTTCCTAGCATACCAAAACTGTATAGCTAATATAACAATGACACTTATATTACTATCAAGGTAATACAGGCAAGTATATTACATCCAATTAGGGCTATTCCTTTTAAATGTACCTGGCTGGTGGTTGGGGGGACAAAATCTACTCCCCACCACACACACACAAACAAACAACAAAACAAGGCCAAATGTAAATTTAAATACAAAAGCCTTTAATAACTAAATCTATTTTACATTTATTATATAGAGAATCTTAAACGAGTTCCCATTTCATATAAGATTCATGAAAAGAGATATGAATTATTTTAATTTTAACGAGCCTTTTGGCGAGTTAAAAATAAAAATAATTCATAACGAGTTTCATAAATCTTATATGGAATGGGAACGAGTTTAAGATCCTTTTTATCACATAACATTGCAATCAAATTAGTTAAAATTAATTCAGATGGACATAGAACCGCCACGACGTCAGACACACTTTTGCACCAAAACGTCATAAAATATGTGACGTCGTAACGTCGCGTCTCGCACATAACGTTGCATTATTTTTTAAAAGCTGTCACAAATAAGTTTATGAACAGGTTTAACATCCAATCAAAATCGTTCCAGGTTGTATTAGACGTGTGTCATACAATAGAATATTAAATGGGTGTTCGACACTGCTAACAAGGGACGTTATGTGATAAAAAAACACTAGGACTTCTTTCTCTACATTACACAGGTCTTCTTCTTACAGTGCATTTCTTTCACATCTTTATCTAGTCACTAAAACCGTTAAATATGTGAAACTCGTTCAAAGGAATTTTTTTTTTTACATATTACAAATCGCTGGTTATTTTGCATCAATAATAAATATATTCAAACATATAGCAAAAAAAGTTTGAAAATCCAAAATAGCCTTTTTTTAAAATACATGTATATGCAAGCAGGTTTCAAGCAAAATGATACCGACATACTGGATTAATAAATTGAGGCACTAAGTTTAATGTCTGATAAATATTTGAGATTGCCAAGTGTCCCTTTAAGGAGAAAACTAAGTGTAAGTGAAGGTGCATATTAAGTAGCATATTGGGTTTTTTACACAGAGTTTGACAGATGGTACTAAATGAGGTTCATAAAATCAATAATATGGGACGGCCTGTTGTCAAAATAAGTGCCAGAATGAATATAGATTTTGTTACAGGGGTATGTATAAATATTGGTACTTTACCTTGGTAAGTATTGGATTTGACTACATATTTATTTTCAAGAAATGAAACATCTACAAGCAAAATCTTCAAAGGAATAGGTAATCCTTCCACAAGGCTACAATATGTGAGCATAAAATAATATATACAGCTGCCATTACTTGAAAAAGGAATATACATTTAACATTTTTGAGCGAGTTAAGAACAATGTCGATACCAACATTTCAACATGCATAAAATAACGTGCCGAAATGCATGATATCGTCAGCACAGTGAACAACGATATATAACCACAGCAAGAAGGCATTTCTTTTATTCGGTAGCTTAAAAGACTTACTATGCTGCAGATGACTGATGAATATATGAATTCAAAACTTTAAATGGATGCTGCCGTTGCTGCATTCGGAAAAGCAATAACCCAAATGTATTTTTTCTTCGAAAGGGCAAGACAAAAACTTAACAACTAAATAACTACATGTGAAATAATAATCCATTACAACGTTAGTAAGAGCACAGATATAGCTAGAAAAATAACATAAAAATATATTACAAGAAATGAAATGGGGGTTTTATGTCCTGTTAATGCATCATACTAGACTAGAGCATAAATAAAACAACTTAAGAATAATCATAAAATATATCAAAGATAAATGTAATCTATATCTAAAGTTTTCACAGTGATTGGACAATGTTAATGATGTCATGACTCAAATTTACCAGGATAATGTCAATCTCATTAAAATCAGACCCTTTATCACGCTGCGATACTCTATGCTACTAAGGATATGGCAACACTGCATTGGAGGTCACGTCAGATTGACCTTACGATTAGCCAATCAGATTTTAGCCTACAAAATTGCTCGGTATGGACTGCTTCAATGGTTGAACCCACACTAAAATAGTAAAATTACACTGGCAGAACGTCGCAAAAGTCCATGTCGCTACCGACTGAGCTTTTAAAGTGGGCCAGACGTACTAAAACATACTACTTAGAAAATCTCATGTCGCAGTAATCTCGATAGAATATATATTTTTCAGATACAGTTCCGAATGTTGACTTGCTTCGTATTCTTGATGTAAAACATGCCATTTAGTGCATGTCTTCGAATTTATCGTGCAATCCACAGCAATAACACACGAAGACTTTATCTTTTTTGTGGATAGATCTATGTGTTTAATGTGGATTTTCGTTTGTTCAGTTAACTCGACATCATCTAAAGTGCATATGAAACGCGCAATTTCATTGGTTGAATTTAGTGGATCTTCTCATGAATATTGAATAGATGAAAGGTCGATCTCCAAGGCGTAGCTGTCAGATCCTATAGCGGCGAGTTTCAAAGCGTAATTAGGATATGATTTTAATGAGATTGGGATGTCTTTCGGTGTTAGGTTTGAGACTAGAAATTTTCTTTCTACTTTCCTAATCATGTTCATCTGTAGAAATGTTCTTATAATATTTATCACATAACTTCGGGTGTGGGGTTGTAAGAAGCCATGACATAAATATTATAAAACACTAGTGTAATAAATACGCAAATGAAGTCTGAATCATCGCTGGGACTGCACTATTTTCGAAATAGGTCATTCGGGATTACGGAAATCGACGAGGTCTTGTATGGAGAAGATGAAAACAACGTAATTATATACCCAGGTTTTGTGATAAATAGAATCTCACATGTGCATATTTAATATTGAATTTATAAGTCGCTGGATAGAATGTTTACATACGAGGGTCATTCAATAAGTTCTGTCACTAACGCGTTTTAACAATTATAAACTCGTTGTGAGTATTAATTTTTGGTACCAAATGAAAGAGAGTTTCAAGACCATTCCATTGATGGTAAAATGAATGCTGTATCTTTTGTGTGACAAAAGTTATGGAACATTTAATACACACCACTTATACATACTGAGGCATTTTCGTCCTGAGTTTTTTTCAGGTATGGTAATTGTTACTTTTTTAAATGCCTGTTTCTCTTCAAGTACTTGTCGAAGACCTTTGAAATTTCTCATACATTACCAGTTATATCTGTGCATTACAAGATTTAGAATTTAAGCATGGTAGATGAAAAGGCATTGTCTTAGAAACTAACATTTTAAGCTAACGTGTAAAATTAATTTAATGATAAATGGACATTAAATGGAAGGGCAGTTTTCTAAAATAGCGTTTTTGGATGATCAATATTTTCACTAAACATTGTACAAAATTCTACAATAATGTGTTGAATATGAAATTTAAACACTGAAGGACTAGGATTTGTAAAAAAATATGAAAACATATTAATACTTTGAAAATATTTACGACATTTAAAAGATATTATAACATTTCCGTTAACAAAATGAAGAAAATCAGTGTTATTTCTGCTAAAATTAAGGGATATGCATTCACTTATATCTGGTTTGCAGCAAGACCTTTCCGAATTCTCGACAATCATTTTCATGGATTATGGGCGAATAACAACAGATGGCGTACAAGACAATTTAAAAGCATAGAATTATTCAAATAATTTTTACAACAATTTGTAACAAGGACATTTTCAGAGATGCCAGTATCCAAAAGGTGTGGTAGGGGGAGGTAATTCAGGGGTATAAATAACCGGAAATTTTTCATCTTTGTTGTGGAATTTAAGAGAGCGAACCCAGTAGTACTATAAATACACTACTTTATCTCAGTGTAATATCCAGTTCAAAGGATATATGCCTAGTGACAGAACTTTTTGAAGCACCCTCGTTTATAGGATCTTAAATGAGTTCTCATTCCATATATGTTTTAGGAAACAAGTTATGAACTATTTTAATGAGAGTTTTGGCGAGTTAAAATTAAAAAAATAATTCGTAACAAGTTTCACAAAACTTATATGGAACTGAGATGAGTTTAAGATGCTTTTATCACATACAATACAGTCAACTGTGTTAACAAATAATAAGATAAACATAATAACGCCACAACGTCGGACAGAACGTTAGCACCGAATCATCATGTGACAACATTAAATCATATCCGTTATGCTGTAAACAACGTTGGATATCAGATATTTCTTTGAAAAACTTTTTAAACAATTACAAACTAATTTGTATAACTTTAATTATTTGTTTATATCAGCTGTTGATATATTAGGTTTACGACTTAGATCGGGCTGAATTTGGGATAAATAAAATAAAATTTGCATAGTGTTAGTTTGAATACATTGTGTTCCCAACCAAAATTGTTCCAGGTTGTAGTAGTGTACCAATGTGTACATACATTAGAATATGAAATGGGTGTTCGATACGACTAACAAGGGCAGTTTTGGGATAAATCATTTTATCCAAGTCCGAGAATTTTTTTTCCTTATGTAACAGAGGTCTATAATGGGCCCCTTTTCAACTGAAAATTTTACCATTTTTTTCCCCCAGCTGTGGCAGAAATCTTTCCCAATCGGAAGGCAGCAGTCTCTCAGAATTTGCGAAAAAGCATACATTCTGCAGTATGTTTTTGTAGTCAGTTCTGATTGCGAAGTAATTATAAAAAACAATGGATGAAAATATAAATAAAGCGTATTATTGTCATATTACTTAATTGATGAAATCCTAAATATTTTCCAAAATGAGAAATAAGCGCATTTTTCTTTCCCAAAAGGGGAGAAAAAGCACCATCTTTAGTTTAATTAATACTGAACAGGCACCAATCCTTCATTAACTACATGCTAACGCTAAATCTTAAACTAACCAGACAAAAATCTTATTTTATCCTAGTTACAAATCGAAATTATAACTTTAAAGACGTACTAGGATAAAGTTAGGGAATACACTAAAGTTTATATGTTTTGTTCTCTCAAACACCCTATTCCTCATTGCTAGCATTTTTAGGATTTGTATCTCTACCGACCATAAGAACTTCATTAGTATCCAGGATTTATGCTTAGGCCAAAAAAAAAAGTGTTTCCTATTGCATGCTCTAAAAAAAAAAATGGTAGGTTGGTAGGCATTTTTTTTTCTTTTTCTTTTTCTTTTTTTTTGGAGCAAGATATTGTGAGATTCTACATGTATTTATCTCATAAACCCCATACAAGTTGATGATACAACTGAAAGTTTCTCTGTGATGTCAGTTTACCTCAAAATATTGTGATAAATCATTGTTCAGAACAAGTTTGTTGTTTTTTTAATTATTTTTTTTTTCATAAAAAGTTTAGGGTCGGCTCCTTAAAAATAGGGTCGGTCGGGCCATCGGAAACACAGATATATATTTTTTTTGGCCTTATTGTAAATTTTTCAAAACTGATCAAGCCTTTTTGCTCCATGTAAAGACATGACAATGAATTATTCGCAAGATTAATGCAATGATCATTATAGTTCAATTTCCTTGAATTGTTCTTTTACGGTACTAACAAATTCATTAATTACAGAAATATCACAGAACACTACTTTCATGCGATCTTATTTTGAGAGAGAATTATATTTAAATAATATAAACAATCCTATTTTGAGAGCGCCAGAAAATGCATAAAGTCCTCTTTATTGTGTACTGGTTTTGTTTTAGGTCGCCCAAGATCGTGTCTCGCCCCCGTCTTCGTCTTGATCTCGAGAAGTAATGGGCCGTCCATGGTCCGCATCGCCGCCACAGCCTCAGCAATCTCGTTTGGGTTTACAGCTAGGAATGCCTGTACGTAGACAGAAAACGTGTCGGTAAAAGGAATTAATCATGGTTTTGCAGGTCATCCACACCGAGATATTTTAAAGCTTTTCTTTAGCAGAATTCAGAGTCGTCCTTCCCCTACTAGAGGTTCTTTTAAAAATATGTTCACATGATATATCAAGGGGTGAATGCGAAACTATGATAAATTTATATAAATCAGTCTATGATAAGCTTTATCTTCACCGAATAACTTTTTTGTATGCAAATGTTTTGCATTTGAAAAACTTCAAAGTCCTTAAAGGGTTGATGCACTATTTTCAAACAAGGTTTATTTTAAAGGACTCTGAAAAACTTGAAAAAATGCTGAAAGAATTGTCAAAATGTCTTTTAAAGCAAAGAAAATCACTGCAAATAAAAATAGGCATAAAATTTAAACATTTTACATATGTAAATATATTTTTAATCAATTTGCAGCTTTAAAATGTATTTTGTCAATATGTCATATATCATAAAAAGGCGCCATGATATTCTAGTTCCAAGATGGCTGCCTTCATTTGTTCTTTGCAAATTTTCAATAGGTCATATCTCCTTTATTTTTCATAGCATTTTGATAATTCTTTCAGCTTTCTTCAAGTTTTTCAGAGCCCTTTTAAATAAAGCGCGTTTGCAAATAGTACATCAAGCCCTTTAATTCCGCTAAAAATCCTTTAACTGGAATGTTGGCATATTTCCCATCAGAATGGTCAAAACTATTTAATCACAGGTGACTACTGCTAGGCCAATGAAAAACGCCTATATTTTATGATATATAAGGACATAAAATATGACCTATTTCTATTCTCAACAATGACATCCTTCTCACACTCTCTAAGTGACTGTTTCTATGACAACCGTGACACACATTCCCAGGTTATGCATTTATTCTAGTGATATATCTGTCCGAGTATAACAAGAATTTTTAAATTAGACATACTGAAAGTAAAAAAAGACACGCGACACGGGAATTTCCACTATATATTTTATGTACAATATACTGCTGTTAATCTAATGGTAGATCTTTCCTTTCGGAAAAATAACAAAAAAAAACAAACACGTAACACAGCAAATAGTATTCCTGCAAAGGTTCATTATTGACAGAATACACGTTTAGCGCAAACTTAGGATGCACAATTTTGCGAACTCTTTACGTTAAATAAGTACTGAACTGGCTCAATTTTTCAAACAGGAACTTCAACATTTATGAATTTCTTGTTACAACGTGTACTGTGATATAAAACATCAAATTCCTTTCTCTAACTGCAACTTTTTTTTTTTTTTAACAAAACATCTTTGGATTTCCTTGAAATATATATGGAATTAAGTGTGCAGTATATACAATATATAGCAGATATTCCCGTGGTGCGTCAAAAACACCGATTTTACGACCAGTGTAGGCCCAGATCAACAAGCACAATATGAGCAGGCTGATCAGGGTTTACGCTATTCACCCCTCATTAAGAACATTTTCCATAACACTTTATACATAAAACATTACCGGAAGGTTTAAATTCAAATTTTAGCAGGCAACATTTGAAATTTGGTGGCAAAATGGTTTAGGGTGTATTGGAAAAAGGCTTTTGTAGTATTTTTTAACAGTTTTGTTCACTTTTGGTGCTTAATGCAAAGCTGCGACGCTGACAATGATGATCTGCCAATTTCAAATTACCCATAAGGCTATACTAACCTCTTTATAACCACACCCCTTGGCAATCGCTGCAAATGAAAACTCGGCATGATTTCTCGCGTCTGTGGGCTGCCCTCCAACGGAGTCATGTGACCCGTTATTGATTATGATATGTTTAAGGTTGGGCGGGCCCCGCTGTCCAATGGTTGCTAGGTTACCCATGTGCATTATGACGGAACCATCTCCATCCAGGCAGAACACCTGAAATAAACATGTATCATTAAAACGTCATATGCATGGTCATAAAAAGCTCAACAGAGACCATAGATATTCTTTAAAGAAACTAACCCTCCAAAATAACAGCAAAATTTCACTACAAAACCGTTTATCAAAACTCGGGCCAGTTGATCAGGTTAATAATGTATATGTTTCGATTAAAAGTATAGGTTTATTGAACGTTTTTTGAGAATACCCGCGACTGAATATGTGTAAAATGAATTACGAGTTGATAGCTCTTAATTCAACGCTCTAGTTTTGGGGTTAGTTTGGATTCTCAAAATATGTAAATACTTTAAAGTGGGACCGTCAGGCTAGCTTTAGAAGAATCTTAAATTAAAAACTGTTCCAATTCATGATAAACAAAAATGTCATATTAATAAAAACATGATTTTAGGACAAGGTAGTTAAGGCTTAACATTTTAATTCCTCATGTTTTGAATTGGATTCCCGCATACAGTGCATTAATAACATATAAACCCTGGTGTGTAATCTAGGATGGCACATATTTCTGTGAAAAATGGATTTCCTAGTAAACAAGGGCTCATTCATTATCTTCTAGGCCGTTTGGAATAAAAAATGGCTTTATTTGCCAATTTTAAGTCAGACCTCCATGTAGCCACGTTAAACAAGGATAATATATAGAGGCTCTTACATGAGTTCTCATTATGAATTTATTAAACGAGTTGGCAAAATGATGATATAATGCCGAGCATTATATCATTTTTGCCAACTCGTTTAATAAATTCAATAATGAATGAGAACGAATGTTAGATTCTATTTATCACATAACTTATAACGTCACATTACGTCAGAAAACATACATTAACATGACGTCCATCGCGTCATTAACGTTATGTTATACCACTAGTGGAATATCTAAAATACTGAATGGTGTTATTACACTCCCACACCACATGGTATGTGATAAAGGAATGTATTCACTTCACAACATAACATTTTGAAAATATAGACCTAGTTTTCAAAATCCAGCCTTGAAAGCTTTTATTTTCATTAAGAAATATACTTCTGCTACAACACCTGTCTTCTTGTTTTCTGTAAGGCTATTCCCATGGCGATGGATGAGGCATGACCCATGGAGCCTACAGTGAGGAAGTCCCGCTCATGGCCATCTTCCCTTTGTGCCCTGGAAGCACAGTAAACAAATGTACATGTATGAATATTCTAATCAGACAAACTCTTACTGTTTTAAAGCAGCGGATTTGTAACTGGAGGCCCCGGGTTCAATCCTCCGTGGTGCCACCGAGTTTCGTCGGTGCGTTCTTGGGCAAGACACTTTCCCTTAGCTTCGTCCGTCGGATGGGGACGTAAACCGGGCGGTCTAGTGTATCGGTCTAACCTCCGAGCACGTTAAAGAACCATAGGAATCTATTCGATAATAAGAGTAGGGCACGGTTCCCGGATTCCTATGTATCGTTCCTCTCCCTCTTGGGTGGCTCTAAATAACCTATACTATGTTGATGAGCCATTAAACAACATTCAATTCAACTGTCTTAAAGATAGGGAGATTTTGTTATGGGTTAAGGCAGATTTTGTTATGGGTTAATTTTGAGTTATTTCCCTTTAGCATTCTGTTATGTTAAATTGAATGTTGTCAAACAGCTCAACATATAGTGGGTTATAGGGAACAGGACAAGGGTCGCCCATTGCGATGTGACAGATATATATGGTTCTTTAACATGCTCAGTGGTGTAGGTGAGGCTTGCACCTTGGTCCTCCAGTTTTGAGTACCGTGTTATCCACTGGGCCAATTAACCATGAACAGCATTGCAATTATTGACCATTTCAAATATGTATGTTGTCTACCAGTAATAATAAAAGATAAACTGAGCTAAATGCACACTTAACTGGATGCCATTGGAGAGGAAAACAACAACAACAACAACAAAGAAGCTTAGGTTATGAAAGTAAAATGTGTTTATTTCTTCAAACAGTCAAGATAAAAAGGAGTATTGTATAATTCAAGCCCTTTAAACTAGCCAATGTTTTTCGCACTCCTTGATCGAAATATCAAATTTAATCCTTATATTAACTTTAATTTTACTAAAACCAAGTATTTTTTATTGTTCAGAGTCCATTATATGATTGATAAATTTTAGTTAAAGGACTCATAGTATATATGTTATGCGCAAAAAGAGAATATGATCAATTCCGGAATTGCTCTGCGCAAAGTAAGAATTTTTAAAACGCGCCGCATTATCGGATTTCTCAAAATGCGCGGTTCAATTCCGGCATTGTGCGCAGAGTATGAATTTGGACAAAGTAGGAATATTTTCGTTCTAGTTGTTAATTGTAATACTGACGGCAAAGGCCTTCATTAATAATGCTGGAAGAACTTGTGGCTCAAAAAGTTTGCTTGTTTATACAATAAAAGCAATAAAGTATGTTTAAACGTGATGTAACATGTGTTTATCTCCTCACTGTCTATAAAATGTATATTAATAGCCACTATTTATTAAGTAAACACTCTATTCCTTTTCAAATCCCTACACAAATACGTAATTTGCGCAAAAAATTCTCAAATTGCGCAGACACTTGGTGCATATGTTATATCGATTAACCCCTTGCGCAATTCCGGAATAGTCCTGCACAATTCTGGAATCGTCGGGCATTTTAAGAATTCTTACTTTGCACAGAGCAGTTCTGGAATCGTCCATATTCTCATTGCGTACAACATATACAACAGATAGAACCATATATATATGAAACCAAGGATACCAGCAAGCCCACTTCCACAATGTATTTCATCGTGAAATGAAGCGCAACAAGAAACAGTAGTTCACAGATCCATCAGAAATGTAAATACAAAACCTGAAATCCAAACTCACCTATATTCGTACAGTTCCCTCGACAACATGCCCGTTGTTCCCACTACTATGTCCTTAGTCCCTAGCGTATCGATTATCACTTTCAGCGCTGCCTCGCGAGTCAACGGAAAGTCTGAGGCAACTTTGGGTAGTTTGTATGGCATAAATGTCTGCCTCCTTACCAGAAGAGCGTACGGACCCTTGGACAAATCCATATAGTGTCTCGCGCTCTGTACCGCTAGTTCTGCACCTTCTTCATAATCGGGCAAAGGTTGAAATGGAATACCTAGTGCGGCTGAAATTAAGATTATTGAAGTTAGAAAAAGGGACAGACGGCAATTCTGGAGTATTTATCAAGCATCAAAATAAGTACATAAAGGACCAGGTATGATAAGGGGGTATTTTGGCCCCCAATATATTCAAAATGCAAAAAAATAATATTTACATATAATCTGTTGTTCATGTTGAAGTAAATTGATCATATTCTATCTTCAAAAGATATTTTTACTTATTTTATTTATCTAGAAGAATTAACAGGGTCTGAAAAAATGGCGTTTTTTGCAATTTTGTTATATTTTGTAGATTTTGGACCTTTCTGGGCAAGATTTTTATCCTAAAAATATAGAGCGCACCTCCGAGCATACAAAGTTCTTTGGCTGATGATGCCTCCCTATCAAGTACCTGTTTCAACAAAAAATCAGCTGTGCTCGAGGGTGCGCTCTATATTTCCAGGACCAAAAACTGATTGAAAACTGCTGAAAATGAACCCAAATGTCATTTTTTGAAAGAAAATGCCTTGTTTGTGAGGCTCTTGAATTCATTTAGAGCCTTCAAATGTACTTGTGATGAGTTTTAATAATGATTCACTTCATCTGTAGCTAAACAAGATATTCAAAACGTGTGCATTAAAACGTTCAATATTGGGGGCCAATTTTGCCCCTTATCATACCTTGTCCTTTATTAATCCAGTATTATTCTGAATTTGAATCTGCTTGCATTGAATTAAATGAAATGAAATATAATTTTGAGTTGCCAACTTTTCTTCTTTATCCTACCAGGTTTTAATATATTTAACGAAATAAATTTAGCACAAAATGCATGTCAATTCCATAGACGAGATACAAAACCGTGTATGTTCGAAGTCCATGATAAAGTGACAGAGATATAACAATTAATAAGGCTTCAAAGTCATTTGTAAACAACGTTGGTGATAAAAATATAGCAAATATGTTGGGAACATACTTCTATAGGTTTTCGATGATCATTCTCATTTTAATGAAAAGGGAGGTAATTTTAAAATTATGAAATTTGGAACGTTTTTATTTGAGAATAACAATGTTTTGTGAATACATTTTAGCAGTTTTTAAACAATAACAGAATGGACAACTCCTTTCAATGTCATACATCAGATTTTTTCAAACCAATATATTTGATAAACAATTTTTTTTTTTTTTATTATATGGGAGGTTATACCGACACTTCACTTAGAAAATAATAACACAATTTTTTGAAAATGACATCCTTACGTACCTTACCGTGTATTGCTAAAAGCTTCAAACAATTATATCAATGTTCATATGCTTAATCATGTCCCTAAAAAGTTGTGCTAATCATTTTAATGTTCAGTATATAAAATAATGGCTTTGAACAATTCTTATAATATTTAATAATGATTTTCTACTATGCAAATTATGAAAGAAAACTAACGGGATTCCAGAAGTTTTAAACAAGAGGGTCAAATGGCTCTGAATGCGCACCTAACGACTTTGTTCATTGTAGACACTCGCAACAGTAACAGTGGGTGAGATAAAAATTAGTATGTTTTTTTTTTTGTTTTTTTTTTTAAATTGTTTTCCTCTAACAAATCTGTGTATAATAGTGACCCCTCAGGGCAGGGTTAAATTTAACACAGGGTCAATATTCAAACAAACTTGGTAAAGAACCATAAGCTATGGTACATGCCAAATATTAGACCTCTAGCTCTTGTAGTTTTAGAAGATTCTTTTTAAAAATCCTTTTAAGCTGTGATCCCAGAATGGGGTCAGATTTGAACCCCAGAAAGGGGTCAGATTTGACACAAGGGTCACCATTTGAACACATTTATTAGAGGAACAAAAGCTTATGATGCATGTAATATATGAGAGCTCTACGTGTTGCGATTTTAGAAGAAGATTCTTAAAAGTTTTTCCAAATATAAGTCTGTGTAAAACACGTGACCCCTGAGGTGGGGCCAAATCTGCGCAGTTGGGTGTGAGACTAAAGCATTAACTCATTCGGAATCTGTGAGAATAACAAAAGGATGAAATCAAATTTCCTATGAGTCCCAATATCTTACCCAGAAGTCCGGGTGTGACCTGACCCTGTACCCTGTGCTGCGGTTCGTCACGTTTTCCAGGTTCCCCTCTCCAGCCAATCAGAAGCAACATAGGGATGCTGTACACAGCAGGGACAGCCAATGACATCAAGGGATTAACAGTGTTTCCCAAACCAGAATTCTGTTGGATAATAAATTCATTTTTATTTCAATAATAAATTTGTTTTTATTAATAAATTTAAAGAATGCTCAAATGAACTGTTTTAAGCAACATAAAATACACGTTTAAGCATTACTGAACTAAATTTTACTACATTTTTCAGTTTTGTGATGTTATTAAGGTAAAAATGCTAAAAAGAATTTGCTTGACAAAGCTTGAATAACCCAAGAAGTAGTGGAATTGGTCTAGCCAATGATGTGTCAACTTAAAATCAAGGGCCATAACTCCGCTGTTACTGGTCCGATCTGGCTGGTTTTCGAACTTGACCGAGCTTTCATTGACATTAACAATCTGATAAAGTTTGGTAAAGATCGGATGAAAAATGAAGGCCCTATCGGCTTAACGAGGCAAAATATAGCATTTTGAACTAAATCAAGGGCATTAACTCCGCTGTTACTGGTCCGATATAGATGGTTTTGGAACTTGTCCGAGCTTTCATTGATATTAACAATCTGATAAAGTTTGGTAAAGATCGAATGAACAATCCCTATTGTCTTAACGAGGCAAAATATAGCATTTTGAACTAAACCAGGGCCATAACTCCGCTGTTACTAGTCCGATATGAATGGTTTTCGAACTTGTCCGAGCTTTAATTGATATTAACAATGTGGTAAAGTTTGGTAAAGATAGGATGAAAAATGAAGGCCCTATCGTCTTAACGAGGCAAAATATAGCATTTTTAACTAAATCAAGGGCCACAACTCCGCTGGCGTGGCGCAGTCGGTAGCGCGACAAATTTGGAACCGGAGGCCCGGGTTCAATCCTCCGTGGTGCCACTGAGTTCCGTCAGCATGTTCTTGGGCAAGACACTTTACCTTAGCCTCGTCCGTCAGATGGGGACGTAAACCGGGCGGTCCCGTGTATCGGTCTATCTTCCGAGCACGTTAAAGAACCATAGGAATCTATTCGATAATAAGAGTAGGGCAGGTTCCCGGATTCCTATGTATCCTTCCCCTCTCTCTGGGGCGGCTCTAAATAACCTATACTGTGTTGATGAGCCGTTAAACAACATTCAATTCTTGGGCAAGACACTTTCTCTAAGCCTCGTCCGTCGGATGGACGTAAACCGGGCGGTCCCGTGTATCGGTCTATCCTCCGAGCACGTTAAAGAACCATAGAAATCTATTCGATAATAAGAGTAGGGCAAGTTCCCGGATTCCTATGTATCCTTCCCCTCTCTCTGGGGCGGCTCTAAATAACATATACTGTGTTGATGAGCCGTTAAACAACATTCAACAACATCAACTTAACTAAATCAAGGGCCATAACTCCGCTGTTACTGGTCCGATCTGGCTGGTTTTCGAACTTGTCCGAGCTTTCATTAATATAAACAACCTGTTAAAGTTTGGTAAAAATAGGATGAAAAATGAAGGCCCTATCGCCTTAACGAGGAAAAATATAGCATTTTTAACTAAATCAAGGACCATAACTCCGCTGTTACTGGTCCGATCTGGCTGGTTTTCGAACTTGTCCGAGCTTTCATTGATATTAACAATGTGGTAAAGTTTGGTAAAGATAGGATGAAAAATGAAGGCCCTATCGTCTTAACGAGGCAAAATATAGCATTTTTAACTAAACCAAGGGCCACAACTCCGCTGTTACTGGTCCGATCTGGCTGGTTTTCAAACTTGTCCGAGCTTTCATTGATATGAACAACCTGTTAAAGTTTGGTAAAGATCGGATGAAAAATGAAGGCCCTATCGTCTTAACGAGACAAAAGTTAACAACGGACGGACGACGGACAACTCGCCATCCCGTAAACTCTGCTGGCCCCTGGCCAGTAGAGCTAAAAACCAGTCTGACTGGTTAGCGATATATTGCATCACACTCAAATTGATTTTAGCGTGAATTGAATCACAGTCTATATGACGCGTGGGTTACCTGGTAAAAACGAACACACACAACAATCAGGGTCCTGCAAACGACAATACGGAACAAAAATGATCCAGATTTGAAATATTGCAAATATTGCAACATCGTGTTTGAACGATAGTTTAACTTAATTTTTATAGTGCAAAAAGTCACTCGCCCTGTCGGACGACCAGACGCCAAATGTTACTCGTTCGTAGGCAGCTTGCACTCGCCAATGCGAGCGGGCGAGTGGAATTTTACGCCCCTGTAAAGGTCAAGGTCACAGTCAAGGTCATTTTTGGTAACAAAACTCAATATGGGGCTGAATAACTACATCACATCTGGGAAGGGTCACACACAGATGATTCATGGTTCCATGAGAGCAATGGCCCTGTCAAGTTTCATGCCATTAGTCGAAGTAAAAAATTAGAGTAGGACTTTCAAAACACTGTGATGCCTGTTGACTGACCTAGGTGACTGTCTAAGGTGATGGAGAACTCCATTCCCATGTGTTCATGTATTACTATATAGGCCACACAAACAGTATTGTTGTACAGCATTTATGTGCAGCGTTTATGTACAGTGTTTATGTACAGTGTTTATGTGCAGCGTTTATGTACAGTGTTTATGTACAGCGTTTATGTACAGTGTTGTTTATGTACATTGTTTATGTAGTGTTTATGCACAGCATTCATGTACAGCATTCAAGTACAGCATGTATGTACAGCATTTATGTACAGCGTTACAGCAGTTATGCACAGCATTTATGCACAGAGTTTATGGACAGTGTTCATGCACAGCATTAATGTACAGCATTCATGCATGGTGTTCATGCACAGCATTTATGCAAAGCATTCATGTACAGTGTTCATGCACAACATTCATGTACAGTGTTCATGTAAATCATTTATGCACAGCATTAATGTACAGCATTAATGTACAGCACTTATGTATAGCATTCATGTACAGAATTTCAAGGCTTAATGTTATTGTATCTTGTTTTTTATTTACAAACAGTTACAACAGTTTTGCGTCCATCCCTCGATTTATATAGCACCGTAATCACCCACCTCCCAATATTTTTTAAACGAGAAATACGACAAATTCTTATTTAGGCAAAAAAACAAAACAGGTCTCTTTCTAGTCTTTTTCCCATAAAAATTAGGATAGGTCGGTAGGATTAATTTTTTATATATATATTTTTTTTATAATTAATCCTTACTATATTAAATTCAAATCAAGAACATCAAACGCATGTTTTCTGGAACATATTACATAATATGAGTGTTCCACAACACATGCATTAAAAACCTAAAAAAAATTTTTTAAAAAAATTGTGCCCTAAAATGTTTAGGGTCGGGGTCTTAAAAATGTCTTGAACATATTACATATGAGTGTTCCACAACACTTAACCATCTTAAAAACCTAAGGCGGTCTGAACAAAGACAAACAACATACCTGAAAATACACCATGGCCGCTTTTCCTGTAGCCATGTGATAGCCGGCAGCGAGTCCCACAGCACTTCCTTCATTGGCCGTGATCACATGGTTACTCTCTGGTGCATTCTTCGTCACATATGCGCAGAAGTCTGAAGACGAGTACGTATACATTTGTATTGAGAATTACAATGCTACATGTCAAACAGTATTTATCCAGACTCTCGTACGTTGGGTTTTCCCAGTCACATGCTAGCCATATTTCACGCCTTGCACATGCTGCTCGCCATATTTCACGCCTTGCACATGCTGCAAATCTCAATCTTCTTTTCCCCACACACACCTTTGTCTTTATTGCCATTATTTTCAATCATTATGCAACAACTTGTTTGTTCCTACATTTCACAATGGTCAACTCCACTGTTGATGAATGGTGTTTAACATCATTTTCAGCACATTTTAGGCTATTTATGATAGTCGATTTTAGTGGTGGAAGCAGACCACCCAGTTTTTCCAGAGAAAAACCAGTACTGTATGCAGACCACACAGTTTTTCCAGAGAAAAAACAGTATTGCATTATTCCCCAATCCTAAGAATCGACAATTTCTCACTTGCAAGTCAAGCTCCTGGTGGGATTCGAACATGCAGCGGTTAGAAGTGAGCAGGTTTCAACTCAGTGGCTTTACCATCCAGGCCAAGGATGCACCTAAAACACTTCTCAAACAACAAAATTAATAACGTTTTGCATATTTATTTACATAATAATATCATGCAACTGTCACATCTGGGACCAAATTGTCATACAGCAGACACATGCAGCAGATGTCGCATAACAGCAGTAGGTAAGTTCTGCCAAGTTCAAAAGTCTTCTTAACTCTTAACCCACTACATATATATAATGGACTGTATCATTTATGTGACAAAGAGGTGTTTTCGGGCTGCTGATCAGTTATTTTCCCCCCGAGAGTTACTCGCAGGCTGATCTGGGTTTACAATGGACTATTATAGTTGTGCTTAGCGTGTTAGGTAGAGGCACATAATCTAGTGTAATACTCTGCATACAAGCCCGACCTATTGTGGTTTCAGAAGTTCTTCTCTACATAAGTCTGTGTTAAACATGAGACCCCTGGGACTGAGTGAAATTTGACTCAAGTGTCATCTTATACTGCATGCAAAATATTAGACCTCTAGCTTTGGAAGTTTAAGAGAACAAAAGTTTTAGCTTTTCCAATATAACTTTACATGTAAAGCTGTAGCCAGAGTTTTTAGATTTTCCAATGTACCTTTACATTTATGTAAAGCTGTGACGCCTAGGACAGGGTCACCATTTGAACAAACTTGTTTAGGTCCATATGCTAATGCTACATGCAAAATAAGCTTTTCATAGACGTAGAGGTAGAATATAATCATTTCCACTATAATTTATAGAAAGTTAATTTCCCAGTTAAGGCTGGATTTGCCTAGCAATCAGGCTAAAAATGTTGTGTTTTCATATACATGTAGAGTGAATCACAGTATGAAAGTAAAGAATTGTTTTTATAGTAATGAAGAAAATTGTTGAGTAGTCCTGTTTTCCTCTGCACAGTTTCTGCACCAATACAAACCTTTCAACAGCGAGTCAGGCACTCCACAGTAGAAGTCTATCCCGTGGCTCTTCAATTGCTTGTAGAATATCGCGGGGTCCAGGAAGTCTCGCACCAATTCTGTCAACTCTCCCACTTCTTCATTACGCACCTGCTGCTCCTGGAATTGCTGGATTAAAATAGAAAGTGAAAAACATGTTTATATCTTCTATCTAAACAAGAGGTCCAGGTACCTCAAAGCGCTCTACTCTATGAACATGATTGGATTTGATCTCCTGTTAAGAACTGAAACTAGAACTAACACGGAATGTGAACATTAACCCCATTTTTATGCCCCCAAAGGGTGGCATATAGTAGTCACACTGTCTGTCTGTTCGTCTGTCGCAATCGTGTCCGCTTAATAACTCTGACAATAATGGACAGATTTTCAAATAACTTCGTACAATTGCTCACCACAACAAGACGACGTGTCGCGCACAAAATCCAGGTATGTGGCTCCAAGGTCAAGGTCATACTTAGAGGTCAAAGGTCAAAACAAAGTGCTTTCGTGTGCGGTTAATAACTCTGCCATTCATGGACAGATTTTCAAATAACTCTGCACAACTGCACACCACAACAAGACGACGTGTCGCGCACAAAACCCAGGTCCGTGGCTCCAAGGTCAAGGTCACACTTAGAGGTCAAAGGTCAAATCATGTCCGGTCAATAGCTCTGGCATTCCTTGATGGATTTTGAAATAACTTGGCACAAGTGCTCACCACAACAATATGATGTGTCGCGCACAAAATCCAGGTCCGTGGCTTCAAGGTCATGGTCACACATAGGTCAAAGGTCAAATCGTGTCCGGTCAATAACTCTGGCATTCCTGGACGGATTTTCAAATAACTTGGCACAAGTGCTCACCACAATAAGATGTGTCGCGCACAAAATCCAGTAGCTCCAAGGTCAAGGTCACACTTAGAGGTCAAAAGTAAAATCATGTCCGGTCAATAGCTCTGGCATTCCTGGACGGATTTTAAAATAACTTGGCACAAGTGCTCATCACAACAAGACGATATGTTGCCCACAAAATCCAGGTCTGTGGCCCCAAGGTCAAGGTCACACTTAGAGGTCAAAGGTCAAATCGTGTTCAGTCAAAAACTCTGGCATTCCTGGACGGATTTTAAAATAACTTGGCACAAGTCCTCACCACAACCAGACGATATGTCGCACACAAATCCAGGTCTGTTGCTGCAAGGTCAAGGTCACACATAGAGGTCAAAGGTCAAATTGTGTCCGGTCAATAACTCTGGCATTCCTGGACGGATTTTTAAATAACTTGGCACAAGTGCTCACCCAAATAAGATGTGTCGCGCACAAAATCCAGTAGCTCCAAGGTCAAGGTCACACTTAGTGGTCAAAAGTCAAATCATGTCCGCTCAATAACTCTGGCATTCCTGGACGGATTTTAAAATAACTTGGCACAAGTGCTCATCACAAAAAGACGATATGTTGCCTACAAAATCCAGGTCTGTGGCCCCAAGGTCAAGGTCACACTTAAAGGTCAAAGGTCAAATCGTGTCCAGTCAATAACTCTGGCATTCCTGGACGAATTTTCAAATAACTTGGCACAAGTCCTCACCACAACCAGACGATATGTCGCGCACAAATCCTGGTCCATGGCTCCAAGGTCAAGGTCACACTTAGAGGTCAAAAGTCAAATTGTGTCCGGTCAATAACTCTGGCATTCCTGGACGGATTTTCAAATAACTTGGCACAAGTGCTCACCACAATAAGAGTTGTCGCGCACAAAATCCAGGTCCGTGGCTCCAAGGTCAAGGTCACACTTAAAGGTCAAAAGTCAAATCATGTCCGGTTACAAGTGCTCATCACAACAAGACGATATGTCGCCCACAAAATCGAGGTCTGTGGCCCCAAGGTCAAAGGTCAAATCGTGTCCAGTCAATAACTTTGGCATTCCTGGACGGATTTTCAAATAACTTGGCACATGTCCTCACCACAACCAGACGATGTGTCGCGCACAAATCCAGGTCCGTGGCTCCAAGGTCAAGGTTACACTTAGAGGTCAAAGGTCACTTTGGGGGCATTTCTCACTTACTGTGACATTTCTTGTTTTATATAAATTCTAAGTAAAAGGGGATAAACAATTTTGTAAAATATTGCAGAATTGAAAACCTTTGATGCAGGGCACATCATATCAAGTTTGAACTGTATGTCAAGTGTAATTACATTAGTGAACTTGGCCGAGACATTGTGCCTATTAACAATTTGACCAAGTTTGGTGAAGATGGATAACAATTACCCAAGTTAGAGTCCAGACAACATTTTCGACACAGACACACGCACGCACGGATGGACAGATGCACAGAGGTAACACTATATGCCCTTTCACCATTCTTCGTATGGTGGTACCATAAAATAAGAGGCCCTAGAGGGCCTGTATCACTCTAATGGCTATATGGAGTCTTTGATGGTGAACACACCAACAACATGCGCAGCTAGGCTTGGTATTGATCATTCCCTGCCAAGTTTCACTGAAATCCAGCCAGTGGTTCAGGAAAACCTTTCTGGATAAAGTTTTTGATTATTATTCATTCAACCAAAACACAGAGATGAAAGAATGAACATGTCTAACCTGTGGATATTGGACAGGTGGAATGGACAAGTCTAACCAGCACATATTGGACAGGTGGAATAGACAAGTCTAACCAGCAGATATTGGACAGGTGGAATAGACAAGTCTAACCAGCACATATTGGACAGGTGGAATAGACAAGTCTAACCAGCAGATATTGGACAGGTGGAATGGACAAGTCTAACCAGCACATACTGGACAGGTGGAATGGACAAGTCTAACCAGCACATACTGGACAGGTGGAATAGACAAGTCTAACCAGCAGATATTGGACAGGTGGAATAGACAAGTCTAACCAGCACATATTGGACAGGTGGAATAGACAAGTCTAACCAGCAGATATTGGACAGGTGGAATAGACAAGTCTAACCAGCACATATTGGACAGGTGGAATAGACAAGTCTAACCAGCAGATATTGGACAGGTGGAATGGACAAGTCTAACCAGCACATACTGGACAGGTGGAATGGACAAGTCTAACCAGCACATACTGGACAGGTGGAATAGACAAGTCTAACCAGCAGATATTGGACAGGTGGAATAGACAAGTCTAACCAGCACATATTGGACAGGTGGAATAGACAAGTCTAACCAGCAGATATTGGACAGGTGGAATAGACAAGTCTAACCAGCACATATTGGACAGGTGGAATAGACAAGTCTAACCAGCAGATATTGGACAGGACAAGTTTAACCAGTGGATATTGTGAACAGGTGGAATGGACAAGCCTAAACAGCAGATATTGGACAGGTGGAATAGACACATCTAACCAGTGGATATTGGACAGGTGGAATGGAAAATACTAACCAGTGGATATTGGATAGGTGGAATGGACACATATAACCAGTGGATATTGGACAGGTGGAAAGGACATGAGATTGTCCATACAGCAGATATTGGACAGGTGGAATGGACAAGTCTAAACAGCAGATATTGGAAAAGTGGAATGGACAAGTCTAACCAGCAGATGTTGGACAGGTGGAATGGACAAATCTAACCAGCAGATATTGGACAGGTACAGGTGGAATGGACAAGACTAACCAGCAGATATCATATTGGAAAGGTGGAATGGACAAGTCTAATCATCATATATTGGACAGGTGAAATGGACAAGTCTCGCCAGCAGACGTTGTACAGATGGAATGGACAAATCTTACCAGCAGATATTGAACAGGTGGAATGGACAAGTCTAACCAGCAGACATTGGCCAGGTAAAATGAACAAATCTAACCAGTAGATATTTGACAGGTGGAATGAACTAGGCTCTATCACAGGAATATCTAACCAGCAGATATTGGACAGGTGGAATGGACAAGTATAACCAGCAGATATTGGACAGGTGGAATGGACAGGTTTAACCAGTAGATATTGTGCAGGTGCAATAGACAGGTTTAACCAGCAAATATTGAACTGGTGGAATGGATAAGTCTACCCAGCAGATACTGGACAGGTGTAATGGATAAAACTAACCACTAGATATTGGACAGGTGGAATGGACAAGTCTAATCATCAGATATTGGACAGTTGGAATGGACTAGTCTAACCAGCAGATACTGGACAGGTAGAATGGACAAGTTTAACCAGCAGACACTGGCCAGGTAGAATGGACAAATCTAACCAGCAGATATTGGACAGGTGGAATGAACAATGCTCTATCACAGGAATATCTAACCAACAGATATTGGACAGGTGGAATGGACAAGTATAACCAGCAGATATTGGACAGGTGGATGGACAAGTCTAACCAGCAGATATTGGACATATGGAATGTACAAGTCTAATCATCAGATACTGGACAGGTGAAATGGAAAAGTCTAACCAGCAGATATTAGACAGGTGGAATGGACACATCTAACCAGCAGATATTGGACAGGTGGAAAGGACGAGTTTAACCAGAGGATATTGGACAGGTGAAATGGACAATTTAACCACCAGATATTGGACAGGCGGAATGAACAAGTCTAATCAGTAGATATTGGACAGGTGGTATGGACAAGTCTAACATCAGATATTGGACAGGTGTACAAGTCTAACCAGCAGATATTGTACAGGTGTAATGGACAAGTCTAACCAGCAGATACTGGACAGGTGGAATGGACAAGTCTAACCAGCAGACATTGTCCAGGTAGAATGGACAAATATAACCAGTAAATATTTGACAGATGGAATGAACTAGGCTCTATCACAGGAATATCTAACCAGCAGATATTGGACAGGTGGAATGGACAAGTATAATCAGCATATATTAGACAGGTGGAATGGACAAGTTTAACCAGCAGATATTGGACAGGTAGAATGGATATGTCTAACCAGTAGATATTTGACAGGTGGAATGAACAAGGCTCTATCACAGGAATATCTAACCAGCAGACATTGGAAAAGTGTCATGGACAAGACTCTGACAAGTTCTTTTTTAGTTTAAGAATGTGTTCACAGTATTTATTGGTTAACACTTACAAATGTTACCCATCAAGTCAAAGAGAGAACTGTTTGGTTTAAATACAAACAAATACTGTAACAGTATTACCAAACAATTACCTTTCAAAATGATGCGTCTCAAATGCATCTGTATAATAAATATATCACTGAATTATTAAAGGGGCACACGGTAATACTGACTTGTTTTAAACTTGATACGTCAGATTAGTTTTTCTACATTATTTGCATTTATCACATAACGTCCCTTGTTAGCAGTGTCGAACACCCATTTAATATTCTATTGTATGACACACGTGCAATACAAATACAACCTGGAACGATTTTGATTGGTTGAGTTAAACCTGTAACACTACGCAAGTTTATTACCTGAAACTATTTTATTTATTACAAATTCACCCAGATCTGGGTCATAAACTTATTATTTGTGACAGCTTATAAAAATAATGCACGTTATACAAAACGTTATTGTTGGCTTGTTAATAAGTTGGCGTAAACTGCTTGTTTGTAAAGAGGTAAAACACGAACTCTTTTATACGCAACGTTATGTGTGAGACGCGACGTTACGTCACATATTTTATGACGTTTTGGCGCTAAAGTGTGTCTGACGTTGTGGCGGTTCTATGTCATCTGAATTAATTTTTACTAACTTGATTGCAATGTTATGTGATAAAAAGGATCTTAAACTCGTTCCCATTCCATAAATGATTTATGAAACTTGTTACGAATTATTTTTAATTTTAACACGCCAAAAGGCTCGTTAAAATTAAAATAATTCATAACTCGTTTCATAAATCTTATATGAAATGGGAACTCATTTAAGATCCTCTATATATGCAAATCATTATTTATAACTATTTGAATAGTTCAAAGCAAATATTTTTGGATACTTTGAATTGCTGATTATATTACACCAATAATATATATAAACTTATGGCAGAATAACGAAGATTTTTTTTTAAAAAAAATACTAAATTGTATTAATTCTTTATTATACGCAAGCAGGTAAATGATACTGAATCATTTATTTCATTTAATGATTGACACAAATTGCAAGATTGCCATGTGTTCCTTTATTATACAGAAAGCAAACAAAGTAAAGAATACTGACAAAGGGTTCTATGTATAATATCTTCTACTGGGTATTAGTTTGACATTTTTTAATGCACAGCTTGGAAGTGAGAAAAACACATTAGAGAATGTGTCAACTGTGCAAATGGTTCTACTGATCTTCTACCAGGTATTAGTTGGACATTTTAAGAAAATGTGTCAGCTGTGTCAATGGTGGGTATAATATTCACAAGGGTAAATGACAGGTATGTGTAAATATACCTACTGTAAATGTCTGTTTGTTTGTATGGTGTTTTACGTCATTTTCAACACATGTAAGGTTATATATGACAGTCAATTTTTTTTGTGGTGGAGGCTGACCACCCACTTTTCCTGGGTAGAACCAGTACTGTACACCTCCCGCCATCCGTAAGAATCGACACTTCCTTACTTACAAGTGTAAATGTTTATTGGTGTAATGACAGGTATGTGTAAATATACCTAGTGTAAATGTATACTGGTGTAACTGTATATTCATTAATGTAAATGACAGGTATAATATTCACAAGCGTAATGGCAAGGATGTGTAAATGACAGGTGTATATTCTCTCATGTAAATGACAGGTTCTCATGTAAATGACAGGTGCATATTCTCTCGTGTAAATGACGTGTATATTCTCTCGTGTAAATGACAGGTGTATATTCTCTCGTGTAAATGACGTGTATATTCTCTTCAGCAAATGGCATGCCAGTCATTTTAGTTTAAGGTTCCAAATGAATAACACATGGTTTTTGGGAAGTGGCCGGCAAGAAATTGTATTTGAAAAAATATATTTTAAGTCGTGGCGGCCATCTTGAATTTCCGGCTAACAGGTATTACTAGACATCAAGAGCAACATCCCTGTGAAGTTTCATGCAAAATCTAAGTAGTTTCAGAGTAGTCGCCACAACATTAAAATTAAAATGGAGAATAGCCCACAGCAAGTAGATTTCAAAAGTCCACTTGCCCTGACTGAAAAGACCCTGCCCTGATTTTGTTTAACTTGCCCCGAAATTGTTAATTACCAAAAATGAATATTTGCCAGTACATAATTTTTGTCGATATTGAATATTTCGCATTTTTACTTTGTTTCATTTATAATTAATTAATAATTCACGTGTGATTAGAATCAAACAATAAGGTTCTATTTTCCTTTTATTTATCCATTGCATCATATAATAACATTTTTAGAATCGCGCCACAAATCACGTCAGCTAGCCACTTATTTCCCTGGGGAAACTTTCAGAGGGGGATACAATTGACAGCTACACCGGGTCCCGCAAATTAAACCATCCAAAACAGGTGCGCGTTCCCGGCGTTATTTGATGTTTTCCTATTGAGCAACAGTCTTAATCATCTTCGACGCTTGATTGTAAATACAAACATTACAAGCGTCGTAAAAATCTAGAAAAATCGTCAGACTGAGATACTGCGCTCAGTAAAATAGGTCTGGTTTTGACAAATATGGTAACATCTGTGTGGTGCGCTAAAATGATGTATCCAGTCTACGAGTGATAGCATATGGCTGAAAACGGTAATACCGTTTTCGCCAAAAAGTTAGGGATCAGAAAACGGACCATAATGGGTATCTGTAGAAACACTACACAGCTGATAACTCACCCAAACCAGAGGTTGTGCAATTCTAACATTACGAGTAATAAAAATGCTTACCTGCTCTTGACCGGTCTATTTGCCATCATGAAAATTAAAGAAATGGTATAAAACACAAGCCCTGAAAACTGAAACTGTTAGGACCTGTTACTGGAACAAAAGACCTAAGAACAAACAGATAGAAAACTGAACTTCCTACCTAATTGATGAAGTAGCCATCAAGTGGCATCTTCACTCTTTTTTTTTGTGATTAATTTCTTTTATTCCATGTAAGACATAATACAATGTTATACAAAAGTTGTTCAGATATCAATACAAACTATATGATTTTGAAACATAACACATTATATGGTTACTATAAATAACAGAACATTAATACAATGACTTACAGGTAATCTTTTAAGTGTGAATATAAAAAAAGATAAAGACGAATTAAAGAAAGTAAAAAAGGAGAAAAGATAAGAGAAATAGAGGTTTACAGATGAGAAGCTGTATGCATATATTTTTCTTATTTTTTATTTTACATTTTACCCCATTTAATTTCGTGTGATCTAAGTTTGTTTTTGTTTATTGCAATAATTCTTTCTATTTGCTTGGTTTTTTGTAAGTATGGTATGAATGCTGCAATGCTGGGAATTGTTCTCGTGTATTTATTTTTAAAAATAAAATATTTAGCAAGTAAAATTATACAGTTTAGTAAGTTAGATTTTGATGAGTTGTATAACCCGAACTCTTTTTTTTAACTCCTCTCAGATTGTCAAATATTCATTGATTTTGACGAGAATTCTTTTGAAAGATTTATATCGAATAACAAAATTAGATTATAATTATTAATCTTTATTTTCAAAAGAAATAACTTTATAAAAGCTTGTTTAAAGTTAAAAGTACATCATTTTTGGTTTTTCTCTTAAAAAGAGATTTTACAGATTTTTTCCGTTAAAATCTTTTTTTGCTCAGACTGTTAAACAGGCTTCTCTCCTGATTAAATAAAACAGATCTTAAAATAAGTTATACATACAGTTATCCCCCATGTTTCACACCAAATTGCATTTTCTTTATATTACATCCAAGTCCGGAATAATAAAACTAACATGGTTTTACAATATAAACAAAGATATGAATTCACCATGTTTTATCAATAGAGGCTTCATTTTTTTTGTTCTTGTTATATTTTCAGCCACTTCTGGAGAACCTCTTAAGACTATAATTGTACCTCATCATTGTATGATCCACTCACACGTACGAAACTTTTGCTTTTAATAATAACTCATAACGTAATTTTCCTAATAACTAATTGTATTTCCTATAGCATATTTTTTAAATAGTGAGAGGAGGCAATGATGAAGATCTAACGTCTCCAGAACTGGAGGAAAATATAACAAGAACAAGAAAGAGCAACCGTATATTGATAAAACATGGGAATACATATATGAATAATTTCAGACTTTTATATAAATACAACGAACGTCTAAATATAACGAATACAACCTTTGATGTTGGACATGGGGATAACAGTATTTGTCATAAATAACTTTTTTTCTCAAAATATGTTTTAGATATATTTTATTGATATTCAATTCTGAAGGCAAGCCCCTTAAAAGTAAGAAAAATACCCCATTTTGGCAGAGAAAAAAAAACTGTAGTAGATTTTAACATGTATAAATATCTCTTTACGATACGTGTATTTAAAATGGGGCAATATTTTCTGAAATCTTCACACAATGTCGCGTGAAATCAAAATAAATGTTGAGGTTTCCTATCTACTTGTTATTGGGTCCGCGCTGTAACATTCACTGGGTTGGCATTGATGTGTATGTTCATTTGGTGGAGCTAAAAGCTTCGGTCTTTATCCTTGATGTCTATAGAGATTCTCAGGGTTTGGAAATCTTTGCAATAAATGTTTACTAATTAAAACAAGAGGTCAATGACCTTGAAGCTCTACTGATTGATTTGATTTCAGGAAGTAGTCGCTACAGACTTGTTTTTTGAAAAATTATTTTTAGCCGTGGCGGCCATCTTGAATTTCCGGCCGACCTGAAATTTTGCTAGGATCAATTACACATCAAGAGCAACATTCCTGTTAAGTTTCATGAAAATCTGTCGAGTAGTTTCAGAGGAATAGTCGCTACAAGTTTTCATTATATAACTCTATGTAAACAAAGTTGCCCGCTGACAGCCATGTTTAACATCGAATCGAAACGATTTTTGACAAGACTAACATCATTTCATGCTGATCATTTTACAAAAAGTCCCATATCAATATCACTTATAGTTTTCAAGAAGTAGTCGCTACAAACTTGTATTTTGAAAATCTATTTTTAGCAGTGGCGGCCATCTTGAATTTCTTGCCGACCTGAAATTTTGCTAGGATCAATTAGACATCAAGAGCAACATTCCTGTGAAGTTTCATGAAAATCCGTCAAGTAGTTTCAGAGGAGTAGTCGCTACAAGTTTTCATTATATAACTCTATGTAAACAAAGATGGCCGCTGACAGCCATGTTTAACATTGAATCAAAATAATGTTCGACTCGGATAACCATCATGTCATGCTGATCATTTTAGAAAAGTCCCATATCAATATCACTTATAGTTTTCAAGAAGTAGTCGCTACAAACTTATTTTTTAAAAATCTATTTTTAGCCGTGGCGGCTATCTTGAATTTCTGGCCGATCTGAAATTTTGCTAGGATCAATTAGACATCAAGAGCAACATTCCTGTGAAGTTTCATGAAAATCCGTCAAGTAGTTTCAGAGGAGTAGTCGCTACAAGTTTTCATTATATAACTCTATGTAAACAAAGATGGCCGCTGGCAGCCATGTTTAACGTCGAATCAAAACGATTTTCGACAAGGACCAACATCATGTCATCCTGATCATTTTAGAAAAAGTCCCATATCAATATCTCTTATAGTTTTCAAGAAGTAGTCGCTACAAACTAATCTTTTAAAAATCTATTTTTAGCCGTGGCGGCCATCTTGAATTTCCGGCCGACCTGAAATTTTGCTAGGATCAATTAGACATCAAGAGCAACATTCCTGTGAAGTTTCATGAAAATCCGTCAAGTAGTTTCAGAGGAGTAGTCGCTACAAGTTTTTATTATATAACTCTATGTAAACAAAGATGGCCGCTGGCAGCCATGTTTAACGTCGAATCAAAACAATTTTCGACAAGGACCAACATCATGTCATGCTGATCATTTTAGAAAAAGTCCCATAGCAATATCCCTTAGAGTTTTCAAGAAGTAGTCGCTACAAACTCGTTTCTTAAAAACCTATTTTTAGATTTGGCGGCCATCTTGGATTTCACATCTACATGAATTTTTGCTAGGATCAACTAGACTTCATGGGCAACATTTCTGTAAAGTTTCATGAAAATCCATTCAGTAGTTTCAGAGGAGTAGTCGCTACAAAAAAAAAGTTAACGGACAGACGGACAGACGGACGGACGGACGACGGACACCGCACCACGGCATAAGCTCTGCTGATCTCTGATCAGTAGAGCTAAAAATTATAATATTTTGTCTAAATGATACAAAGGTGGATTAAAAATTACATGCAGCAACACAATACCTTTATATTAATAATTATTATAGACTGTCCAGTGAAATAGTGGAATTTGTTATTAAAATAAAACTAATATTTTCCTTTTATTAGATTTGCGCAATCATGTGAGCTATTTTTCAATGCCAGAAATTATTATTTTTTAAACGTTAACTTTTCTTTTTAGAAAATAACTACTGAATGTAGATCATTAGATTGGAAATGGTCTGAGATAATAAGTCGTAATTTTGGAGAAATTTGTCACGAATTTCAGAAATTTTTGTCCTTTAGAGATGTTAGTTTTCCGGTTAAATTTTATTAAAAAACATAATTTTTTCAGAAAGTTGGTATGAACTTTATCATTGGATTTGAAATCCCTTAAAAAAGATTCAGAGTCATAGTTTATTAATCGGTCAAGTTTTATAAAAGTTAAGTTTAAATAAATATTTCATCATCCTTAAATACATCACTGGAATTATCTTTTTATGCATAAACTTTGATTACAATGCATTAAATGAAAAGCAAATGTGCTGTCTTGTCGTATTTATCTGATTTTAATTCATCTCAAAATGATAAAACGATTATATTTTTATTATGCAATTCTGTCCATGGACCAAGAAATTCAACGTTAACAAATGAATTGAAACAAATTTTTACGCCCCGTTAACACATCAATATTAGGTTATATTTGGACTAGATGAAGAATGAAGGCTCCTAATGGACACGACTCCGCCAGGAAGCAAACCCACAAAGGGACACACATCAGGAGCTCTATAGAGCAAAGCTTTATGCAAAGTCGTGTCACGTATAACTTAACTTCAGGCTTCGCCAGTAAGCTGCCCCATTGTATGTAGTATACAGCTTAACTCACTGAAAATTTCATACTACACATATTTCATACCACATTTCTGAAAATGTGTACCCCAAGAAGACGGAAGAAAATGTTGTTTGTTTTTTTCCAAGTAATTTAACTTTTGTTTGTTAAAATCAAAAATTTTATTAACCCTCTATAATTTATAAGCTCAAATTTTTACAGATCATAAGGATAAAGACCGAGGTAGTCCAAATGTGGCCTCAATGCAGAGAACTCTTCAACGTGTGTTACGACATGGTACCAACTACCAACCCAATGAATTTATAAATGGAAGCACATTAACACATGAATCTTTCAAAGTCATGAGCACAAAATATGTAAATAGTGCTAAAATACATATCCAAATCAAGATACATCACAGCGGAAATTCAAATTAGAAAACTGTTTTTCAAAAGCATTATAATGCAATATAATACTAAATTTTTCAATTATTAATTAGTGCTTTTTTCTTTTAAGTGTAACATAAAATATTGTATTTAAAGGGAATGTAGCGCCACCGCCAAACCATCTTTATAACTGAGAGTTCTGAACAAATTGAATAAAGGTGAAAGAATTATCAAAATCTGATTATAAACAAAGAAGATATGATCATTTGAAGTTTCTGTTGAAACGAATATGGAAGCGGCCATTTATGAGAGCTATGACATCACGGTTCTAAATGACCATATATGCAATATTTATAAATATGAAAATTAACTGATTTATAGGCAAAAAATGACAGCAACTGTGTGAAAAATATGTAATACTTTAAATGGCAATAATGCTTTATATGACCAGTAAAAAAAATCTTTCATTTGCAGTGATTTTCTTCATTTTAAATGATATTTATCAATATTCCATATATGGTAATATGGAAGTATGATGTCATAGTTCTAAAATTGGCGGCTCCCATATTCGTTTTAGAACAACCTTTAAATGGTCATATCTTTTTTGTTTATCATCCGATTTTGATAATTCTTTCACCCTTTTCCAAGTTTTTCAGAACTCTCAATAACAGAGCTTGTTTGGCTGTGTCGCTACATTCCCTTTAACCTAATAGTAGCGCAAAATGAAAAGGGGGCACTCTAACAAAAAACTTATAAGTGTTAAATTATACAAAACGTTCAAAATTTATTGAATTTGTTTTTGTTTTTTAGGATACAAAAGATCAAAAATGTATTGAAATTGATTTTTTTGAATTATTATTATTTTTCTTATTTTTTTTCTCACAAAAGATGGGGGAGGCGCTACTATTAGGGTTAATACGGTAGGTAAGTATATGCCAATACCCAGTACAATGTCGGTAAACATTTCAGCACTACTTTCAGGACTATCAGGGCTGCAGATAAGCTTTCTTATTAAAGGGTAATTCACCTGATAAATAAATCACCGATGTTCATTTTTAAAATTTGAAGAGTAATTATCATATTTGTTGGCTTTTATAGGGCTGGCGTGGCACAGTGACAGTCGGTAGCGCAGCAGATTTGTAACCGTTTAATTGTAAAAAATAATTTCACTCACCCTTCGGGCTCATAAAATTATTGTTTACAATTAAACTCCAAACCGTGATATATTAAACGCTAATTTACCGTAAACGATGTACTATTTCTTAAATAATGGTCTAAAAATTGGGATTTAATGGTAAATATACGAGGGGTGTTCGAAAGTAACAGGAAAAATGCCATAACTTTTGTTTGAGTAGGGCCATTTTTATAAAATTTCACACAAGGGTACCTTAACTATCACGGATTAGCTCTAAGAACATTTTTACATTGTCATAAGGTATGCGTTCACTAGCGTCACTATGGTAACGTCAAGTAACGTTGAGCGGGGCACGGCGTATTATTCGTTAATAATATTTTGAAAATCTACATTCCGTAACAAGTTACCGTCTTCAAATTTTCTCAAAATACTTTCCTGAGTATTTCACACATTTTCCCCACCTTTTTACCCATGATGAGAAACATTTTTCAAAGTTCTCGACTGGAATTTTCCGCATAACTTCACGAACAAGAACTGGAAGATCGTGAACGTCATCGAAGTGTTGACAGCGCATATCTGCTTTAATGGCTGAGAACAGGTAAAAATCACACGGGGGCCATATCTGGTGAGTAAGGAGGGTGCTGTATAGTGTCTCTATTAAGTTCAGTAAGGGTTTCCTGGGTAATCGTAGCGGTGCATTATCATGATGTAGCTTAAAACACAAAATTTGATAGAGTAGCGCTGCTCCATGTCTGAATTCAAACAATTTCAAAGTGCGATTTACAGTCGCACACTATAACTTGGAAATGACGTCAAAAACGTTCGCTCGCATACCTGACGTAATGTAGAAAGTTCGGGAAACGTCAACGTGCATTTTTGAGCAATTCTGGCATCAGAGAATGTATAGTTACATGTACTCTATTTAAAATGTACAAAAACTGAAGAGTTACGAGTTGCCTCGCTCAACGTTACTTGACGTTGCCATAGTGACGCTAGTGAACGCATACCTTGTGATAAGGTAAACATGTTCATAGAACATATCCGTGATGAGTTAAGGTACCCTTGTGTGAAATTTCCTAAAAATGGTCCTACTCAAACAGAAGTGATGGCATTTTTCCTGTTACTTTTCAAACACCCCTCGTATATGTGTATCCCTTTTTCTCATCTATCTGTGAATGCTCACAATTTGTGAATTTAAGTGCAACGGCTGTAGACACTTTCTGTCAATTTCACCGGAAGAAAAACACAGCTAGTGTTGTACTAAAATTATGTTTCATAGTTGTTTTTTCTTCAGATCCATCAAATTTTTGTCTAAAAGGAAATCAAACATTGTCAGTCTGATCAACTGTGTCATAGTTATATTTGTGTTGTTAATGTCATGGCCAGTTTACATTGTTTTACTGGGGTTTTGCCAGAAATGTAATTGTTTTTGTGTTATATATCAAATACTTGCAAAATGTGACCTGGATATTCATAAACTGATGAGAAAAAAGGGATGTATATATATATTCTCTTTTTGAGCAACTGATGTTAATCATGTCATAACAAACTGGATTTGAAATGCAAGGATTAGCACCCAGATGTAAATTTTCTGTATCCGACTTTGAAACATCAAGTGCGTATTGTGGTATCCTTGTACGATATATATAACTTACTGTGCATTTCAGGGTATTATTACTTTCTATATGTTTTCATACCTGATAATATTATGATTGAATAGAATGAAAATGGACGCTCCTTAATCTGTGTTCAATCTTCGCGTAGCCATCCTCTAAGCTTCGCAAAGCCAAAATTTCATTTTGAACCCCCATGTTTACATGTAATTTTATTGACAGCCGAAAACCAAAATGGCAACGGCGGAACATTCCATTTTTCTAGGGTAGGGGGACTTAAAAAATCAGTTGACCAACAATGGTGTAAATAACAAAATATAAACGCAGTATATTATTTACCTACCCTTTATTTGCTAGATACAATGGTTTTCATTCCAAAATAAAGGATAAGTATGATTGATTGCCGGAGGTGCTGAACATTTAACAACACCACCCTGCATAACCTACGTTTTACTTGGTACATCTGAACACTAGAAACAAACATGCGCAGACGACAATTTCTAAAAATAAGGCTGCCATGTTTTCATTTTTACCATGTAAACAATGGAGTCAAAATGAATTTTAGGCTTTGTGAAGCATACCGGATGGCTACGGAAAGATTGTAAACAGATCCAGGAGCATCTATTTTCATTCTATCTAACCATAAAAGGTATGAAAACATAAAGTAATAAAAATAAAAAATAAATCATATTTGACGCACAGGCATCCTGAAATACACAGTTGTTAAGAATGTCTGGTCTTCTCTTTATTGAATGACATTAAAAGTACACCTTTTATGTGTATTTTGTGTTGTTTTGTGACATCATGTAGACCTAGTGAGAGTAAATTATATATATGCAATGTGGGAGCCTATGGAATGTTTCTTACCAGCTCTTTATCATTCTGTTGCAGATATCTGGACATGTGTAAACACCGTCGGCCACTACGCAGGACACCAGCTTGGGATGCGAGAATTCGCGCAATCTGTAGTTTTCTCATCATATTTGGTTATCTGGAGTGAATATAAACCATAATTGTATCATCCATTTGGATCACAAAACAAGTGAAGCACCAAGAGTGGTGTGAACGCCGAATTGTGAATATATTGTATCTAGTTTTATAAACATACAAGTACCTCTGTATTTTTTCACAGATGTATATGCGCTGGTTTGTTGAAGTTACGCACTAGTTTGTAGATGGTATGTTTTCTATAAGCGCTAGTTTTTCGATGATTTTGACGATTTTTTATTTAGACATAAGGTAACCATTTTGTATTTTACTATAGTTTGTGCGTGTGAATCTTTACATTTTGCTTATTTTTTTCTCAACAGCACTATTTTAAATTTTCGGTGTTATTACTGCACAGAAGAAACAGAAACATTTGACAGTACACCACAAAGTCATGCCTTTGTGCCAAATTTAAGCTTCACCAAATACCTGTCAAAGTATTTCAATTCGTTTCTTGATACAATCGTCAGAGACGAAGGTCAGTCATTCCATTATTGCATATTATGAATCCGTAAAGGTAATTGAATCTTAACAGAACATATATGTGTTCCTTCAATGAGAAAAGCGAACTATACCTTGCTGTAACCGAGTGTCCATTAGAAGATGTCATTGACCTTGATAATACCACAGCAGAACCATATTTTAAAATACAAAAGAAACCCAATAAATACTGCAAAGGAGAGCAACAAACACGCAAAGTTTGGGCTTGAAGATCCCAAAGGACCAGTAAGTAATAACACTACTGATTTTTAGTCGGGGCAACTATTTATTGCCGCCACACTGCACTAAACAAACGCTAGTGTGCATGTAAGTTTTATTGAGTCTGTTCATGAGAGGTAATGTATAGTGCTATACACCTCTCACTAATGTAATTAGTGTATAGGGTTTTCCTGATATGTTATCCTCTGCAACAGAAACAGTAAAAAAAAAAATCTAAAATTTCAAAAACAAAATTTCAAAAATTTCAAAAATTTCAAAAAATAAAATAAAAAATTTCAAAAAAAAAATTCAAAAAAAAAATATGAAAAAAAAAAGAAAAAAAAAAAAGAAAAAAAATAAATAAAAAATACAGAAATTAAATTTTTTAAAACAAGCATTGATGTAAAACTGTGACCCCCGGGGCGGGGCCAGATGTGACCCCAGGGTCAGCATTTGAACAAAATTGGTAAAGGACCATAAGCTTATAGCAACAGCAAAATATTAAACCTCTGGCTCTTGCAGTTTCAGAGAAGAAGATTTTTTAAGTTTTTCCCTATACATGTCTATGTAAAACATGTGACCCTTGGGGCGTGACCAAATGTGACCCCAGGGTCACCATTTGAACAAACTCGGTAAAGGACCATAAGCTTATAATAATTGTAAAATATCAAACCTCTGGCTCTTGTAGTTTCCGAGAAGAAGATTTTTAAAAAAAAAATCCTATATAAGTCTATGTAAAACTGTGACCCTCGGGGCGGGGACAAATTTGACCCCAGGCTCACCATTTGAACAAACTTAGTAGAGGATCATAAGCTGATGCTACATGTAATACATGAGAACTCTGTGCCTCGTGGTTTCAGAGAAAAAGATTTTTTAAACTTTTTTCCTATATGTCTATATGAAAAACATGCAAAACCTCAATATACAAACTTTGGACCCCCGAGGCACGGCCATTTTTGACCCCGGGGACTTTATTTGAACAAACTTGATAGTCTAGGCGTTGACGATCATTTTAAAAAAAAACTGTTGAAATTTGTCAAGCGGTTCTGGAGAAAAAGATTTTTTAAGGTTTCGACCATATATGGTAATGGCAGCCATCTTGGATGTAGCGCTGACCTAATTTTAACAAATCTAAAAAGCATTCATCTAAGGATCATCCATTTGAAGTTTGGTCAAAATTAGCCAAGCGGTTTCTGACGAGAAGTCATTTGAAGAATTCCCTATACATGTCTATGTAAAACATGTGACCTTTGGGGCGGGGCCAAATGTGACCCTAAGGTCACCATTTGAACAAACTTGGTAAAGGACCATAAGCTTATAGTAAATGCAAAATATCAAACCTCTGGCTGTTGTAGTTTCTGAGAAGAAGATTTTTAAAAAAAAAATCCTATATAAGTCTATGTAAAACTGTGACCCCCGGGGCGGGGACAAATTTGACCCCAGGGTCACCATTTGAATAAACTTAGTAGAGGACCATAAGCTGATGCTACATGTAATACATGAGAGCTCTGTGCCTTGTGGTTTCAGAGAAGAAATTTTTTTAAAGTTGTTTCCTACATGTCTATATGAAAAACATGCAAAACCTCAATATACAAATTTTGGACCCCCGGGGCACGGCCATTTTTGACCCCGGGGACTTTATTTGAACAATCTTGATAGTCTAGGCGTTGGTGATCATTTTAAAAGAAAAACTGTTGAAATCTGTCCAGCGGTTCTGGAGAAGAAGATTATTTTTTAAGGTTTCGACCATATATGGTAATGGCAGCGCTGACCTAATTTTAACAAATCTAAAAAGCATTCATCTAAGGATCATCCATGTGAAGTTTGGTCAAAATTAGCCAAGCGGTTTCTGAGGAGAAGTCGTTTGAAGAAAAGTTAACGGACGACGGACGACGGACAACACACCATCCCATAAGCTCTGCTGGCCCTTGGCCAGTAGAGCTAAAAAAACTAGCCTTGAGATTGTTAATGAACGTTGTGTGTCAGCTATTGGGCAATGAGGTATGATGACACTATGCATCTATTTTGGAGGACCGAGAAACAATTGTTTCAAGGTAAATTCTTACGGTTAATGTCAGGTTTGAAAAATAAAGGACATCATTTTACTGGAATCATAAGTCAAGGACACTGCAGTCCCAGCCTATCGAAAATAAAATGTGCATTTCCTAGTAAAAACATTTTGATTGTAATATCGAATAAGGCAAAGTTGTTCAAGTCCATGGATTATAATACATCACTTCGCAAAACAGTTTCAAAAACTGTGAAGGATTCAACGTCATATAACCGTGTTGACCTTAAGAAGTTAAACTGTTTATGTTAACTATTTTGTTTACGAAAAAAATAAATAATATATTGATGGAAAGACCAGATCGATTTGAAGATGCAATTGTTACTTTGAGAGAAATTGAAATGGAAAAAGACAACATGGTATTGGCAATAGAATGATAAAAATGTTGGTACCAAACATGACATAATAATTTTGGAATTTATACAATTAATTCTAAAAAGAACTGGTTTCTTTCGCAACTGAGCTGTGTACACTTTCTTTTGCAACTCAGTATATATTGATGAACAACCATGAACTCTGAACTTTATCACTTTTGCCATTCATACTTTGGAAAACAAACACAAACAATTAATATAGAGGTGACCATTAATTGTTTTAGATATATATTTCCATGAAATATGAAGTATGTAAGGAAAAAGGTTTAACTTAACGAAATCAATTAACCACCCGGGAAAGAACATGGACGAGGGAATGGGCAAACAGTCAAGAGACACATTTATATCATTTGACAAGGTTCGTTAAGATGTTATAAAATGTATAAAAGATTATGATTTTCCGACCGTATAGATTAAGCGAATTCCGTGTGATCGGGAGATCATAGCCAAATCTGGGAGAAATTGATTCGTCGCCAAAAGCGTGTTTCGTCCCAAATTTTGTAATACCAAATAAAATAACGAGAGGTCAATGAGGTCAAATATATTTCCATGAAATATGAAGTATGTAAGGAAAAAGGTTCAACTTAACGAAATCAATTAACCACCCGGGAAAGAACATGGACGAGGGAATGGGCAAACAGTCAAGAGACACATTTATATCATTTGACAAGGTTCGTTAAGATGTTATAAAATGTATGAAAGATTATGATTTTTCGACCGTATAGATTAAGCGAATTCCGTGTGATCAGGAGATCATAGCCAAATCTGGGAGAAATTGATTCGTCGCCAAAAGCGTGTTTCGTCCCAAATTTTGTAATACCAAATAAAGTAACGAGAGGTCAATGACCCTGAAGCTCGACTGATAGGTTTTTGATAGCTAGATCAGCATTCCTGTGAAGTTTCATGAAAATCCGTAAAGTACCGTATTTTACCTTGTATAGTACGCAGTTTTTTTTACTTCTTTAAGGTTTCCGAAAGGGGGGTGCGTACAATACAAGGAAACAATACTATAAGCTTTTTTCTTGCATTTTATATGCAGAAAATCGATGTCAGACTGGAGAAAATCGCCGATAAACACATCGGGGACGAAAGATAGACATTTGTGAATGCCGATAATACTTTATTTTTTGTGACTTACTCGCTTTATACAAGTAATTTATTGACTTAATTCGACTTAGAAATTAATAAAGTTTATTATAAAGCTTGTTTTATACAAATGTTTGCATATTTGTTGTAGAATTTCAATAAATGAGTGGACGAATTTCGGCCCTTGTTTTGTTATTTATATCAGCTGACTTGATATCACGTGATCTCCATGAATTAGACTGGTACACGAAGTATTGTACAATTTTATTCTCATATGTTAAATGCACCAGACGACACTTGCAGACGACAGTAAAAGCGATGATGGCGACTAGAATAAAGTGTACATCTATTATAAAAAATACTTGCATATTTGTTGCAGAATTTCAATAAAGGATGATCATGTTTTCCCTTTGATTTGCTTTTATCCGCTAAATTGTTTATAATTTCACTCGTTTTGCAAACTTCAGAAATAGCTACAGTACTGACACACTTTAAACACGGGTAGAGTGGGTTATTCTATTTCTATAATCATTTGAAGTTGACGCAAGTAACGACACCCTCTATTGATATTTTTGAGGATGGGTTAGTCTTTTGATTTAACCAACAAATACACAGTAAAATGTGTAGGTCTCTGACAGATAATGGAATGGACCACTCTCATTCAATAGCGATGACCTGTAACACCTAAATTAAAAATGGTTTCGCCCAGTTAAAACATTGCCTCAGCTGGCGTGTATTCATGACCGATGATTACAGTTTATTTATATGGCATGGTCAGTTCTTTGTGTAATTCCTAGGTTTTCAGCAGGGTTTGGAATTAACGGGAGATTGATAGACAATTGTTTTCAGACAGTTGTTGTACCATATTATTCTGCTTTAATTATCGGGATGCAATTAGAGATTTTAATTTTTATTTCTTAACCTTTTATTTTCGTTGAATGGTTCATCTAGGAAAACTAATATTTTGATGCGTATTATACATGGAAACAACTTTTTTACCCCAGTTTTGACCTCTGAGAAGGGGGGTGCGTATTATACACGGATGTGTACTATACAAGGTAAAATACGGTAGTTTCAGAGGAGTAGTCGCTACATGTTTTCATTATATAACTCTATGTCAACGAAGATGGCCGCTGGCAGTCATGTTTAACGTCGAATCAAAATAATTTTCAACAAGGATCAACATCATGTCATACTGCTCATTTTAGGAAAAGACGCATATCAATATCACTTATAGTTTTCAAAAAGTAGTCGCTACAAACTTGTTTTTTTGAAAAATTATTTTTAGCCGTGGTGGCCATCTTGAATTTCCGGCCGACCTGAAATTTTGCTAGGATCAATTAGACATCAAGAGCAATATTCCTGTGAAGTTTCATGAAAATCCGTTAAGTAGTTTCGGAGGAGTAGTCGCTACAAGTTTTCATTATATAACTCTATGTAAACAAAGATGGCCGTTGCACCAAAATAATTTTTGACAAGGATCAACATCATTCCATACTGATCATTTTAGAAAAAGTCCCATATCAATATCACATATAGTTTTCAAGAAGTACTCGCTACAAACTTGTTTTCTGAAAATCTATTTTTAGCTGTGGCGGCCATCTTGAATTTCTGACCATACTGAAATGTTGCTAGGATCATTTAGACATCAAGAGCAACATTTCTGTGAAGTTTCTTGGAAATCCGTCGGGTAGTTTCAGAGGAGTAGTCGCTACAAATTTTTACTAAATAACTCTATGTAAACAAAGATGGCCACTGGCAGCCATGTTTAACGTCAAATCAAAACGATTTTCGACAAGGACCAACGTCATGTCATGCTGATCATTTTAAAAAAGTCCCATATCAATATCACTTAAGAGTTTTCAAGAAGTAGTCGCTACAAACTTGTCTTTTAAAAATCTATTTTTAGATTTGGCGGCCATGTTCACATCAACTTGAATTTTTGCTAGGATCAACTAGACTTCATGGGCAACATTTCTGTAAAGTTTCATGAAAATCCATTGAGTAGGTAGTTTCAGAGGAGTAGTCGCTACAAAAACAGTTTACGGACGGGCAGACGGACGGACAACAGACACCGCACCACGGCATAAGCTCTGCTGATCTCTGATCAGTAGAGCTAAAAATTACTACTGTTTCTGCAATAACATTGTTAGGGTTGCGGCCATTTTTTTCGTGTCAGTCGTGTCAATTTAACAGTTATTTAAATTTAGGCCTTATAGTGTAAACAATATTAAAGTTTACTGTCAACGGACAAATACGGACAAATACAAATTGCCATGACAAGATGGAGTAAAAATGAAACTTGTTATTCTTTGAGAAATCTATTAATTCTAATAATTACCCGATAACTGCATGATTCTAATACATATGCATGGATATTCATAAGAAAAAACAATGAGGTCTAAAACACTTATACATATATAGAAACAATGAAGGACAGCTTAAGCTTACAAAATGGTTATATGCACCAACCTTATGTCCATTTTAATCCAACTTTACATTTACAGTTTATGTTACACTTTTGTAATATAGATTCTGTATTTAGAGATAAGAAATGAAGTTCACAGAGTTTATTATCAACTGTAAACAAGGAAGAATTATCAGGGCCCTTAACATGTACACATAATGCCTCATTTTTACATAGTGTAAATTATCAACCATGTATTGTGTAAATAACATTTCAGTGTTTTTTTATGTGTTTTGTGAATGCAGCCTGTGCCTGTGCCATTGTGAAAAGTAGCGGCATTTTTTTGAAATTGTGAAAATTGTGAAATATTATAACAAAAGAAAAAGAAACTTTTTCACTTTTATTTTCACAGTTTAATATCCCTTGGTTTTAAGTTTTGTCTTTGGTAAATACAGACTAGTTTTGACACCAGCTTATATTAAGATTAGTATCCTTACTGCGTTTTTTTTTTTTTTTTTTTTTTCAGATTCATAATTTTGATAGAGCATCATCAATAAAACTGACCAATCAGTGACCAGAAATAAGACCTACCTAATTCATTCTGGTAGGTGATAAACTCGGTCTTCATCCTTGATGTTCAACCAAGTTTACTGTTAAAATTAAGGTATCTACAATGTGATTCTTTTAAATCCCTGCATATTTCATGCACATTCATGCAAACTGATTCAACATACATATCTTTCAAAATCAAAATCTTGAAAATTATCGTCTTTTACTTGGTCAAAGATTTTTATTTTACTATAGAACCTAAGGGTAAAAACCGAGTAACGCAAATTTTATCACCTACCGAAAATAAGATAAAATCTCAAAATCTCTGCAATGAAAAATTATGAATTGTGAATTTTTTGGATATAATTGTGAAAAATGTATACTTTTTGGCATTGTGAATGGGGCCGAATAACGGCCCCAAATTAGGCATAAAAAACCCACTGCATTTGTTGATAATACTCATTGTTAATGAACATCTAATTAGCTTGTTAAAATACATGTATCTGCATTTTGTATTGCCTTCTTACCAAAAAATTGAATTATGAATATTCAGATTAAAGACTCATTAAATAAAATGAATACCGGCCCTTTCAAATAAAAATTATTTAGAGTGTAGAGCAATTACTTTCAACGCATTAGAATCTACACTGTTATTTGAAGTTGTCTCCCACATGTACCCCCTCTACACTCCCACGCACCAACACTCCACAATGTTAATTCAAATTGTTACAGGTAAAATGCAATGAGAAAGAAAATGCAAAACCAGCAACACAATTTTTTAAAACATAACCAACAAATGTGTTCTAAAAGTACAATTAAATATTCACTTAACAGAATACCAATAAATTAAATCCAGTATTTCTTTAAAATCCAATTTTAATTAAAATATTGTCAAGTGTCACTTTAACTGAAATTGTCAAATGTCGCTTAAATTGAACTTGTCCCTTTAATTGAACTTGTCAAGTGTGCCTTTAATTGAGTCAAGTGTCCCTTTAATAAAAAAATATTTAAAAAGTTTTTCCTGGTTTCAGCTCTATCTATACAATAATCTTATCTTATCCAAATACTCCAATGTCGTTTTTACTATAGATGAACACAACCATTTTTGATATAAATTCCAAATCAGAATACAACATAATCATATTTTCAGAATTATCCAAAAACTTGTACGATACTGATTTAAATGACCTTGAATGACAAAATCAATAATAAACATGTTCATGCAACATTAGTAATACCAGTAAACAAAGACATAGGGGTAACAAAACTACCCACTTATTGTTAATTGAGTCACTCACTTATTTACTGTGTCACCAGCTATTTTGCAGTTATCTCATTTTAATTTATATGATGTGTTCTTCTTAAAGCTACAAAATCCATATAAAATGCAAAGTAGTAATGACAAAATAATTACACATGATGCCCCAAGTGAGTAGTGTATACCTGTGGGTTCACATATAACAAAATATGTGCTACCTAAAATCAATAAATATTAATAAGATAAGGTGGTACTATATGAATATTAATGAGATAAGGCAGTACTACTTGAAATGCTTCAGGTAGTTTGTTAACAGAATATTGGTCAAGTAGAAAAGGGAATCTAAGCAGATGGCATTTCACCACCAAACTGAGGGGACCAATCACCCTTGCATGAAATAGAAAATATACTGGTGTCCAACTAGTTTGCGGCGCCTAGCAGTTTCCGTGATATTCACTTTAAACACACGCTTTTTGCGATAATTTTAATTCTGGATGGATGTTTTCATTGGGTATTTTCATCTGAATGGTAAAAATAGAGATGAACGAGAAATAAACAAGAGGTCAATGACCTTGAAGCTCTACTGATAGATTTTGGTAGCCAGATCAGCCATGGGAACCTGTGAAGTTTTATGGAAATAAGACCAAAACTTTCAGAGTAGTCGCCACATGTTTTTCCTATAAAGATGGTCACTGGTGATCATGTTTGACATGAATTCAAAATGAATTTTGTTTAGGACCAACTACATGTCATGCCAGTCATTTTAGTAAAGATTCCAAATCAATACCACTTATGGTTTTTGAAAAGTAGTTGCCACAAACTTGTATTTAAGCTGTGGCAGCCATCTTAAATTTCCGGCTGACGTGATTTTTACTTGGGAGTAACTGGACATCAAGACCAAAATTCTGTAAAGATTTATGATTCGTTTTGGTAAAGGTACCAAACTGATAACACTTCTGGTTTTAGAGAAGTAGTCGCCAAAAAATTGTGGCCATTGAATTTTAGGCCAACCTGATTTTTACTTAGGGCCAACTAGACATCAAGAGCAACATTCCTATATTCCTAAATATTATGATTTATTATGCAACATTACCTTTATGCAACATCACAATCTTCATTCAATTTTATCCTAGTCTAAAGAATATATCTTTTTCCAGCTTATAAAAATGTCATAATGCTACCACACATTTTAATTATAAAGCTATATCAATTAAATCCCTTACAACATCAACCTTAGTATATCCTATTTGCTGTTCAACAGTAATTTCTCCAAATCACCCTTTTGTAACATAAATGGAATGATCCATATTCATAAATATAGCAGGTGTGTAACCAGGTCACAGGTCATGTTATGCAATTTCTCCTGAGAATTAGGTTACTATCTCACCAGTACAAGTAGACTTGCCCTTGTCCCAGTTGTTAAAATCAGAATCAAAATAAAACCTTAAAATCCTACAATTTGCTTTCTGTCTTTTTCTGAGAGCCAAAAATACAAAGGAGACTTAATCCTTACTCCACTATGAATGTAAAATGGACTGTCCTTTTTTTGAATTTGGACCAGTCCATTTATAGTACAAAGCGGTGTTTCAGTCAATTGACTGAGAGCACCCAGACAGTGTAAACCCTGATCAGCCTGCAAGGTGTTGTGCCAGTCATTTTGGAAAAGGTTCCAAATCAATATCACGGTTTTTGAGAAGAAGTCGCCACAAAGTCACATTTTTAAAATCTATTTGTAGCAGTGATGGCCATCTTGAATTTCTACCGACCTGAATGTTTGCTAGCATCAACCAGATATCAAGAGCAACATTCCTGTCAAGTTTCATGAAATTCCATCAAATATTTTCAGAGGAGTAGTCGCCACAAGTTTTCCCGGCAGCCATGGCCGGCAGCCATGTTTGACAGCCATGTTTGACACCCAATCAAAATGAACTTTGGTTAGGACCAACTACATGTCGAGCCAGTCATTTTGGTAAAGGTTCCAAATCAGTATCACATATGGCTTTTGAGAAGTAGTCTCAACAAAATTGAATTTTTAGACGTGGCGGCCATCTTGTATCTCCGGCCGACCTGAATTTTTGCTAGGATCAACTAGACATCAAGAGCAACATTCCTGTGAAGTTTCATGAAAATCTGTCAAGCAGTTGCATAGGAGTAGTCACCACAAAAAAAAGTTTACGGACAGACTGATGGCGGATGCCGCACCACGGCATAAGCTCTGCCGATCTTTGATCAGTGGAGCTAATAAAACTTGCTTAAAGCTAAAAAAGTCTCCAAATATTTACTTCAAGACACCACTCCAAAACTCCACAATAATTCTCTGCTTTGTGTTCCACACCATGCCATTTCATGTTGCACACTATGCCATTTCATGTTCCACACCATGCCATTTCATGTCCACACCATGCCATTTCATGTTCCACACCATACCATTTCATGTTCCACACCATGCCATTTCATGTTCCACACATTACCATTTCATGTTCCACACCACGTCATTTCATGTTCCACACCATACCATTTCATGTTCCACACCATGCCATTTCATGTTCCATGTTCCACACCATGCCATTTCATGTTCCATACCATACCATTTCATGTTCCACACCATGCCATTTCATGTTCCATACCATGTCATTTCATGTTCCACAAACTACCATTTCATGTTCCAAAACATGCCATTTATTGTACATATGTTGCAACACAAGCTCTCTATATACGTTTATATTGACAGTTATCAGATTTCCTCTAGAACACACAAAATCAATGTTTAGCTTTATATACCCTAGTTCTTGTTGGATAGAATTTAGAAGTAAGCCATTTTTTGACCTGAATTATATTTCAACTCAACAAGATAGCTAGGGCCAGTATGTCAAGCCCCTAAGTGGGACAAAAGTAGGTCACATTGACAAACAAGAGGCCTAATGAGGGCATGTAGATGCTCTACCTGCTAACAGGCTCTTATAAAAATAGCTGAATGTATGTGTATTATGTAACTATGAGTAAATATGATACACAGTAAATATGATACACAGTAATTATGATACACAGTAACAAAAACAGCATCTGTGAAGAATATGTTTTTGTTTATTTCCCTTGATCTAGACATTTATTTTCCTTTTCTGTTCAAAATGATGTTGTAACACTGTCCATTGATAGTGGGGCAGATTGATGACATATATTGGTAAAATTGTGCATTTTGTGATAAAAGCACCAAACTTGACACATAGCTAGACAATACTCTGCTAAACATTTCTGGCTATGGACCCACGTCAGATTTTGAAAAATGGCCGCCATTTTCAAAATGGCCGCCAAATATTCCATAAAGAATTAATGAAGCCCATAATTAATTGATTTCATCAAAACTTGTTATTGTAAATACACTAAATTCAGAACATTGATAGACAATAAAATATGTCATATAATTTGGGTCATTTTTTTCTTCAAAATGGCCGCCATTTTCAAAATGGCCGCCAAAAACTGCTTTTTTTTAAATTTTATTTTTTTTATAAATCAATCAAAATGTTGATGTGTTTTACAAAGGGTGTTGTCTTAATAAATTTATGTGTATGTCAATACTTCAATAAATAGTTGTTAGATACACCCCTATACTTCAGGGGTTAGGGGTTTTACACATGTATACATACTATGCAACTTTGAGACTAGTTTTGTCTCAGTTGTCTTTAGCCTTAAGCATTTCTGAAGTGTGTTTAAGTTTCAGTCTCATCTCTATTAGCGGCTTTTAGTATATAATAACTCGTAAGTATACATCCAGTGACTTGGTAAAACACTATTAAAGGTATACGCAACAATCTTGAATCATTTATCAAGCATTCAAATTGATTAATCCAATATCAGGTTAACTTTAAAACTTCTTGCATATACTTAAATACAATGCAGAATTTGTAATTGTTTGTGGTTATTGTATTACAAGTTTTAATATTGTATTGGTGCAATATATTCCCCAATGAGTAATATGTAAAACTAATTTGCTTTGAACTATTTACATAATTATAAAAACTGATTTTAAAACATGCATATAAAGTAACAAAACTAATGGGACGCCGCAGGTTATAAAAAAATCAAGCTTGCCGAGTCTTCTAAACTCTTGGAGAAAACATATCGGAAAGGATGCTTAAACAATATTTTTCATCTCCAATTTATCGGAATTAAGATTTAATTACGACCTTAAATTACATTTGTTGATTTAAACAATATTAACAAGACACTATCAGAAAACAAAATCAAAAAGAAGTTTGTTATATACACAAATTCAAATGTAATAAGTGGTCATATCATTTGAACATTTTCAAAATGACAGCTAACATAAATGTAATCTTATCTTACTATCTATGATCTGAATGGTATAAATTTTCTTAATCACAGTCACAGTACCCAACATCCCATTTTTAAAAGACTGTAAACATCATTTCTGCTTTAACACTTCGTTTTAAATTGCAACACACTTGTCTCTTTGACATCTACATTTAATAAATCCCTTGCAAACGCTGATGCCTGTGGTAGTGTTATCGAGAATGGCTTCAACATACCCTCTTCCAACCGCAGTCACCGGATGTAGGCATTTCAAAGGTGGACCTAAAGGCCATGTCTCCAACAATGTCCAATTACAACCTGTAAACAACTCGGTAGGTGTCCTTGAAAAGAGCTACATCAATTGGTGACATGGACTTGTTGTATCTTGGAACCATTGAATGTCAACCATGCTTTGCGACATCAACAGCACTTCCTTTTGTCGAACATGCACTTCCTGTTATCATACATTTTCCAACAAGAACAACTTTTGGAATTGGAAAGCTTGTTCAACCTCAACATAGTATTGCCAGATTCTCCATGCACAGGTTTTACCTTTTTCAGCAAATGAAGATATTTCATTGCATCTAGTAAGTGTGAAAAGCAACTATTCGTCTTATTTTATATGAACTAATGAATAGGCAATACAGTGTGCAACGAATCACCTAAAGTGATTCCTAGCTCCTAAAACTAACACATAGCTCATCTAACTGTATTTACATTACCACTGCTATAACAAGTAATACAACGTCTGTGTCTACTGTATACAGCATAAGTTTAATGAAGTATTGTTTGCCACCTGCCACATGTATCACACGCATTGTATCGTATCATCTTAGTGAAATCATCGAGATCAGTCCTAGATTCTCGTTGTCTGATACAAGGCACATCTTCATCTCTGTTTTAATGAACGTGTTTTTAGTTTCTCTTCTAGCCGCAACCGATTGCTATGCCAGTTAGCCAGAGCTCTGATTTTGTTTTGCACGATAGCCGTCACATACTAAACATTCTGCAAGTGACATTCAAAAATGTGTAAAGGATCTTGTTGATCATACTTACTAATGTTTTCCAAGCATTAAAATGCATTTTAAGGCAGCTCGTATAGTCTGATTAAAATCCAAAAAAGTTTTCCAAAGTTAGAAAAGGCTGGTGAGACACCCTAATCTGCTGTTAATCGGAACCTAATATGATACATATATATGCGAGAAAAGAAAGCAAGTTATAGCATCTGTTGTAGGTGACCACTGAGGAAAGAAAACATGTTCTGGTTTATCTGTTTAAAGACAGACTTGGTTATGTCATCTATAAGCTCTGTTACAAATGTGTCATGCTTTGCATTACATAATTTACCTATTTGTTGCAACTTCTGTCACACGAGAGTCGTCTATGTAACGTAAGTCAAGTACCAGTAAAACCTCAATATTGTCCTTAAATATATTTTCTAACTCCTCTACTGTGTCACTCAAACTGTCTTACGAATATCTTTAACTTGTTCATGATGGAAAAGATCAGAGTATTTTCATAGGCAGCACCTGATGAATTATTGCGATAACTGAAATTAACAGATAACTCTAACTATATCTGGTTCAGAGATCATCCAGTGTGGAAATTGCGATGTGTATACAGCACCTACTGCACCTGCATCTTCTTTCACAATCTTGTATTTCTGCTTGTGAGCTAGTTTATTGGGTATTGATGAGACAATACTAATGAAGTTTATCTCACACACAGAGATGACTAATTTTAAGATTTAAAGTGTAACTGAACAGCACTGCAATTGCGAACTTTTGGTTTCTCTTTATGATCGTCATGTACAATATGCAATGGTTTAAGGCGTAAGCCCGGTTTACCATAAGTATGGTAATCACATAATGAATATGCAATGTCATAATTGCCTCATGGGCACTGGTCCATCTATAGTCTTCAAACAAGTCTCAGATTGTTTTAAGTACCTCCATTTTAAATACGAATGTTTCAACGCAAAATGCCATTATGATCTTCACATTGGGTTTCAGGCCAATTTCATTTCTGCTCGGCAACTATATAGTTTTGACGCAGTTCATCCGTTAGAATAAGATGTCTTCACGTTTAGGTTTTGTTTATGTTTTGTCTTGTAAATAAGGTTTACCAAGTCAATGTATTTTAGGGTTTTATAAATATATTTATAATGAAGTTTCTGATAAGAAAATTAGTTTAGTACCCTTCAGAAATTCCAAAGGCTGGAGAAAACCTAGAGTCAACCGGAAGTGAAATGTGATTTAAACTTGTAAATCTCTCAACACATTAACCATAGGGTGCTTCTAAATAACTCTTTATTACAATATTAACAAACAAATAATATGCCAAGACAACTGAGTGTACAAATTCAACATATTAATTACTTTCTTACAAACAACTATTAAACGAATTATAAAAATTACTATTTTCAACACATTTTGGCGGCCATTTTGAAAACGGTAGCCATTTTGAACTTAAAATATACCCAGATTGTATTGCATGACCCTTTGTCTATTATTTTGCGGAATTTGTTGCGATTGCCATAATATATGTTGTTAAAACCTGATACATATAGGATCAACTGATTATTTATTACATATTTGGCGGCCAATTTGAAAATGGCGGCCATTTTGAAAAATCTGGCGTGGGTCCATAGCCATTTTTTTTCAGTATGGTATTGTCTAGCTATGTGCAAAGTTTGGTGCTTTTATCAAACAATGCACATTTTTTTCACCAATCTGCCCCACTATGATTAACAACAACAATTTAAATGTGGATGTTTTGTGGCTCATCAACACAGTAAAGATTATTTAGAACTAGTGTTGTGTAATCGGTTCAAATTTACTAAATTGACAACCGATCAATCATCAGTTGTAGTATCGGTTCTTGTATGTTTGCATTGCACCGACTTTGGTTTCGTCCGATTATTTTACTTACCAATGTGTTTGCATTAAACTGATTCATATTGCATCATGCTCTCGGGCTGATAAGGCGTCTAAGGCCTGATATAGGGTGTGATATGAAAATACCCATTTATTATTCTCTATATAAACCGGCTGATAGCATCAAATACAGATTTCCACGTTGTAAACTTGATGTGTCACTTGAAAGTCTCGTGCATTGTGTAAATGTAAGGCCAAAAATAAAATTATGTTTGTTTCCCCTTCCCGACCCATGCAAAAAAGGGTTGGGTAGGTAGGTAGGTAAAATATTTTTTTTATTTCATTTCTTTTATTTGAGATCAAAACTGGAATACATGCTACCTATAAGACACATTTAAGACAAAAAAAAACAAAACAAAAAACAAAAACAAAACAAAATTCGCCAGTGTCGAAAAAATAATTCGGGTCGCGGCAATTTCGGTGGGTTTCCACATCTACAAACCATCATACTACGCCTCGCACAACAGGTTAGAGAAACTCCACTTTGTGGCGAATCAAAAGTTTGTCTGTGTTGTACCGTCTTGACCTTTCTCGAGCTGTTGAAAATGACAAGCATTTACCTGGACATGATCAATTTAAAGTGCATCAAACCCTGATCAAATGTAGCCTTCTGAGAACCTGCTTGATCAGTTCTGATTGGCCCGAGATTGCCAGCATGTAACTGTTGGCCAATGAAAACTGAACGTCACAAGATTGATCTGTCAAAATGCATGTCAAACATTTGTTTTGCCCTCATTGTTTCTGCTCGCCATTGTGTTATTGTTTTAGATTTATATAACTTTATTTCGTGTCACGTAGTGAAATGAAAGATGACTTTTTCGAAAGAATTGGGTAGCGAGGAAAACATTGACATTAAGGTGGGTTGGAGCGGTGTGCCTTGATAGGTCTTGAATACCATAAATGGTATTCAATGGGATATGACTTTTTCTCAGTGAAAAAATACCGCAACTGTCACGATTTCCTGTAATAAGCTTTTTGGATGATGAAACATATTTAGATCTTAGGAACTATGAGCTTTTGCAACATTAATTTAGGCAGGCACTGTAGGCGGACGTGTAATATAACGTGTATATAAACGGGTCCTGATTCAAGTACCCTGGGGAAATGTACCACCACTTTCGGTCACGTGTTTTATTAATCCGAGCTTTCTCTGACCTTATCAACCCTTTTTACGATTTTGACATTTCATCTGGTTGTGTACATAAAAAGCCACACAAGTCACACAAAAAATGGCGAGGTCATGACGTACACAAACAGTACTAGTAAGTCAAGTCCTATGTACATTTTATACACCGCATGTAGGTAGTTACATGCATTCCACTCCAGCCGTGTCAAAATTGATTGACAGCAGCATATCACAAGCTAGGCTCGCATTAACCATACGCCAAATCGCCATAGGCGAAGAGTAACCCAAACCGAATGGACATTGTAAGAAATACATAGCAAATTCGCCATACATTGCCGACCGACTTTGTCTAAAAAATCTCGGAAAATCCCAAATTCAAAAACACAAAGTCTTTAACTGTTTATAAGCCAATATCCTGCTGGGTGTTAAAAGCTAATTAGCGACAGTCAATTTGGACCGATAACTAATTAGCGCCGTGTTAACTGAAAACCGCTGCCAAATTGTCGTGTGTGCGATAGACGCCGCCCACTTTTCCGCCTATCGATTTCATTCAACTAGTTTGTGTCCCTGCGCTCAATATTATCCATATATTTAACTGCATTATCGAGCCGCATAAAAAAACATCAAATAATGTGGCGCCCTCTAGCGGCCAAAATGGCTGATCAAAACATAACGTTTGAAAATGTTTGTTTAAGTATTAATAAGCCAGAGATGCTCTGTTTAAAGGCCGTCTTTTTGAACTTTACGATCACTGGTAAATGTTGAGTGCCCACTAATTAGTTGTACACATAGTAGCGTAACTTGAACTGGAACAATGGCAAGTGTGAACGTGTTTGATCGACTGTCTGTAAATTGGGAATCAACATGAAACACCTTTTGTATTATACAAACTGTGGGATTACTCTACATATTGGTACAATTTTAGAAGGAAGTGGCTTTTATTACTTATTCTATGCATGATAGTCGTGGTGTACATGTATGTAGCATTTCTGAATTTCGTCTCACAATCCGATGCAACGCAATTTTTCTAGCTTCTTTTGAACCCCTGTTAGATGGAACTTGTTTTATGTGCCTCAGCTTAGCCCTACGTTTTCCTCTGCTGTTATATATTGTTATTTTATTTCTATGAATGTTAGCATATTGAAATGCATTTAATAAAAATAATAAATGGTCTAATAAATGGTGACATTGAGAGAGTCCGTCTTTTTATATTTCCTTACTGCATGCATGCATTCCTTCTGTCATTTTTAAAATGTCAGACTTGACAATTTTTAAAAATTAAATTACATTAAATATATTGAATACAATTTTTAAAATGTTTTGAAGATTATACATCGCAACTTTTAATTATAAGCACTAAAGCAGAATGCAGCATACATATATATATGATATGGAAATATTGATACCTATAGGTTTAAAACTTACTCTTTTTAACTTACAATTGATGTGTATGCAAACACGAGGTTTTAGCGCCTTGAATTAAAGTTCCTAAATAACTCGGCAAAAGTCTGGCTAAAGACATTCTAATCTGGCTAAAGGAATTTTTAGGGCTTTAGCCAGATTTGGCAAAAGGGTTTAAAATCCTAGCGCTAGCTAAGGTAAACCGTCGATCGAGGTCAGTGGGTGCGGAAATGTCTGTGAAGTCACTACCGTCTTTGCTTGTCACAAAATGGGGAAACTCTAACCTGTTGTGCAAGGCATAGTATGTCTGTCTACAAACTAGCGTGTTGATGTCTACTCAAATTCGATTCGCACTTTACCTCCAGTGATAGGTGTACATAAAACATATAAGACATGGGCGAGGCTCTAAATGACCACAGTAATGTGTTGATGGTAAAGACGGTGATATTCAAGAGTTGTATTGGAAAAACAGATCATATGACATATATTAAAATGTCACAGCAACAGTCCATGTGAGATTCATAAGAAAGAAAATAATGACAATTATAGATGGAACGTTTTTCGGTCCCGCTGAGTATGGACTGAACTGAACTGAACTGAATGTTGTTTAACGGCTCATCAACACAGTATAGGTTATTTAGAGCCGCGATAGATACATAGGAATCTGGGAACCTGCCCTACTCTTATTATCGAATAGATTCCTATGGTTCTTTAACGTGCTTGGAGGATAGTCCGATACATGGGACCGCCCCGTTTACATCCCCATCCGACGGACGAGGCTAAGGGAAAGTGTCTTGCCCAAGAACACACCGACGGAACTCAGTGGCACCACGGAGGATGGAACCCGGGGCCTCCGGTTACAAATCTGCCGCGCTTCCTCTGCGCTACGCCGACTGAAACAGTGACCTTGATCTTGAATATAGAAACAGAACTTAGTATAATTGTGTGAACTCCAGATGTTGGAAAGAAACTAGCTTTAAATATCCATACCACTACTAGATACTCACTTTTTATCTGTGTATTGGTAAAGTCTATCTTGTACTGCAAACTTGGTGTGATCTTATATGTGGCGAAAACAGCTGCAACATAAATAACATGGATCATGTAGGATTACAGGCGATAGGCATTAATTTTGTGTGACTATCTTAAAGTCCCCTATACATACCGTATTTAACCTAATAGTAGTGCACTGTATCTTAAAGTCGCCTGTGTATACCGTATTTAACCTACTACTAGCGCACGGTATCTTGAAGTCCCCTGTATATACAATATTTAACCTACTAGTAGCGCACGGTATCTTGAAGTCCCCTGTATATACTGTATTTAACCTACTAGTAGCGCACGGTATCTTGAAGTCCCCTGTATATACCGTATTTAACCTACTATATCTTGAAGTCCCCTGTATTTACCGTATTTAACCTACTAGTAGCGCACGGTATCTTGAAGTTCCCTGTATATACCATATTTAACCTAATAGTAGCGCACGGTATCTTGAAGTACCCAGTATATACCGTATTTAACCTACTAGTAGCGCACGGTATGATGCAGTCCCCTGTATATACCGTATTTAACCTACTAGAAGCGCACGGTATCTTGAAGTCCCCTGTATATACCGTATTTAACCTACTAGTAGCGCACGGAATCTTGAAGTCCCCTGTATATACCGTATTTAACCTACTAGTAGCGCACGGTATCTTGAAGTTCCCTGTATATACTGTATTTAACCTACTAGTAGCACACGGGCATTATGCAAAATGCCAAGGGGTCGCTCTTATAAAATTAATGTAAACTAGAACTGTAAGCCACAGGCTAACAAATAACCCCGCTCAAGGCTTTTACTATGTGGGGAAGAACGTTCTTTACCATGATCCCAGTGACCCCAAATGCAATCCCAAGCTTCCTTTTCATATAAGCTACCTACCCTGCAAGTTTCATTGCCATACCTCATTCCTAACAAAAGTTATTGAGCGTGAAACCGTTTTTCTATTTTTCGTAACATTGACCTTGACCCCAATGACCCCAAATACAATCCCAAGCTTCCTTTCCATATAAGCTACCTACCCTCATGTTTCATCGCAATACCTCATTCATTCCACAGAAGTTATTGAGCGGAAAACTGTTTTTCTATTTTTAGTAACAGTCACCTTGACCTTGATCCCAGTGACCCCAAATGCAATCCCAAGCTTCCTTTCCATATAAGCTACCTACCCTGCAAGTTTCATCGCAATACCTCATTCCTAACAAAAATTATTGAGCGGAAACCGTTTTTCTATTTTTAGTAACAGTGACCTTGACTTTGATCACAGTGACCCCAACTGCACTCACAAGCTTCCTTTCCATATAAGCTACCTACCCTGCAAGTTTCATCGCAATATCTCATTCCTAACAAATGTTATTGAGCGTAAACTGTTTTTCTATTTTTAGTAAGTGACCTTGACCTTAATCCCAGCGACCCCAAATGCAATCCCAAGCTTCCTTTCCATATAACCTACATTCCCTGCAAGTTTCATCACAATACCTCATTCCTAACAAAAGTTATTGAGAGGAAACTCTTTTTTTTTTGTAACAGCGACCTTGACCCCAGTGACCCCAAATACAATCCCAAGTTTCCTTTCCATATAAGCTACACACCCTGCAAATTTCATCACATTACCTCATTCCTAATAAAAATTATTGATCGGACAACATTGCATCCATGGACGGACAAGTCGAATCCAGTATACCCCACTTCAAACTTCGTTTGCGGAGGGTATAAAAATATAGCATAACATTTATAACTAAATCAAGGTCCACAACTCCACTGTTACTGTTCCGATCTGGCTGGTTTTTTCGAACTTGTCCAAGCTTTCATTGATATTAGCAATCTGGTAAAGTTTGGTATAGATCGGATGAAAAATGAAGGCCCTATCGTCTTAACGAGACAAAATATAGCATTTTTAACTAAATCAAGGGCCATAACTCTGCTGTTACTGGTCCGATCTGGCTGGTTTTCGAAATGGTCCGAGGCTTCATTGATATTAACAATCTGGTAAAGTTTGGTAAAGATCGAATGAAAAATGAAAGCCCTATCGTCTTAATGAAATAAAAGTTAACAGACGGACAGACAACAGACGACCCTGCAAGTTTCATCCCAATACCTCATTCCTAACAAAAGTTATTTATCGGACAACATTGCGTCTACGGACCGACAGACAGACAGACAGACGGACAAGACGAATTCAGTATACACCCCCTAAAACTTTGTTTGTGGTGGGTATAAAAATAAACAAGATGTCAATGACCTTGAAGCTCTACTGATAGGTTTTGAAAGCTAGGTCAGCATTCGTGTTAAGTTTCATGAAAATCTGTCGAGTAGTCGCTACAAGTTTTTACTATATAACTTTATGTAAACAAAGATGGCCAATTTTCAACAAGGACCAACATCATGTCACGTTGATCATTTTAGAAAAAATCCCATATCAATCTCACTTATAGTTTTCAAGAAGTAGTCGCTACAAACTTCTTTTTTTTAAATCTATTTTTAGCTTTGGCGGCCATCTTGGATTTCACATCAATGTGAATTTTTGCTAGGATCAACTAGACATCATGGGCAACATTCCTGTAAAGTTTCATGAAAATATGAAAATCCATCCAGTAGTTTCAGAGGAGAAGTCGCTATAAAACGGACACTGAACCACGGCATGAGCTCTGGGTAGGTCGCTATAAAACGGACACTGAACCACGGCATGAGCTCTGGGGAGGGGTCGGGGATTTTTTATTTTATTTGATTATTATATTTTGCTTATTTTTTTTGAAAAGATCATGGTGGCATTACTGCAGGTCTCACATCAGTTTTCCCTGAAAGCTCATAGGCTTGTAACTGTTAGAGACAAACGTAAAACATAATTATTATTTTGATTGTTTTTCTCCATTTTAGGCATCTTTTTAATTTGAAAAATAGTTTTCCGTTGCTTTAGGATATATGTAACTGGTGTAAACGACAGATGATACATAAACTCCTATGTTGATATGAGGTTTCAATCCAATTACAGCAGTACTTATTTAACCAAAGCACCACAATACAATGATGACTTAGTGATATTAAGTTGTGCAAAATATGACTGTAGTTATGCTTCAATGAAAACCTATATCAATTATATGATCAAATAATTATTGTGCAATGTTTATACCAGTCCTGTTTACAAACATGGAAGGTTTAGTCTATCTCGCCATCAACAAGCAAATTTTACAGCAGATGTACACCATTTGTCTTCAACCACTAAAGAACCTGTGAATAAAACTATACTTGTAATCGGCACATATATAAGAGCCTCGCCATTCTTCGTTTTCTAAGCCTCGTCTAATAAACTTGATGGTAAAAGGCACTGACATAATATTCTATTTATCATGTAGATTATCCAAATTTTTTGTATGAATTACTATTATTACCTTTTTCTCAGAATGTTACGCTTATCGAGGATGCCGCCATGTTGTTGTTTTTTGTTTGTTTTATGACGTTACGTGCATGACGTCAGATAACGTTATGTACAATTAACGCCGAGGGATTCCGCATCGATTTGCTCTATTGGTCATTGCCTAATAAAGCAAAATTTAATAGGTCACCCCTTTATCAGGCAGAAAAGTGCATATCTGCATGATAAATATTATTATATAACCTGAATACCTGGACAGAGCTTTGATTAACAGTTTTAAAGAGTAATTTTGATGTTATTTTGCAGGTTAGTTTAATTTTAGGGAAAAAAATCTGACTGAGGTACCTGAATATTCCGATTCTATGCTTTAGATGGCTGGTCTGCTATCGTTTTCAATTTGCAAATGGCCAAGATCTAGACCTACAAAAGAAACGCTGACATGTACACGTGTGCCAAGGAAACATTGACCAGGGCACGAAAATGCAGTAGTAATTCAGATAAATCTTTAAAATTTTATCAATTTGACCAATCAAATATTACCAAGGATGAGTAAATCAGAAACAAATTTTCCTGCCCTGATTGACATAACACAGCACTGACAAGATCATTTGCAATTCCACCCCCACCCCCTTAAATCGCAAAATAGAGAGGGGGTGGGGTGGGGGTGAAGTGGGGTATACATAACAGTATGTTCAAGGGCGGTAAAAGCCTGGTTACGCCTTTGACAATATAATTCTATTTTACACAAGAATGTAAATCTGAGTAACTCACTAAAATTCTGCCGTTCTGCCTCTACCAGGCTCCGGAATCTTCGACTTCCAGTCCGAGACGAGTGTTTTTTATCTGTGAATTGATAAACACTGCATCTGTTAATGGGTTAAACAAACACATAAATGAAGATAACTGAAAACATAAAGCTAATAATAACATAATACAGGCAAAGCTCGACCTGCGAAGCCCGACTATAGGTTACACATATGTACATTTATGCATGGGAACGCATTTTTGACCAGCTTCCTGTCTCACAGTGAAGTCACGCAGACATGATAACAGTTGAAAGCCAAAAGTAACTTACCGGCGTTCCATTGTTAATGGAAATAATGAATTTTAAAGAATGCTTACGTTTTTATGAAGGATTGCATGTACTCAGGAGTTTTCTATATGTTTTTGAGTATTTCTAGGACTCTTGATCGGTGTAGATCGTACATTTCGCATGTCATAATCGGTATAAATCGTAAGTTTCATAAGTCGTAAAGAAAGTTTCCGCAGCGCGTTAGCGTTCTCTACAACATGAGACTATTACATGTCACAGGCCTTTCAATAATCTCCACGCAGAGTTATCGTTCCTTGCACTCACATATATCTCTGCTAACTACTAAATTACAAGATTTTGGTAAAACCTGTTAAATTGGAATATGTTTGCCTGAAACTTATTTGTTTCTTGTGTAAATATAATTTTCAGAATATCTGCAAATTAGATATTGCAAAATTCGAAATAACGCATGAAAACAATTTAGTTTTAATCTGGACTATAATTTTACTATAAAAATAATACGTACTTAGGTCCCCTCAATAGAAACGAATATGTAAACATTTCAAACTGAAGCTCGATAGCAGAAAATTACTAAAAAAAAAATTAACTCAAAGAAATAAAAATTGAAATTATTTAATATGGGTCTATATTTTATCTTTGCAAATCACGCAAAAGGATTTATTATAAACCTCGTTATAACCTTTTTTGAATAATCACGTGACCTAACCGTTCGCTCTACTTCCTTTGATGTTGACAGAGTCAAATGTGGAACGAGTGTACTCTGGGTAGAGATTGGCCTTTAATATTCTCCGCTATTTTTACGGAAAATACGAATTAAGTGACCTTGCTGTGCAATGTTTTCATTTAATAAACAAACAAATGAACGCAGCTCTGTTGCACATTTCTTGTTAGCGTTTCTAAAATTCACATTCGCAAAATCTCAATCGATACAGGACCCAAACTCTACCCAGAGTACACTCGTTCCTCATTTGACTCTGTTAACGTCAAAGGAAGTAGGGCGAACGGTTAGGTCACGTGATTATTCAAAAAAGTTATGACGATGTTTATAACAAATCCTTTTGCGTGATCTGCAAAGATAAAATATAGACCTATATTAAATAATTTCAATTTTTATTTCTATGAGTTATTTTTTTTAGTAATTTTCTGCTATCGCGTTTCGGTTTGAAATGTTTACATACATGTATGCGTTTCGATTGAGGAGACCTAAGTACGTATTATTTTTGTGGTCAAATAGTCCCGATTAAAACTAAATTGTTTTCCTGCATTATTTCAAATCTTGCAACAGATAATTTGCAGATATTCTGAAAATTATATTTACACAAGAAACAAATATTCAACAGTCTAGATGCTTTCGGCTTGAATGTTTCGATTGCTGATGGGACTTCATTGAATTATAGTGGTTTTATTGAATGTAATATTTTAATCCCGTTTTTATCAGATATTTCTTTTGATGTACCTGTATTAGTGGTTCCGGATAATCATGTGAATTCATCTTAGGTACAAATGTTATTCGTTTATGTAAAAATGCTATAGAGGAATTATCTGGTGTACAGGTACCATCAGAATGGAAAGTTGCGATGGACAGCATTACTTGTAAATCGTTTACATTTCGGTCCAGCAACAAGAAGGTGATCAAGGTTGCACCTTATGAGACTATTACAGTAAATGGAATTGTCAGGCATGTTAACCACAACATTAGTGAAGTTGTCACTAATTTTGATAGAGGGTCCAGTTATACCGTTTGTCCTCGAGTTGTCATACTTCAACAGCAAGGAAACAGTGCCAAGATCCCTGTCAAGATCTGCAATATGTTCACCAAGACGATTACCATCCGACCCAAGTCTGACATATACCAGGTCAAAGAGGTCAAGGTTATAGATAACCTAGCATCTGACCTTGGTAGCCTTCAAGTTACCGAGGGGGGTCAGAAGTCGCCACTGGAAGACCTAGGTGTCAATATAGAGACAGACAACCTTAAGCAGGAACAGCTTTTACGTGTCCGCCAAGCGTAAGGCGGCTGGGACAGGACAGAATCTTTTCGAACGGAATCACACATATCTAGTCAAACACAAGATTGTGTTTAAGAGAATGACCAACCCTTCAAAATACCATACAGGAGGATTCCACCGGGCATTTACGAGGAGGTTAGACAGCACATCAGAGAGATGTTGGAGGCAGGTGCCATTAGGGAGTCTGATAGCCCATTTTCTTCAAATGTGGTGTTGGTCCGAAAGAAAGATGGATCACTAAGATTCTGCTTGGATTACAGAACCCTGAATGCTCGCACCAGGAAAGATGCATACATGCTTCCGCGTTTCGATGACATGATAAACAGTGTTTTATCTATAATTGGCTACATGCAAGTCATTCAGACTACCCCCTAGAAAAATCTACGAAATATCCCCCGATTTTTTTCTCCATCCCCACTCTAAAAAATAAAGGAAAAGTTCCTCAGACAGACTGAGGAAAAGTCTCGACTACACCCCCAACCCACTCCTCATTTTGTAACTTAAAAATACCCCCCACCAACACACAAACCTAATGTACTACGTGTGGTATTCCAGTGTGGCAGCACTATATCTGTCTCAAGTAGACTGTAGATAGACACATTACACTACACACAATTCATAAGTCCAGATTCTATTGTGCCCATACAGGTGGGTGTCCTATTGCCTACCCAAGTCAAAGTGAACTGCCTATTTAAGCAGTTTTGTAGCAGTTGCTTAGCAGTTTCTTCATTTTTTGGCAGTTTCTTAGCAGTCCTTAACAGTCCTGGTCTTAGCAGTTTTCAAAAACTGCTAATAAGTTGCAGAAACTGTTAAGAAACTGCTAGGAAAACTGCCATATTTCTTCCTTGGCAGTTCTCATACATCCATGCAACTAAGCAGTTTCTAAGCAGTTCCTTACAAGTTCTCTAGCAGTTTTATCCTGCATGACGATGAACGAAAAAGTTATTATTTATCTATTGACACCAATGTGATTCTGACCAGAGTGCAAAAACCACAAACACCGTCTTCCTTTTTTCAAAATATTGGAGGGAAAATGGCTCCTAAATATTTAATGATTAAAAAGTAAGTGCTTTTGCGATTATACTTAAATGCCTTATTGCATGAAAACGTATTGTGCATTTAATACTTGTATTTGGATGAGAACAATTCTATACGTAGTCAGTAGAAAGAGTAATTTGCAAAGAAATCTGTATTGTCACCTGTTTTCGCGAAACCTATATGCAATATATGAAAAAGTATCAAACAGTAAATGTAAGTTAATTGTATGAAACTAGTACTGAAATGTAGTTGATATTTTGTTTATTATTATCTGGCAGTTGCATGTATCAGCTACTTAGAATAATTTAGTTTTGTTCAGATATAGAGATAAATCATTATATACGATAAAGTATGTTTTTGTGAGTTAATTGCTTTATATAATGGTTGAATTACAAGCAAGTGGTTTTTGAATATTCTGAAGGATTATATGTGTATAAACAGTTCTCATGTATTTATATTAGTATTCTGTCTCGAAACTTAATTGTCTTAATTATTATGCTGTCGAACCTGTTAATGTACATAATAAACGTTTTACTTAATTTTTATGTTCTATACAGTTTGTTCAACATATTTTGTCTTTAATATGTCAGTAAACAAATTGGGTCTGGTAGATCTGTTCCTTTTGGCATTTTTTACTTAGCTTGCCTGCAGTCTATTAGAAGTCCAAAGAATAATTGTACGTGAACTCTTTTATTTAAGCAGTTTTCTCGTGGGTGTGTCATTGACCTTACATGGAGCTTGGTTAGCAGTTCTCTAGCAGTTCTTTAGCAGTTCGAATGAATATTCATACAACTTAAGCAGTTTTCTTTCTGCTGTTGGGTGTGTCATGACCTAATATAGAGCTTGCATAGCAGTTCTCTAGCAGTTCTAATGCATATTCATTAAATATAAGCAGTACATTAACATAATTCAGCAAAATAACTGCTTAGAAACTTCTAAAGAACTGCTTAAGAACTGCTAAGAAACTGCTATAAAACTGCTAAAGAACTGTTAATGTTAAGGAAGCTTCAGAAGGCTAGTGAACTGCTAAAGAACTGCTAAAGAACTGCTTAAATCTATCAACTGTTAAGGTTAAAAAACTGCTTAGGAACTGCCTTTCACTTTGACATGGGTAGTGTTTAAAATATGGCAGATGGTCTGGTTCTCATTTATTTGACTCAAATAGTGATTTGTAAGTCATATCTATGGTGTGGTAAAAATGACCTCATTATACATGTAGAATTTAAAAACAGGAATTGTTTGTATTTGTTTTATGACATAATTATGGACCAGTGGTACGATTCACCAGAACACAATGGACCAGAACAGAGATGAAACACCAGGAAGGACTGGAACTGCTTTTTCAGTGAAAAGCAAAAATGAAATTTACTCTACAAAAAGGCTGCATCACACAGAACGTCTTCTCAAGAAAAGAGTGATCTATCCTTTGTTTATATTTAAATGGTTGTCTTTGCATTATTTTATCCGGCATTTACAACCAGCATTGGAGGGTGACACTAGCAACTTTTAGGAGTGGCCCATTGGGTCACACACAGATAAAATCATTGGATTGGATTTCTTCAAACCAATGCACTGAAGTGAATGCAACTTGCCATTTTGTACAGACGGTTCTTATTCAAGGTAAGATCAGGACAGATGGACTGTGGTGTTATAAAATTAAAACAATTATCCCCATCTCTCATCTATTTGTGGATCATATTTAAATACTCAGGTCACAGCTTGCATATACATGTATTTAGTAATACCATATTTACCCTATAGGTTGGGACAAGATAAATTAATTACAAACAAGAGGTCAATGACCTTGAAGCTCTACTGATTGATTTTGATTTCAGGAAGTAGTCGCTACAGACTTGTTTTTTGAAAATCTATTTTTAACCGTGGCGGCCATCTTGAATTTCCGGCCGACCTGAAATTTTGCTAAGATCAATAAGACATTAAGAGCAACATTCCTGTGAAGTTTCATGAAAATCCGTCAAGTAGTTTCAAAGAAGTAGTCGCTACAAGTTTTCATTATATAACTCTATGTAAACAAAGCAGCCATGTTTAAGGTCAAATCAAAACGATTTTCGACAAGGACCAACATCATGTCATACTGATCATTTTAGAAAAAGTCCCATATCAATATCTCTTATTGTTTTGAAGAAGTAGTCGCTACAAACTTATTTATTTTAAATCTATTTTTAGCTGTGGCGGCCATCTTGAATTTCCGGCCCACCTGAAATTTTTCTAGGATCAACTAAACATCAAGAGCAACATTCCTGTGAAGTTTCATGAACATCCGTCAAGTAGTTTCAGAGGAGTAGTCGCTACAAGTTTTTACTATATAACTCTATGTAACCAAAGATGGCCACTGGCAGCCATGTTTAACGTCGAATCAAAATATTTTTCCACAAGGATCTACATCATGTCATGCTGATCATTTTAGAAAAAGTCCCATATCAATATCACTTATAGTTTTCAAGAAGTAGTCGCTACAAACTTATTTTTTAAAAATCTATTTTTAGCTGTGACGGCCATCTTGAATTTCCGGCCGACCTGAAATTTTGATAGGATCAATTAGACATCAAGAGCAACATTCCTGTAAAGTTTCATGACAATCCGCCAAATAGTTTCAGAGAAGTAGTCGCTACAAGTTTTTACTATATAACTCTATGTAAACAAAGATGGCCGCTGGCAGCCATGTTTAATGTTGAATCAAAACGATTTTTGACTAGGATCAACATCATGTAATGCTGATCATTTTAGAAAAAGTCCCATATCAATATCACTTATAGTTTTCAAGAAGTAGTCGCTACAAACTTATTTTTTAAAAATCTATTTTTAGCTGTGACGGCCATCTTGAATTTCCGGCCGACCTGAAATTTTTCTAGGATCAATTAGACATCAAGAGCAACATTCCTGTAAAGTTTCATGACAATCCGCCAAGTAGTTTCAGAGAAGAAGTCGCTACAAGTTTTTACTATATAACTCTATGTAAACAAAGATGGCCGCTGGCAGCCATGTTTAACGTTGAATCAAAACGATTTTTGACTAGGATCAACATCATGTCATGCTGATCATTTTAGAAAAAGTCCCATATCAATATCACTTATAGTTTTCAAGAAGAAGTCGCTACAAACTTGTATTTTTAAACTCTATTTTTAGCTTTGGCGGCCATCTTGGATTTCACATCAACATGAATTTTTGCTAGGATCAACTAGACTTTATGGGCAACATTTCTGTAAAGTTTCATGAATATCCATCCAGTAGTTTCAGCTGTGAAGTCGCTACAAATAAAAGTTTACGGACAGACGGACAGACGGACAGACGGACAGACAGACGGACGACGCACCAAGGCATAAGCTCCGCTGATCTCTGATCAGTTGAGCTAAAAATGATATCCCAAATAATACCTTTTCAAACAAGAGCTGTCGGAGAACAGCGCAGCTCGACTATTCGATTTTTCGGAGAATAATAAATTTATAGCTAGTATATACCATCAGAAAACAAGGCTACAACAATGTGTGGTGGGGTTGGGAGCACAACATAACTATGTGTAAGAATTGACCAAAACTACACAGAAATATGTAAAAAAAATATTAAAAAAATATATATATCGAGTTTTGAGTGGGGTGCGGGGTGGGGGTGGGAGAGAGGCGGGGGTGGATGGTGGGGGGAGTGGGAGTTGAGAGGAACATATATATGTAAGAAGCTATGTAATAATTCACCAAAACAACACAAAAATATGAAGATTTTTTTTTTTAAAAATCGAGTTTGAGTGGGATGGGGTAGAGGTGTGGGGTGGGGAGGGCAACAAGTGTAAGAATTGACTAAAACAACAAAGAAATATGTAAAAAAATAATAATAATAATTCAAGTGGGGTGGGGTGAGACGCAGGGGGTGAGAGGAGAGGTGGGAGTGAGTTGGGGGCAACATATATGTGTAAGAATTGATAAAAGTAACACAGAAATATGTAAAAAAAATAATAGTTTCAAGTGGGGGTGGGGGGTGGGGGAGAGCTGGGGGAGAGGTGGGAGTGAGTTGGGGGCGGGGGTGGGGGGGGGGGGGGGGGAGAGGGTGCAACATATATGTGTAAGAATTGACTAAAACAACAAAGAAATATGTAAAAAAAACAAAAAGTTTCAAGTGGGGGTGGGGGGGGGGGGGGAGAGGGGGGAGTTGGTTGGAAGGGGGAGGTGGGGGTGGCAACACATGTGTGTAAGAATTGCTAAAACAACAAAGAAATATGTAAATAAAAACAAAAACAAAGTTCCAAGTGTGGGGCGGGATGGGAGGATGGGCTGAGGGGGGGTTAAAACATTAAGTGTCAGAATTGATAAAAGCAACACAGAAATATGTAAAAAAAAAAAAAAAAAAAAAGTTCCAAGTGTGGGGCGGGATGGGGGGATGGGGTGAGGGGGTGTTAAAACATATAAGTGTCAGAATTGTTAAAAGCAACACAAAAATATGTAAAAAAAAAATCAAGTGGGGGGGGGGGGGGGATGGGGCAAGCGGGGAGGGTTGCAACATACATGTATAAGAACTGACAAAAGCAACACAGAAATATGTAAAAAAAAAAAAAAAAAAAAAATGTTTCAAGTCTTGGGCGGGATGGGGGTGGGGAGGTGATGGGGTGAGAGGCGTGGGGGTGGGGTGGGGTGGTGGGTGCAGGGAGGGTTGCAACATATATGTGTAAGAATTGACTAAAACAACACAGAAATATGTAAAAAAAAAAAAAAAAGTTCAAGTGTGGGGCGTGGTGGGTGTGGTGATGGGGTGAGAGGCGGGGATGGGGGGGGGGGGGGGAGGGGGCGGGGAGGGTTGCAACATATATGTGTAAGAATTGACAAAAGCAACACAGAAATATGTAAAAAAAAATAAAAAAATTCAAGTGTGGGGCGTGGTGGGTGTGGTGATGGGGTGAGAGGCGGGGATGGGGGCGGGGAGTGTTGCAACATATATGTGTAAGAATTGACAAAAGCAACACAGAAATATGAGAAAAAAAAAAATCAAGTGTGGGGCGTGGTGGGTGGTGTGATGGGGTAAGAGGCGGGGGGGGGGGGGGGGGGGCTTGGGGGCGGGCGTGGGGGTGGCGTTGCAACATATATGTGTAGGAATTGACAAAATCAACTCAGAAATATGTAAAAAATAAAAAATAAAAATAAAGTGGGGGTGGGGTAGAGTGGGAGGGGGGTGGGGGGGATGGGAGAGGAGGGAGCCCATGCCCCAATATGGTTGAAGTAATAAGATGCATAATGCTATAACAAATCCCAAACCAAAGTTATAGATATATACATGCTTACATGCAAACCTAGATCTGCCTTTATTGCACATTTTATGGGCCATCACAATTTGGGTTCCATGGGAGCCCAGAATTTGCAAAAGACAAAATTACTTATCCAACCCTTTACAACATACTATAAGGAATCCAATTCCAAAATTTAGTTCAGCTAGGACAAGAAATGTAAGAGATATAGACCTGTAAACACAGCTTACACACAAAATTTGATGTGAAACAGACACATTTTAAGGGCTCAGAATTTGGGTTCCATTGGAGCCCAGGGGTTACAGGAACCAAAATTACTTAAGCAGCCCTTAAGATAATGCTATAAGGAAGCTAATGGCCAAATTTGGTTGTGCTAGGATAAGAAATGTAAGAGATATAGACTTGTAAACACAGCTTACACGCAAACCTGAATGTGGGACGCCGACTCCAACGCCGACGCCGACGCCGACCCCGGGGTGATTACATAAGCTCTCTTATTCTTCGAATAGTCGAGCTAAAAATAATTATTTTTTTTAGTGTCCCAAAAGATATTACAAGGACTTAATTTGTTCAGTGCAACTCGTATGCACTGAAGTTAGTTTGGTATATAACACAACTCATCTCGGCATGCTTAAAGGGACACTGTCCGTAAGTAAGCAGATATTGAGCATAACCAAATAACTGTCTGACTTTTATTCATTGAAATGTATACATGAAAACATGAGGATAGACCCTAAGAAGTATGTAGGAATACATTCGTAAGTTTGAAAAAAAAGAGCTTTAATTATTAAATGTAAACCCCACTAATATTTTGCTTTGTTCCCCAAAATTATTTTTCCATTATTTATTCTCTAAAAGTATTTCTAATGTTTAAAATATTTGCTAATGTTCCCCAAAATTCTGGCCTACAGTAATTATAGTTGCATCTTATACAACACTGTCATCACAAAAATATTGTTTGAAATGTTAACTTTTTGTGATTTTTTTTTTAATATTAAATCTAGATGTTAGAATTTTTTTCCTTTGAAGTTATGTTCTCTTGTTCCCTGGGGCGTCCGTGGCCGAGTGGTTAACGTCTCTGACTTGAAATCACTTGCCCCTCACCGCTGTAGGTTCGATCCCTCAGGGGCCTAGGTATCTTTATGTGAGGAAGCTATCCAGCTGGCTTGCGGAACGTCGGTGGTTCTACCCAGGTGCCCGCCCGTGCACGAAAATTGCCTGGAGGGGCACCTGGGGTCTTCCTCCACCAATGGAAGCTGGAAAGTCGCCACATGACCTTAGCTGTTGGTGCGACTATAAAATCCAATTCAATTCAATTCTCTTGTTCCCTAAAAATATGTGTTAATGTTCTCTTGTTCCCTGAAAATAACAGCCATTGTTCCCTTGTTCACCAAATATAAATGGCCATGTTCCCCAAAAACCCTGAGAGGACCTCATTATTGAGTTGCTTTCAATTTGACAAGTCTTTCATTGATTTTTATGTGTTTAAAATTTACTTTCACATTTTCTGTGCTCGCCTCAAGGTTTTACCTTGGTTCATATTATGTTCATTTTTTTATTGCTTTAATTACACAAAATACCTTTCAAAGTATTTCATGTAGCCAGCTGAAGATAAAACACTGGACTAACTAAGCCTTATTTTATTTTCATAAAATAACAACAACGAGTTTTTCAGTTTGGCCTTTGTGCACACATTGCAAAACATAAATCCTCCAAAATCATCGCATTCTTTTTCAAAACGTAGCCAGCTGTACGTTCTCAACCATTGCGGGACGAAATTACGTTTTATCTTGCGGGTTACCGTTACCTCGACCTTTGCTGATTGGGACTCGACATTATTGTTGTTGTCAACAGTGAAGGTTGGAGGCAAATGCGATCCAAACTGTAATTTTGTTTGTTTTAAATCTGCTTTTGCTTTTTTGACATTTTGCGTAAAACGCTGACAACATCTCGGAACAACTCATTTGATTGGACATTGCATACAATTAAGCCAATGAAAATTGTTGTTTCATTGTGCGACAAGTGCGCGTAAATTATACTTATATCGTGAAAATCGCTTATGACTATAGAGCTCCAGATAAGTATTTGGACATTGAGTATTTTTACTCCATTTTTTATATTTTAATTGGGTATTTGAATTTTGCAATTGGGTAAAAAAAAAAGTACCCCATCATTTATTTTTCAATTGGGTATTTTTACCCTACCCGGATGTTTTCAATTGGGTATTTCCTTGTAAAATTAACTAACAACAAACAAAACACATAATCATATAATCAAACATGGTACTCATGTTTATCATTATGTTCTTTGCATACTGTCATATGTAAATTGTAACACTTGCCTTGTGAATCGTAGACAACATTGAATAGTATGTCAACTAAGATTATTTTTTAAATTTGTTTAGCCTCCGTTGACTTACTGTGGTCAAAATAGTTATTAGTTACTAATTGTATTTATTTGTGTTTTTTGCGGTGTTTTTTCCGTCCGCGTTTGTTTACATTCGCCGACGTTTTTAACCGACGCTTGATTTAGATCGCCGAGCGCCTACACGATATAAAAAGGGAACAGGCAAAAATGAGTAAATCGCGCACAATTAAAACTGAATTTCGGAACCAGTCTGTTCACTCGGCAGTTTCGGTCTTTTACCTATAGGGTAACTGCCCCTGAGTTGGACAGGTTATTGGTTCTCGGCACCTCTGTCTATTAATGTTCATGCTCCTGCTTCCTGAAACCATCTGGTTGCTTCCTCAGTGTTTAATGTATCATTCAATGTCAACTGTTTAGCGGTACCAGCGTTTTTGCTGGGATTACGTCATACTTTTCGCACTCACCAAAATTCGCCATTGAGTCAGACATTTTTTGCAACTACAGTAGTGGGTCATACAATTGCTTCGATGTTGCCATAAGCTCAAATAAAGAAATAGTCCTTATTTTTCTTCATGTATGTATATTAATTTCCTTACATAAATTACATATTTTAGATGTCTTCTTGTGTAAAATGTTCGGGTATTGGCTCAAGACTTCAGTGTTCGTCTTCAGGGCAGATATATTTAGACATGCCCCGAAGTCGAACATGTAATTGCTCTCGAGTCGGACTATAAAGGTAACTGGAGAAATCAATAGATTGGGGTAATTCTTGTTGTTTTAAATGAAAGAACTCATTGGATTTCCTCCCTTTCATAGTAACAGTTATTGACCGTTTCCAGTTGAGAAAGATATTCAACCATCAATAACTGTCCGAGTCAGGGGCAAGTCCGACTTAAGGGCGAGTTACCCTATTTGATTTTGTTTCGAGATATTGTGAGAACTCTGGGCCAATACGCGATCGATTAGAAATGAAAAATTGCAAATACGCAAGCAATTTGCGAGGAATTGCGTATCAAACATTTCTTTTGCGTTATGATACGCATGGTTTTGTATTTATATTGCTTTTTCTACCATTTTATTTGCGTATTTACGCAAATACGCACCTTATTTGGAGCTCTGGACTACATTTATTTTACGGCTCCTTTTTCGGCTGCGTCAATGTACTTTTCGGCAGCAATATTGGTGCGTCAAATTGGAAAATACTGTGTATTTGACGCATGACGCAGGGGTAGATAAAACACTGGATAGATACCTTAAATGGCGCAAAGTTTTTTTGGACAAGGACTTGGCGCTGTGCTATACCAGAAGCAAGGGGGCATAGACCGAGTGATCGCAAATGCAAGCCGCGGATTACGAACAAGTGAGAAGAAATACACAGCAAATAAACTGGAGTTTTTGGCACTTAAGTGGGCAGTGACCGACAAGGTTCATGATTACTTGTACTCACTTTTGATGTGCTCACTGATAACAATCCCCTCACTTATGTGTTGACATCGGCAAAGCTGGATGCCATCGGGTACAGATGGGTAGCAGCATTGGCAAATCACAACTTTTCTATCCCTTATCGATCAGGAAAGTTGAATTCTGATGCAGATGGATTGTCCTGCATTCCACAAGTCTTCCCAAACGTTGTAAAAGCGATCTGCAGTCACTCTGCAACTGTGTCTATTCCACTAGTGGATAGCGTGTCAGAGGATAACACTCCACACCTGGCCAGTGTGGGAGTGGTTTCTTCTGAAAGCTTCAACAAAGTGGACTGGGAGAAAGTACAAAGAACGGACCCAGCAGTTTCGCGAGTGATAGACCATATAAGTAGTGGTACCCACCCCAGAGATGAAAAGTTGAGGAGGAAGACCACGGAGGTACAGAAACTTCTGCGAGAGTGGAAACGTTTGCATTTGGTCGACAACATTCTGTACAGGATGGTCAGAAGACAGGACAGCTTGTTGTGCCGCAGTCATACAGAAACCTTGCCCTCAAGGGTGTCCATGATGATGTAGGGCACCAAAGTAAGGAAAAGACCCTGTGGGTAGCCAAACAGCGGTTCTACTGGCCAGGACTAGAAAATGAGGTCAACCAAAAAGTTGAGACGTGTGGACGATGCATACGACGGAAGACACCTGTGAAGCTGATGGCAGAGCTAATACCTATTAAAACATCACATCCGATGGAGTTGGTATGCATCGACTTCCTGTCATTAGAAAGATCTAAGGGAGGCTTTGAGGACATTCTTGTCATAACCGACCACTTCATGTGGTATGCCCAAGCCATCCCTTGCCGAAACCAAACAGCACAGACCACGGCGAAAGCACTCTATGATCACTTCTTCAGGTATTATAGCTTCCCGGAGACCCTACATAGTGATCAGGGGAAGAACTTTACCAGTAAAGTGATTCAGGAGCTTTGCAAGATAGCGCAAATAAGAAAGACCCTTACAACGCCGTACCACCCAATGGGAAATGGGTCAGTGGAGCGCTTCAATCTAAACATTGTTGAAGATGTTTGGAACCTTAGAAGAGCACCAGAAAGAAGACTGGAAGTCTTACATAGCTCCACTGGTACAAGCCTACAATGCCACAAAGAGTGACTCCACAGGATTCTCACCGCATTTTCTCATGTTTGGGTGGCACGCGCGTCTTTCAGTGGATGCATACATGGGTACTACACCAGAGTGCCACGAAGCTGCATCAGAGCCCAAGACATATGCCAAGAAACTGAAAGACAGGTTGCAATATGCATATGGTGTTGCAGTTGCCAAAGCAAATAAAAATGCAGCCCAGGACAAGGAGAGCTATGATAGAAAGGCCAGGGAGTCCAAACTGGAAGTTGGAGACCGGATTCTAGTGCGAAATGTAGGATTGAGAGGGAAGCAGAAACTGGCAGACAAATGGGAACAAGATCCTTATTTGGTGATGTCAATACCAAATACAGACATTCCTGTATATAAAGTCCAGCGAGAGCATGGGAAAGGACCGATGCGGACATGTTGTTGCCTTTAACGTCTATCCCATGTGACCTCAGCCCTCTCAAGATGCCAAACTGCAAGGTTTCGACATGGACTACAAGATCCGCAGCGCCTCGGACAGAATCAGATTCAGACACAGGGAGTTCTGAATCCGACAGAGATGTCATTCCGTCCAGAAGGCAAAACCCTGATGTATCTTACCAGATTTTTTATGGGACCAACTTAGACATAACAGATGGGAGTCAACCAGGTGATGTTGCAAACCTCCACCACAGCAGTGTTGGATCGCCTGCTGATGTTGATGGTAACGACAGTGCAAGTCAGACACACCGTTCAGGCACCACTAGTCAATCAGAACCAACGGGTGTTACAGACATATCCCGAGAATCTACAGGAGTGGGAACTCCAAATGCGAGACGTTCAGTTCGGTTTCGAAAACTACCAGATTGTTTTGGTCAGTGGATGTTTCCACAGATTGTCAAGTCAAACAATGTTGACTATGTGTAACTATTGAAAATGTTTTTCAGTATTAGTGTAGGCAGTCAGTGGAGAAAATTGTATGTATAATTGTAGTTGCATATTTCAGCGGTTAATCATCATATTGTAGAATATTGAATTTCAGATTATATATCCAGTTGTCGGTCATATACCTATGTATATCCAGTGCTGGAATCTGACATATTCATGATAGCTTAAATTAATTGCTGAAGATATTGTTTGTAAAGACGATATCAAATGGTATAGGTTTGCAGGGAAATTAATGCAAACTATTTTGTTGCAGATGGAATTCTTTTCTTATTTTTATTTTATTTCATGACTTTGTTTTTACATTTTATTCACTCCAGATGGAAAAGTAATTAGTAAATGTCCGGAGAACATTTTGCTAAAGCGGGGGAATATCCTTGCCCCTCCCCATCCTCATCACCACCAGAGCCAGGACTTTTTTTAAGAAAATTGGGAAAAGGCCTAGGCCTGCTGAATTTGGGAAAAAGAAGCGCTAGACTGTTCAAAAATAGCGTGATTTTCGTTGTTTCGGGAAATGTTTTTTTAAGCAGAAATTTCATTAAAATGTAGTTTTAGGTAAAATATTGATTAGGTTTTAGAACTGAGTTATTTTAACATACAAACTATGTAAAGTATGTCACTTAATTACCGAAAAAAATAAAATATATATATATATTATTTTTTTTTAAATTGGAAATTTTTTACCCCAAAATTGGGAAAAAATAGATTTTTTTTGCCATTGGGAAGGGACGAATTTCAGCCCCTGTTAAATAGGTTAAAAAAGCCCTGAGGTCTGGAAAGGGGCATTTTGGCCTAAAATATCCATGGGAAAGATCCATGACTGGGGAATGACATTTTCAGAGTTAACTAAGTTTAAAAAATGGGGAAAAATGCATAATTTTCAAAGTAATTTGGATGGGACAGTGGCCTTATACGGACCGCTGCGAAAAAGGGTTAAACAGCCTTTACTACCTACCTACTACTACCTATGAATCTCATTCATTAAACATAGAAAAAATATCCTAAGTATGTTGATGCGTATTTATGCCAACAAATAGAACCTTGATATTTCAATTTTATGTAAACACTTACATTCCGTTGGACATGCTAGAATAAATAATAAACATGTTGCTAAATTCTTTGAGATTATCTACAGTGGTTCAGTCAGAGAAGGCTCGGATTACAAACAAACATGTTTTTTATGAGAATAAAACAAATATATTTTTTCCGAAAACTGTTCAGTTTGTTAGCCCCCGAAAATTGAAATATACCGACTCAAACAAAAACTGCACCAAAAATGCTTGCGCTTATTTTCTGTGTAATGAAAAAGATGAAATAAAGTCTGCACTCAAATCTATCCGTATATTATTCGGCCTTACAAATATATTTATTTACATATTTGTGTTAAGATCTATCTATAACTATTTCCTGACTTTAAAGGGACAAAGTCCGTAACTTTTAGCTTATAAAACACACAATAATTATGTTCGCAAACATTACACACTAACAGTATTGAATATTTACTAATTAAAAGCAAGATTGTTGGAAGGAATTCAATCGCGGTAAAAAAAAGAACTACCGCTTTGCGAGTTTGAACCAGCAGCCCAAACTAAAAGTACACTCACGGGAAAATAAGACTGTGCGTATAATAGACGACGTCGCTCCTACCTGAGCTATGCGGGCCATACATATTACGCAAACATACTATGTAGAAAACCTAATACGCTAATGGAAGTCACGTGATCAGCATAAAAAGTAAATAAAGTGGGTCCCAATAATTATTATTTGGTAAAACTCACGAATGAATTACTACATACTTATTTGGGTCTATGCTCATGTTTTCATGTTTACATTTCACTGAATAAAAGACAATGAGGGGCACGGGACATGTTCCATGTTGTGTGAAAACTTTATTGATGTAAAAACTGGAAAACAAAAGTCAATAACCACGCAGTTGTCTTCGTCCATCAAACAGACAGTGGAAAGAAACAGACATATTCTGTTTGAGATTATAGACATACTAAGTCGTGTTCTTCTTGGGCAGCAAAATATCGCTGTAAGGGGTCACACAGAGGAAAAGAGTAATTTCATGGCTTTCTCGAACAAAAAGCAAAGAAGGACCCGATTCTGGCTGACCATCTGTCAAACGCCCAGACAAATGTCACACGTCCCCCGATGTACAAGGTCTGTGTTCTAAACAATTAATTGAAAAGATAATTTCAGATTGCAAACAGTTTGTGTTCTTTTCCATCATCGCGGACGAAGCAACGGATTCTTCAACGAAGGAGCAACTTTCTTTATGTGTACGTTTTGTGGCACTGACTGGTCATACACACAAAGTAAGAGAAGAATTATCAGGGTTTTCAACATGTCGTTCAATTAAAGGTGCCAATTTAGCACAAACAATACTAGAGAATATACAATAACACGGTTTGGACATTCTAAACGCAAGCAACATATCAGGCAAATATAGAGGGGTACAGGCCCTTATCAGGGAATGGGTGCCATCGGCACGCTACGTCCATTGTTAGTCGCATAGGTTAAACTTGGCACTTGTACATAGCTCAAAAGTGCAGTGTTTACGTACGATGATGGCTACAGTGCAGGACATAGCATTCGCATTCGATTACTCCGCTAAACGTCTGGTGGCGTTTGCTGATGAGCTCGCTAATGATGCAGTGAGTAGGGAGGCTATGGAGGGCAGGAAGAAGGCATATCTTGGCGATACAGGACAGATCTATCAGTAATTGATGGTAATTTGACAGCACGACGCTACGTGGATGAGGTGCTGCAGCCAACCGTTATCCCGTTTATGCAGAACCATGCTGACAACGCTAGGCCTCACTCTGCAAGACTTACCTCAACGTATCTCGATGATAATAATGTTGAAGTTCTGCCTTGGCCAGCCTTCTCACCCGATCTCAGTCCTATTGAGCATCTGTGGGATCAGATTGGACGCCGTGTCTATGACGGTAGACGTAACATCAACACCCGTCAAGACCTCATCAGAGCCCTCATTGAGGAATGGCTCGCGATACCCCAGTATCGCACACAACGCCTATTAAGAAGCATGGGCCGTAGATGCCGAGCTGTCAAGGCTGCAGGCGGTGGTCACACCCGGTACTGAGGTCTGTGAAGTTTGTTTTCTACCGTTAGGATTTTAAGCTAGTGTAGACGAATGGGCATTGGTGACGCTTACTGTTTTTTTCCCATATTGACTGGCTATTCATAATTTTGATAGAGCATCATCAAAAATACTGACCAATCACAGTGACCAGAAATAAGACATAACAATACATTCTGGTAGGTGATAAACTCGGTCTTTATCCTTGATGTTCAACCAAGTTTACTGTTAAAATTAATGTATTTACAGTGTGATTATTTTGAAACCCTGCATATTTCATACACATTTATGCAAATTGATTCAAAATATGTATCTTTCAAAATTGAAACTTGAAAATTGTCATATTTTTACTCTGCCAAAGATTTTTATTTTACTATAGAACTCAAGGATAAAAACCGAGTAACACACTTTTTATCACCTAGTGAAAATAAGGTAAAATCTGAACATTTTGTCAATGCAAAATTATGAATACTCTAACGTTTCAAAATATACCAGATTTGTTCTTGTAAAATTGGTTTTGTGAATTTATTTAACTGATTAACAAGTGGTAACTTTTCATTGACGGTGAGTATATACATCTAAAAATATTTTAAGCCAGAAAATATCATTTTCATATATATTTGTGTAGTTATCTTTGCACGCACCTAATGCATTCTAAAAAAAGCAAGGGGAGGGGGGGGGGGCATGCCCCACGGACCCCACTAGCATAATAACTTTAACTTCGGGCCTATGCCGTCAAAAAGGCCAAGCTACGCCCCTGGTGGGTAAAAAGTGTACTGAGTACATGCTATCAAATTGCTTTGCTCGTTATATAGGTAGTACCTATTTCATAGTATACGTCAATGTTACCTGTTTATCAGCACTTCAAGAACATTCTGGTAGGACGAAATTTAAGCGGTACATTTTACATTTACGCCGATTTTCCGAAAAATATTTTGACCAATCAAAACCTTGCAAATATTCTTTGCGGTACTGGTTAATTTTAGCAACAAGAAATGTCATGTAATTTTAGCTGATTGATATTTTGAAGAGAAATAAAATATATATTTTTTAAAGTAACACAAAAGATGGGTTGCTTATTTGCAAAGTTTTGCTTTGGTAGGTCACATGAGACGCTAGAAGAGGAGCAACCAAAAGTGTATTCATGGTGAGTCGAGAGTAGGAAAACATAATCGAGTTGTTGAAAAAGCTTTTCAAATTTCAGAATCCTTTGGTAAATTTCATCTATGACTTTATCTGTCTATTTTGCTGCACACCCTCACGGATAAGTTAGAGCAGGATACGCGCATGTGTCTGTTGTAATAGGACTTAGTTGTGGGGTATATGTAAATAGATCATTTGTTTACCTTTTCAACTATGCCTATGGCAAGTTTAACAGGTATATTTTTTACATTGGTGCTTTTGTATACTTTTGTTACAAAAGTCTTACCTGACACATATCCATGTACTAGCTTAAATACATGTACCCAACCACAACCTAGCTAGACCATGCACTCGCCCTAATGATTCAACCATTCTAAAAGCATTTTGCTTTATACTGTTGTCGAAGCCGGTATAAACCAACTGGTTTCTTAGGCCCTTTTAGAAATGGTTGTTTTCCCAGTCTGGTTATGATTTTTTTCTTTTCATAAGTGAAAGACTTGGCTAGTTTATGCAAACATGCTCGATTCATGCAACTACCGTGTGCCAGCAAAATCTCAAGCTACACCAAAAAGTCAGCACTAACTTATTTGTGCATATTGTTACTCTCCCAGTCCCAGTCTTCGAAATAGTTTTTTTTAAGCACTTGCCACTTCGGGCAGACAACATAGAATTCCAACTTGCCCGAATCCATTTTAACTTGCCCGAAAAAAAAATCAATAAAAATGACTAAAAAACTTGATTTCTTATTGTATCTTTACCGGTATTCTCTATATGAAAATAACAGAGAAAAAATGTTCTTGAAGAATTTTCTTTGTTTCGTTTACAGGGTCCGACAAATCTTTAAAATCTGTGGTAGCCCACTGGGATACCAGAAACTGAACTTGGTAGCCCGGCATGCGCGCGGCGGACACTAGGCGACTCAACATTTTTCACATTTGTGAACTTTTATTGAACATGTTTGTATGTAAATGGATTTTGAACATGTTTGTATGTAAATGGATTTACTAATAAAATTATTTCTATAATATATGACTTTTGACTTTGTTGTTTTACCAATATAAAAATAAAACAAATTTCCTTTTAAGTAATTTAGAGGCATTTTATAAAGATCCAAATCTAGGCTTTAAGGGTTTAACTAAATTTTAAAAAGATTATTTTAAATCATGTGCCAGTGCTAAAGCAGAATTATTATAAAATGCGTCTTAATCATTGAAATGAAATGGATAACGTTTTATATTTTTTGATGATAGTCACTTGTACTTAAAAGTCGTCATCAACGTGTAAAAAAAATCGACAATAAAATCTACAGTCCAGATTACATTTTTTCTTACATTTTTACGCTAGCGTTAATAAACAAAGTTGTGCTTTTATATACGAAATAAACAAGTGCTAATATACATAGGCTAACGTTGATGACTACACGCGCAAACAAATGCATGTACATTGTACCGGGCAAATACTCAAAGGAACGGCCAGGTGATGTGATGACGTAGCGTGTACTGAGTTTATAAACTACACATGTTTGTGTTACATGTACATAACACAAGCACGTTCAAAACATTTGTAAACGCGATGTTTTTAATATGGTGGTCAACACTAATTGATAAGCGTACGTGTTTTTGAATTATAAACAAACTTTTTGCATCAAAAATCAAATTAAGAAAGCGCGTGACATCTTGATAAAAATGTATTTACGATATCCCACAGAGTTCTTCTATTTATAGGAATTATGCAAAAATATTTAAATTTTCCTTGGTTGTTGAGATATTAAAGTTCAAAGTTCACTTATAAACAAATTTTCCCGATATTTTTTGTTATTGTTTACCAGGGCCTTCAGTTCAGGTAACATAAATTCTTATAATGAGTATGGTGCCCCGATGCAGCTTTTTTAAAATAGCGCCGTTCAGGATTGTTATTCGCTTTTTGATTCTGTTGGATATAATTATTGACGAAGTTTGGTAAAATATAACCGAGAATCCCCATAATCGCGATGGATACGAAATACCATTGCCGCGGTGGAATAAAATTGCCGCGATGAGTGGGAATTGTCGTAATCTGCGTGGTACCATCTGTATTATCATTTGATTTTTGACTTCTTTAATTGTCTTAGTCAATCGCCAGGTTTCTATTGCATGCAATTTGCAAACTAATTTGCACCTCAGGAAAAGGAGACACAATCTTCTCCCATAATGCCCCATGGCCATCCAATCAAATGTTTTCCAGCCATGTCCGAGTGAATAAATTATTGATGCAACATCGTTATTATCCAATCAAAGTGTACCCTAGTATTAAAACAACTAACGAATATTAATGAGCTATCGATCTGGTCCGATCACCCGTGGTGTCTAAACACCTTGTTAATTGGTGTTATTATCGACGCGTGGTGGTGTAATCTTATCTAATTAGCTGGGAACACAGGATTTTATGATATGGATTAGAGCTCAAATCTGATTTTTTGCCGGGCTACTTCAAAAGAAAATTTGCAGTAGCCCGCCGGACGCGAGATATTGATGTATTTTCGATTTAAATTTCCGAATTTGATCATTTTCGACCATTTTTTTTCACTTGCCCGATCGGGCAGACAGGTTATAATTCTAACTTGTCCGCCGGGATTTTTACTTGTCCCGGGCTTCGGGCAAGTGGGTTATTTCGAAGACTGCAGTCCCCGATATTGAAAAGAACCCCGGCCCAGACCATCCATGTGGTACCTGTGGCAACAAATTTTATGATTTTGACGCAGTTATAAGCTGTGACACAATGCGGCCAATGGTTCCATATTCAACGTGAGGGTGTAGACAAAACCGCATATAATTCCATGATGTTGCATGATGTGTCATTCTCATGCGTTTACTCTAGTTGTGACCAACCCAATTTCTCGAGTACAATGTCCCCAACACAATCCTTTACATCCCAAAATAATTTTTAGTCTATTCAGCCCTTATACATCATGACTTGCACGTCCTGCAGCGCCACAAGTTTCTTCTGGAACCTAGCTATCATGAAAATAAATTGCCAGTCAATTGTCAATAAGAAGTCCGAATTTTATGCATTAGGCTAGAAAAAAAATACCTGTGTTTCTGGTTACTCAGCTAAAAAAAATAGAGTAGGTAGGTATTTTTTTCCTTTCTTTTTTTGCCGATGTGGTTTGGACGATGTTAAAGTATCTTTAACTTTGTCAAGTAGTTAATTTTTAGTGATTTTGCCGGGGGAGAAGGAAAATAATCTCATGATATCTAACTTGTTTGTTTTGAATAAAATAAATTGAAAACAAATATTTTCTGCCATTATGAGTTTATTTGTTGACGGGTGGCAGACAGAGTGACAGGCAGCTCCGACCCTGAGAGTTCCATCTTACATGTGGCTGTGAAAGAGAAGAATTTTATCATTTCCTGAGGCTGGGTGGTATTGGAAGAACAAATCTGCTGGCAACATGTCATGATTAATGTTTTTTATAAACTTCTGCTCTGTCCCATGGCTGCATTTTCCAATTCTATTTTCCAATAGCCAACACGGACGCGCAGTGCACCATCGAGGCGGCCATATTTTAGCGCATGTTTTGTACTCAATATTTTCGTACATTGCCGATCATACCAAGTTTTTTCGTTATTTTTTTTAAAAAAAAACTATGATAAAAACTGTACTCGTCGGGGGCCACTTTCCGTCACTTATGTGAACATAAACTAAGTTTTCAGACAAATCTATTGATCCTGACCATTTTTACTCTATTTTCTATTAGGTTACCTCTTCCTGGAATTTGATACCAAAGAATTTTGTTTTATATAAATTATCGAAGTGGCAGGTGAGTACGGTGACCTTGTTTTAAATAGACTAAAACTGAAAAATCATTGTGCTTACAACTTCAACTATTACAAGCCCAGTTTCCGTCATGTATTTTATCGAGTGATAGATTCAACTAGGTCAAGATACAGTAAACTTTTGTGAATTAGAAACTTGTTTGGAAGTCTATTCAACAATTTCATTGTAAAAATTGTATGTGCGTTGTTCCATCAGTCACCCCGATCGTTATAACAATGCGCCTGGTAACGCATTTACGACGACAATTTGCACTGTAAAGATGGGTAACTCTGTGTAAATCAAACAGATACAGGTTGTATGATTTGCTTTTCTTTGGTTAAACTATATAATCACAGTATATTTAACTGTGTCCACTGAAGAGTGATAAAAATATGACGTCATTACAGTCTTATTTTTGTAATAGACTAGTTTATTATGCGGCAGTATGCACGCATATCCCCAATGCCATAAAAGGAAGTAAACACATTTTTCGGAGAAATCCCTTTCGTTTTTGTACCGCTTATTTACCTTTTGGTTGTTTTTCCTGTTCCCAATCTTCAGCTATAAACGCCTGACAATAAGTGACATCGCATAAGTAATTTGCAGTGTAAAAACGTTTTTTAAATGAGAATGACGTAAACGGGCCTCTAACGAGTAGGGTCGGCGCCAAAAAATAGGGACGGTCGGGTAACCAGAAACACAGGTTTTTTTTCTGACCTTACTGGATAAGCATAAACCAGACATTGTTGTAGGCACGAGGTCATGATTACAACCTATACATCTGGACGGTGAGTACTTCCCAAAGTCTAAGGGTTACACTCCGTATAGATAAGACAGAGTCACAGACAGTCATGGTGGTGTATTTATACTTATTAAGGACACTATCATCTCATCAGAACAGAGACTCTGATTGCGAAATAACTGAAATAATATGAACTAGGTGTCTTTAATTGCAATTGATAACTTTCACATCCAGTCATTTGTTACAAATTTCCGAGATGTTGAAATATCAGTAGGTGAAAATAAAGGGTTTAATTGGGCTTTATCCTTGAATTCTATATGAAAAATCAGAATATTCATGGGCGAAGAAACGTTTCAATTAATTGGGGGTTGGTGGGGGCAAACATTTTGACCAAGATATTTGACAAAAAGTATGTTTCAATTATTGTGGGGAGGTCCAAACATGTTCACAAAATTTTTGACAAGCAAAAAAAACATCCATGCTCAATTACACCAAAACATACAACATTATATAGGGAAAAACATACTTTTTGAGGGCTAAACATTTTTTCTTCAAAATATACTCTGCCCCCACCAACCCACCCACCTCCTCAGAACATAGTGGGGGTGGGATGGGGGCGTCCCCCGGCTTCTACGCCTATGATATCAAACATAATTTAAAAATAAATGTATGCATGCATACTGATGTTTCAAAATCAGGCAGCACCAAAAGGAAATACATACCTGTACACAAAAGATAATGCTTTTAATATAATGATCACTACAAATAAGTTTTATAAAGGAGGGGGAGAGGGCACAACCTTTAAAAAACACACAAAAAAACACCCCCTCTCCTAGCTCCCCTAAACGTACGCACAAACAAACACACAAGCAAAACCGCCTTTTCTCATGTACTTTTTATGACCAGTTTTAGGGGTGTGCAACTTTAAAAAAATACAAATATTTTTGCATATCAGTTTACATAACTTTCCAGATTTTAGAGATTTCATAGAGCACATTTGAACCATGTGTGTCTATTTTAAGACAAAGAGAAAAAAAGGAGCAATCTTGAAAGAATAGTGATGTATTTTTGACCATTTTAAATAAAGATATCTACAATAAACATTTTGTTTCTGTAGTTGGTGATAATACGGTAAAAGCTCGACATGACCTAGTCTAATTTATTTGACGTCTGTTGTTTTTTTTGCATATTGACGTTTATAGGCAGGGTCTCCTCTGGGCATCGCCAGTGAAGCCAAATGAGATAGAAAAATGAAAATGGCTCTAAATTTCAAACTTTGGCGAAAGTGTTTGGTGACATCCAAAAAAGCTGAAAAGCTAAACTTGATATATTTTCTATGCTGTAAGCAGCCTCACAATTCACAAAAAACAATTGACACCACATACACACTGATTGACTGAACCTTGAATTAACAAACAGGGTCTGTGATGGGATTAAGAAAGTTTATCAAGCTTTATGACACTTGAGCAGATAATTGACAGCTGATTGAAGTCATAAAGGGATGACTGCATACAACTGCAATTTCTTTTCTTTACTTTTTTAAATAATAACATGGATGTCTGTTTGCCACAGTTTCTTTGTTGACAAATCGAGTGTGAGTCAATAACATTTTTGGCTGTGAATAATTTAAGGTATCGCTAGTACTATAGTTACTATATTATAAGTTATATTTAGAAAACTATGAATGTGAATGACAATATAATTAGTGTTTACTTGTTTTAATTGATAGGAGGCCAATTTAAGAAACACAATTTGATTTTTTAACATTGCCAATTCTTAAAATGGCTTCTAAACGTAAATAAAAAAACAAAATACATAATCTGTTCTATTGCTTTGTTTTGTTTTTAATTTAAAATAAGTATATTATCAGCACCTATCATGTCTGTTAGTATCATTTAAAATAATTATTTAAAATGATATTTGCAATATACAATTACATGTTTTACAATAAAAATATGAGTAACAATATCATTTTCAATGAATAATTCACATATTACTAATTGATGAATTCCCTACCGCATTAGTGTAGGATGCTCTACTAACAAACACAAAAAATATACATAAAAATCATGAAAATATATGTTGAGTGAATTGGTGTCATTTGGCTCCAACTTCTCCAATTTGGCTCCAACTTTTTTCATTTGGCGCAAGTGGTGGCACAAGAAAAAAATCAGCCAGAAGATAGTAATGCACCCGGCATATCAAATCTCGTAAATCTGCATCTATACCTTAAGAAACTGGTGTCATGTTTGATCATTATGTTTCTATCGGCAGTAAAAAAAAAATGAAATGATAGGACAGAGAGAAGCATAGATCGAGTGCAGGCAGAAGAATGGTAAACTTTCCAAACTGCGTAAATCTGGGGCCCGTTTTATGAAACATCTTACGATAATTTTGATCGTAAATCAAATTATTAAATGTATTGCTATATGTTAGTTTAAACAGATAAAACAAATTTCTGTAAACTGTCTAATACATATGTTGTTTATGCAATATTTCCAACCTTCATTGCTTGCTTCAAATACTTTCAAGGAAAACGGCTGAAGGTATTTAATTTTGATTTACGATCAAAATTATCGTAGGTTGTTTCATAAAACAGGGCCCAGAACCACACTCTCGTAGATGCGTATTTTATGCACTATACAGTACAACCGGTTACACGAAACACCCAAATCTACCGAATTTCCCCCAAATACACCCAAATCTACACCAAATCTACCCATAAACCTCCCAAATCCTAACAATCTACATTATATGGTATTACAAACGATGAAGTGGTAAAAAATATCACAAAAAAAAATCATTTGAGGAAAATAAATATAAAGTTGTTAATAATGCATGTAAATTATGTTGTTATCATGATGTGTAAAAATAATGCAAACATTGTTAATTCAGTAATAAATTAACAACTATATTTCATTTTTCTCAAATTATTATTTTATTTGAGATATTTGGTACAATAACATCATTGTACCACAATATAATGTAGATTTTGTGTGGATTTAGGGGGTTTAGGGGTAGATTTGGTGAAGATTTGGGTGGATTTGGAGGACATAGGTAGATTTTTGTGTTTCGTGACACGGTCACCCCTATACATGAACGAATACTCCACTGACCGTTAAATTTTGTTACGAAGCATTGCGTCTAACGTCACATAATTTTTGACGCCATGGAGACGTGATATCGTGACGTCTGAGGTGTTTCTCATAACAAACTGATGTTGACGAAGCTAAATCTCGTTATTTGTGATGTAATTGTATGTGATCCAAGATGGCGGCGCCCAACATACTCATTTATTTGAAGGCAAAAATCGTTCATAGCTTATAGAAGAAATTGAGTTATTTCTGTATATTGGAATATATACGTAATTATCTATTGTCGAGCTTTGTCCATATTAAACCCAAACAACAAAACATCAGGGAGGCAGCATATATAAGACGATGGTAAGACCCCATGCAGAATATGCTAGCACTGTTATGGCATCCACACAGCAAAAACAACAAAATACACCAACTGAGAAATGGTGTTCAACAGAGAGGGCAGCTAGATGGTTCACAAGCAACTATTCTACATAATTTTTAGCTCTACTGGCCGAAGGCCAGTAGAGCTTATGGGATGCCGAGTTGTCCGTCGTCCGTCCGTCGTCCGTCGTCCGTCGTCCGTTATTAACGTTTGTCTCGTTAAGACGATAGGGCCTTCATTTTTAATCCAATCTTTACCAAACTTTAAGGTTGTTAATATCAATGAAAGCTCGAATGAGTTCGAAAACCAGCCAGATTGGCCAAGTATTAAGGGAGTTATGGCCCTTGATTTAGTTAAAAATGCTATATTGCTATATTTTGCCTCGTTAAGACGATAGGGCCTTCATTTTTCAACCTATCTTTACCAAACTTTACCACATTGTTAATATCAAAGAAAGCTCGGACAAGTTCGAAAACCAGCCAGATCGGACCAGTAACACCAGAGTTATGGTCCTTGATTTAGTTAAAAATGCTATATTTTGCCTCGTTAAGATGATAGGGCTTTCGTTTTTCATCCTATCTTTACTAAACTTTACCACATTGTTAATATCAATGAAAGCTCGGACAAGTTCGAAAACCAGCTATATTAGACTAGTAACAGCGGAGTTATGGCCCTTGATTTAGTTAAAAATGGTATATTTTGCCTCGTTAAGACGCTAGGGGCTTCATTGTTCATCCGATCTTTACCAAACTTTATCAGATTGGTAATATCAATGAAAGCTCGGACAAATTCGAAAACCAGCCATATCGGAATAGTAACAGTGGAGTTATGGCCCTTGATTTAGTTAAAAATGCTATATTTTGCCTCGTTAACGCGATAGGGGCTTCATTGTTCATCCGATCTTTACCAAACTTTATCAGATTGTTAATGACGTTGAAAGCTCGAACAAGTTCGAAAACCAGCCATATTGGACCAGTAACAGCGGAGCTGTGACCCTTGATTTAGTTAAAAATGCTATATTTTGCCTTGTTAAGATGATAGGGGCTTCATTGTTCATCCGATCTTTACCAAACTTTATCAGCTTGTTAATGTCATTGAAAGCTCGAAAATTTTTGAAAACCAGCCATTTCAAAAAAGAAACAGCGGAGTTATGGGCCTTGATTTAGTTAAAAATGCTATATTTTGCCTCGTTAAGACGATAGGGGCTTCATTTCTTCATCTGATCTTTACCAAACTTTATCGGATTGTTAATATCAATGAAAGCTCAGACAAGTTCGAAAACCAAACATATCGGACCAGTAACAGCTTAGTTATGGCCCTTGATTTAGTTCAAAACGCTATATTTTGTCTCGTTAAGACAAGAGGGCCTTCATTTTTCATCCGATCGTTACCAAACTTTTTTTTTTTAATTATTTTTTTAATATTTTTTTTTAATTAATTCACTTTACCTTAGCCTCGTCCGTCGGATGGGGACGTAAACCGGGCGGTCCCGTGTATCGGTCTATCCTCCGAGCACGTTAAAGAACCATAGGAATCTATTCGATCATAAGAGTAGGGCAGGTTCCCGGATTCCTATGTATCCTTCCCCTCTCTCTCTGGGGCGGCTCTAAATAACCTATACTGTGTTGATGAGCCGTTAAACAGCATTCAATTCTTTTTTATTTTAAAAATTATTTTTTCTTTTATTTTTTCTTTTATTTTTTAATTGAATTTATTATTTTTTTCAATTTTTATTTTTTTTATTTTTTTTTATTTTTTTTATATATTTTTTTTAATTTTTGCTTTTAATTTTTGCTTTTTATTTTTTTCATTTTTTTTATATATTTTTTTTAGCTCTATGTTGGACCAGTCGGACCAGTAACAGAGAAGTTATGGCTCTTGATTTAGTTAAAAATGCTATATTTTGCCTTGTTAATATGGTAGGGCCTTCATTTTTCATACAAACTTTAACAGATTCTTTAGTTCTGGCCCTTGATTTAGTTCAAAAGCTGTTTTTTGCCCGAAATTTCCAAAAAAACGTAAATGACAGTCACTAACTTCATTGATGTTATAAGAGCCATGTTAGCCAGTAGAGCGTCCACAGGCCCTCTTGGGCCTCTTGTTTATGATTGTGTCACCTTAATGATTCACAACCTAGGTTGGAGGTCACTACAAGACAGGCGAACAGATGCCAGACTGATCCTGTTCTTCAAAACTGTATACAACCTGGTTGAAATTCAATTGCACCCTTATATCCATCATCCCAAGAGACTGACGCGTCATGCCCATCCATTCTCATATCTCCAAATCCATACCCATGTAAATGTCTACAAATAGTCATTTTTTCCCTGGAACAGACTGCCCACTGCTATTGTCATGCTCACAGACTTCAATAATTTTAAACAGGGTGTGAGCAGCATCAACCATGCCACCCCTTAAATAGGAAACTATGCTTTTAACCTGTAAATTAATTTCTTCCGAGCTTTTAACGAAAGTAACATCACATCTTTTGCACCATATTTTTTATTCCCACTTTTACTTTTAAACTGTTAACCTGCCAACGTGCAGCTGCACAATTGTATGGGGTGATGCAGGATAGATAGATAGATAAGTTTATATAATAAGCGCATTACTACTGTCTCGCCGCAGAGATAACTTTCATGGCAATATCAGTAGAGACCCTATCTATCTATCTCTCCATACTGCGTTCCTTCATGTCTGAACATCATAGCAGGTGCCGGGTGGTGGCATTAGACATTTGGTATCAGTCCAGTAACACAAAAAATATATAAAAACTTTACTGACTGAGTCACCATTAAAAATCTTTGACCGCACTGGTGCTTAGATTTGTGACTTAAACCCATCCATAGTTGTCATGACAACTGTAGTTGTGGGGAGGCCATTCCTTTATAAGCATCAGTGTTAACATTTGGTCCTATTTACTGTGTGAGTTGACCTGGTGTTAGCCGGGATAATATACTGTTCTTTATTTATGGAGACTAAACTTGTATGAATTTTATAGAAAATGGTTAAACTAGCTAATGGGTCCGTCGAGTTTCTAAACCATTCTAGTTCAGTAAGCATTTCTCCAACATGACTTAAATTGCGCCATCACCTACAAGGCCATCTAGCTGCAGTTCTTTGAACTTTTTCTAACTTGTAAATATAGTTTCCGCTTCACATGCAATCAAGTTCAAACGTGCCGTGTTCCTAATTTTTCCTCGTCCGTTTACATTGGTGCCGTGACCATGATATTTACTGTTGCAGACTGTTTAACTGGGATATTTTGGGACCTGGGTTGTGTGTTGTGCATAAAATACACGTCTACGAATGGCATGACAATTTTTGTCTCACCTTTTCAAAGAAAAAAAGAGACCTAGGTGTTGCTTTTCCGGCGGCGAAGGCGTCAACATTTAAGTTTTGTGTTTAGGTAAATTGCACTTGACCTTTCAAACTTTGCTTATAGTTGTATCTTGGGTGGTAGATCACAACGTGACAAAGCAAATGTGGAAGTGACCTTGACTCTCCAAGCAAAGGGCAGATAACTTGATCATTTTTACGATCAACTTTTGCGTTTAGGTCACTTTTTCACAAATTATATGCACTAGACGTTTCAAACTGTGCTTATAGTTGTATCTTGAGGGTACATTGCAACGTGACAAAGCAAATGTGGATCTGACCTTGACCCTCCAAGCAAAGGGCATATAATTTAATAATTTTTACCTTCAACATTTGCGTTTAGGTCACTTTCTCACAAACTTTATGCATAAGACCTTTCAAACTTCGCTTATAGTTGTTTCTTGGGTAGTACATCACAACATGTCAAAAAGCAAATGCTAGTTTATAGCTTAATCTTTGGAAGACAAAACATTCTCTTTTGACATAGTTGAGTCTTGGGTAGTGCATCTTTGTGGATGCATGGATTTCATCTATGACCTTGACCTACTTTTTGGAGCTGATGATTTTTTTGCGTTTTGTTTTTAAACAAATGCACTTAAATGTCATCTCAGCAAACTGTAAACTCCATTGTTTTTAGTTATGAAAATGTTTACAAACTTTCATTTAAGCATCATTTATCTTTTGTTAGCTCGACTATTCGAAGAATAAGAGAGCTTATGTAATCACCCCGGCGTCAGCGTCCCACATCAAGGTTTGCGTGTAAGCTGTGTTTACAAGTCTATATCTCTTACATTTCTTATCCTAGCACAACCAAATTTTTCCTTATAGCATTATCTTAAGGGCTGCTTAAGCAATTTTGGTTCCTGTAACCAATGGGTTCCCATGGGTTCCCATGGAACCCAAATTATGATAGCACATAAAATGTGTCCCATTTCACATCAAATTGTGCATGTAAGCTGTGTTTACAAGTCTATATCTCTTACAATTCTTACCCTAGCACAACCAAATTTGGCCATTAGCTTCCTTATAGCATTATCTTAAGGGCTGCTTAAGTAATTTTGGTTCCTGTAAACCCTGGCCCCCCATGGAACCCAAATTCCCTTAAAATGTATCTGTTTCACATCAAATTTTGCGTGTAAGCTGTGTTTACAGGTCTAATCTCTTACATTTCTTGTCCTAGCTGAACTAAATTTTGAAATTGGTTTCCTTACAGTATGTTGTAAAGGCTGGGTAAGTAATATTGTCTTCTACAAATTCTGGGCTCCCATGGAACCCAAATTGTGATGGCCCATAAAATGTGCAATAAAGGCAGATCTATGTTTGCATGTAAGCATGTATATATCAATAATTTTGGTTTGGGATTTCTTATAGCATTATGCATTTTATTCATACTTCACCCATATTGGGGCCATATTTACGGCAAAGGGGTAAGCTTCTCTACTGGCAAACATATTTATGAGATGACTAGTTATCTCTACTGATCAGAGATCAGCAGAGCTTATGCCGTGGTGCGGCGTCCGTCGTCCGTCTGTCTGTCCGTAAATTTTTTTTTGTAGCGACTTCTCCTCTGAAACTACTGAATGTATTTTCATGAAACTTTACAGAAATGTTGCCCATGAAGTCTAGTTGATCCTAGCAAAAATTCATGTTGATGTGAAATCCAAGATGGCCACCAGATCTAAAAATAGGTTTTTAAAAAACAAGTTTGTAGCGACTTCTTCATGAAAACTATAAGTGATATTGATATGGGACTTTTTCTAAAATGATCAGCATGACATGATGTTGGTCCTTGTCGAAAATCGTTTTGATTCGACGTTAAACATGGCTGCCAGCGGCCATCTTTGTTTACATAGAGTTATATAATGAAAACTTGTAGCAACTACTCCTCTGAAACTACTTGACGGATTTTCATGAAACTTCACAGGAATGTTGCTCTTGATGTCTAATTGATCCTAGCAAAATTTCAGGTCGGCCGGAATTTCGGGTCGGCCGGAAATTTAAGATGGCCGCCACGGCTAAAAATAATTTTTCAAAATACAAGTTTGTAGCGACTACTTCTTGAAAACTATAAGTGATATTGATATGGGACTTTTTGTCAAATGATCAGCATGACTTGATGGTTATAAGAGTCAAACATTATTTTGATTCGACGTTAAACATGGCTGCCAGTGGCCATCTTTGTTTACATAGAGTTATATGATGAAAACTTGTAGCGACTACTCCTCTGAAACTACTTGACGGATTTTCATGAAACTTCACAGGAATGTTGCTCTTGATGTCTAATTGATCCTAGCAAAATTTCAGGTCGCCCGGAAATTCAAGATGGCTGCCATGGCTAAAAATAGATTTTCAAAATACAAGTTTGTAGCGACTACTACTTGAAAACTATAAGTGATATTGATATTGGACTTTTTGTAAAATGATCAGCATGACATGATGTTGGTCCTTGTCAAAAATTGTTTTGATTCAACGTTAAACATGGCTGCCAGCAGCCATCTTTGTTTACATAGAGTTATATAGTAAAAACTTGTAGCGACTAATCCTTTGAAACTACTTGGCAGATTTTCATGAAACTTTACAGGAATGTTGCTCTTAATGTTTAATTGATCCTAGCAAAATTTCAGATTGGCCAGAAATTCAAGATGGCCGCCACAGCTAAAATTAGATTTTTTAAAAAAGAAGTTTGTAGCGACTACGTATTGAAAACTTTAAGTGATATTGATATGGGACTTTTTGTAAAATGATCAGCATGACATGATGGTTATCAGAGTCAAACATTATTTTGATACGACGTTAAACATGGCTGTCAGCGGCCGTCTTTGTTTACTTAGAGTTATATAATGAAAACTTGTAGCGACTATTCCTGTGAAACTACTTGACGGATTTTCATGAAACTTCACAGGAATGTTGCTCTTGATGTCTAATTGATCCTAGCAAAATTTCAGGTCGGCCGGAAATTCAAGATGGCCGCCACGGCTAAAAATAATTTTTCAAAAAACAAGTATGTAGCGACTACTTCCTGAAATCAAAATCAATCAGTAGAGCTTCAAGGTCATTGACCTCTTGTTTTGATTTTGATATATTAAAGAACCAACATAAAAATTACGATATCTGGTATGTACACTGCCAGTAGTCTTTTTAAATGGAAACTAATATGATTAGGCTAAATAAAATTATACCTGAGTTTACTGTTATCCGACCGACCCTCTGAAAAACACTCCGACTCCTTTTTTTAAAATAAAAAATCAAAACAAAAACACAGGGCAAAATTATTTAAAAAAAAAATAATTTGGGAGTTGGTGGGTGGGGGGAGTTGAATATTATTTTTAATGACCAATGACCCGTCCACTCCACCCATCTCCCCTTGAGCCCAAAAAAAGCATACATAACAACATAACCAATATTAACACAGACACGACACAGTATCGCATACCGCATTCTCTGGCGCGGTGACGTCATACAACTTAAACAAGCTATTTATACACAACAAAGTTGACAAATGTGCATATATATATTGTTAAATCTAGATGTTTATTGATGTTAATATATTTAAATTTGCCATAAAATTAATGTGAAGATAAATTATTTGATGAGGTAAGACTAAGAGCGTTTAGTTTGAGTTTTGTAGTGATTTATTGGAGATACATGTATTAGTTTTTAAACGAGTAGGGAGTTCGGTCTGAAATTATCCACATGGTTTTTGGTCAAACGCAGAGAGACGTCTAGGGTGCATCAATAAACGTCCGTATGTAAAAACAGCACCCAAGATGTCAAATAAATGAATTGGAATTGAATTGAATTGGGGTTTTAAGGCGCACCAACACATTACAGGTTATATGGCGCCTAACAGGCATGAACATGCCGGGCTCATCTTCCATGTACATCGAGATAAAATATGGAAAATGGGCCTAGAACCTTCTCACCCTGAACTGCAGAGTTGCTGCAAATTCTATTGTAAAAACTCCCATTTACGCTGGAGCCACGTTTATTGTTTTTCTGCCACTGCTCTTAGTGATGTGGGCGAGATGGCACCTGAAACAATGCAGGGGTCATGATGAAGACCTTTAATGAACATGAACAAAAAATGACAAAATGAATATGAATGGGGGGGGTCCTACCCCTCTGCATGTGACGGTGTGTTTGCAGTGGTTGTATTCTACCCCGGCAACCACACGGGGGTCAAATAAATGAGACTAGGTTGTGTCATATTTGTAGGGTGACAAAGATCAAAAGGATGAAGTATGTAATAGGACTCAGTTGGGGGTAAATGTAAATAGACAGGTTTATAAGCGCGTTACTACTGTCGACGCAGAGCTAGCTTTTATGGCAATATCGGTAGAGCGCCCGCTTCACATGCAATTGTTCCAAGTTCAAACCCGCCGAGTTCACTATATTATAGTGTGGAAAAGATAAAATCTGGGTTAAACAAAACTACAGCACTTAATTATGGTTTGATGTGGTTGATGTGACTGACAGCTTGCTTAACGTTATTCAAGGAGAGGAACTTTATAAGATTGTTTTCTTTTGTTCCAATCCTATTGCACAGGTATTCCACACAAGTTGTCTTAAAGATCTACCCATAGATACTGGGCCCTGCAGTGCTCAAGAAATAGGATAACCCGACGCCCGGGGCTCCTCGAAATCCATTCCGGGCCTGTCTCATTTTGCAGACGAGGAGCCCGTCGGGCCTCTCTAAAAAAAAAAAAAAAAAAAAAAAATCCCCCAAAAAATCAGTTTTACTGGACCTCAAGCTCAAGTTCCTCAAGACAAAATACTCCCATGTGTATTGTGAACTGTGAAAACACTTGCAATAAAGTAATTAAAATGTGTTATACACACATTGAAACAATAAAAAGTTTGTCACAACTTTGAGGTCGACAATTGTTGACATAAAACTCATTATTCTGCTATTAGGGTTGTGTTTTCTTTCCTTTGTGATAAGAAATACCGTTTTTGTCATTAAAAACACACTAATGCATGAAAAAAATGATTATATTTCGATTGAATGTTTGTGAAATGTTCGAGCCGTAAAAGTGCGGTGTCATAGTAGTTCGGATGGTACATAATTTCGGCTATATTATTATTATTTTTTTTTAATTTTTTTTTTTATATAATCAAATAAGAAAAACTGTCCTTTACAAATACATGTTGGTGTAAAGAAAAATATATATACTGTATATGTATAAATACAGATATAAAGTATATTTCTATTCATTATTTAAGGTGTAATGAGTTCCTGGAATCCACTTTTAAATGAATTCTAGTCTAGGCTCCTAATTCTTTACTTGGAGAAAGTGGTGACAAAAAGAAAAAATATAGCCAAAGGAGGCTCTGATAGTCTCATAAAACCTGATTAAAAATTTGGCTCCAAGTTTAGCTCCAGTTTCACCAAGTCGTCTCTGAATATTATCGTTTGGCAAAAGTGCTAGTACTCTCCTTTGCATTGCATGGTTATAAATTACTATGTAATATTCTATTCTAACATATTTTAAACGAAATGGTAAATAAGTCCGCTCACCAGGGAGCATAAAGTGGTAGCAAAAAGAAAAATATAGTCAGAGGAGGTTCTGAGCTTGACTAATACATACGTAACAAAATTAATGTGTGCTATAAAAGTGAATAAAGACACATTTCCAATAAGAAAAAAATATTGGACCTTTCCATTTTAAATCAGGGCCTGTCCATTTCAAATCGGGGCCTGTCCATTTTCAGAAGCAACAAGCCCTGGGCCTGTCTCTTAAAATAATTTTCTTTGAGCACTGCCCTGCTGACTGTTTCTAGTACATGTCCATTTAGAGAGTAACTGGTGGGGATTGGAGTTTTCACCTTGGTATAACCTGAATGACTTGACATTTAAAGGTGTTGAAGCTCATGTCCCACTTGAAAGTCCATTTTTATAATGTGATTAGGTCGGTCTGGAGTTTGGCACTACCGTATAATCCCTAATAAACGTCGCCGGGGGCTTACCATTTTTGAAATTGGGGTGGGGTTGTGGGGTGCGTTTATTTGAAACCAAAAATACATTTTTTAAATCAGACATTAGTTTAATGATTTTCTTTGTAATACCAAGAAAACCAAAGTCTGCATGTCAATAGATTAATAGGGATATATCGTGGCTAAATCACAGTGACGTCATATATTGTGTAACCCACTCTAGACGATGTCCGACATAATATACCAATATAATACGTTTATATATATACCGTGTAAGTAAATGAACTGTTTGTCCGAAATCATTGACTGTTTCAATTTATTTTTAGAACATACTATCATTGAGATTGAGCCTTGTTAATGCATCAGATTTTAAGTTTTCTAGTGATTTTGTGTATTATAATGTGAATCAAACAGATTAACTTGCATCTTTTGATAAAAAAAATAGGGGGAGGTGGGGCATAATTGTTAGCGATTATACTGTCTGTTTTTCGTTGATTGCCAGATACACTGCTGTGTCGTCCGCGAACAAACTTACTTGCGAGATGATGCTTTCACAGGCACGAAAAGTCCACTTGTCTGCTCTCAATGACAAGTGCTCATTGATGCAAGACATATAAATAGAAATTCAGATAAATTTTTTAAAGATTTATTAATTTGACAAATCACATATAAGGTATGACGAATAACTGATAAACAAATTTTCCTGGCCTGCTTTCGAGTAAGTTATTAATGTATACCAGGAACAAACCTGGACCAATGACAGACCCTTGGGGTTCATCAGATGTTACTTATTCAATGTCATGTCTGGGCTTTCTCCTACCAGCACTACTGTTTGTGTCCGCCCAGACGTTAGACAAATTTAGAACACGGATGCCAAAACTGTGTAGTTTGAGGAGCAACTTCTCATGGTTAACCATGTCAAAGGCCGTACTGAAATTGAGTATAATAAGATCAGTTTGATTACCTTTGCTGATATTTCTGGGTTATTCTTTCACTAGAAGGACTAGTTGTGTTTCACAGGACCTGCATTCTCTGAAGCCACACTGGAGGTCGTACATGAGGTTGTTGCTATCCATTTGCTTGACCAGGTTCGAAGCTACACTATGTTAGAACTAGGACCTTGCATACGATGCAATTGAGAAGTATGGTGCGGTAGTTAATTGCAAGAGACTTGTCACCTTTCTTGAAGAGAGGGGCTACAATTCCAGTGGTATTTGTATACTAACGTGTAAACTGGTGTTCTAACATGTGTAAACTGATGTACTGACATGTTTAAACTAGTATTCTAATGTGTAAACTGATGTACTAACATGTGTAAACTGGTGTACTAACATGTGTAGACTGATGTTCTAACATGTGTAATCTAGTGTTATAACATGTGTAAACTGATGTTCTAACATGTGTAAACTTGTATTCCAACATTTAAAGTGGTGTACTAACATGAGTATACTGGTGTACTAACATGTGTAAACTGATGTACTAACATTGGTGTTCTAACGTGTAAACTGGTGTTCTGACATGTGTAAACTGATGTACTAACATGTGTAAACTGATGTTCTAACATGTGTAATCTGGTGTTCTAACATGTGTAAACTGAAATGTTCTAACATGTGTAATCTGGTGTTCTAACATGTGTAAACTGATGTACTAACATGTGTAAACTGATGTACTAACATGTGTAAACTGATGTTCTAACATGTGTAAACTGGTGTTCTAACATGTGTAAACTGGTGTTCTGACATGTGTAAACTGATGTACTAACATGTGTAAACTGATGTTCTAACATGTGTAAACTGAAATGTTCTAACATGTGTAAAGTTAGAACTGAATGTGTTCTAACATGTGTAAACTTGTATTCCAACATGTTTAAACTGGTGTACTAACATGTGTAAACTGGTGTAGTAACAGTGGTGTTCTAACATGTGTATACTGGTGTTCTGACATGTGTAAATGGATGTTCTAACATGTGTAAACTGATGTTCTGACATGTGTAAACAGATGTGCTAACATGTGTCACCTGATGCACTAAATAACATGTACTACTGCTGGAAACTGATCTCTATAATTATGTAGCATTATGAATGCTGCACTTTACATACAACAGATAACATGTACATAGTGTCCAGTGGTTTGTTTATAGCTCTGGAATTACAACAAAGCATGAAAAGGTCCCATTACATGTACTTTAACAGAATGATTTCTAGTTAGTTCCAATTAATGCTTGAGGATATCGGGTGATTCAACCCAACATTTGACAAATTTATAGTAATATTATTCACTAATACTCCATGCAGAGTCTGTATCATCTCCATTAAGGTTGAAAATGACAATGTGTCATGGCTTTAATTAAAGGATCTTGACCATTCCTGGAATAACTGCAAGATTTGCTATTTCCTAGCATGTACGCAGTTAAAGTAGCTATCCCGCCATCAACGGGCACATTTTACAACATATGTACACTGTTACTAAACCTACTGACGACAATTGAATTGAATGTTGTTTAACGGCTCATCAAGATAGTAAAGGTTATTTAGAGCCGCCCCAGAGAGAGGGGAAGGATACGTAGGAATCCGGGAACCTGCCCTACTCTTATTATCAAATAGATTCCTATGGTTCTTTAACGTGCTCGGAGGATAGACTGATACACGGGACCGCCCGGTTTACGTCCCCATCCGACAGACGAGGCTAAGGGAAAGTGTCTTGCCCAAGAACACACAGACGGAACTCAGTGGCACCACGGAGGATTGAACCCGGGGCCTCCGGTTACAAATCCGCCACACTACCGACTGCACCACGACAATATATATACCGCTATATATAACTTACATATTTTGAGAATCCAAACTATAGACACAATACAATATAAACGGCTTTAGCCAGGTTGGCCATACTCCAAAACTGGAGCGTCATATTAAGGGTTACCAACTCATAATTCATTTTATGCATATTTAATCATAGCTATTTTAAGAACTCGTGAATAAACCTCTACTTTTAATCGGCACTGATACATTATTATATGACCTGAGCACCTGGATAGAGTTTTGATAAACAGTGTTGTAATGTAATTTTGTCTTATTTGGCGGGTTAGTTTCTTTTATATATTCCTGGAATAATAACATAACTGCAAGGTTTGATCTATTTCCTAATATGTACAAAGTTAGACGTTCACCCATCCGTAAGAATTAGACACTTTCTCACTTACAAGTCGAGATTCCAGTTGGATTCGAACCCGCAGCGGTGAGAGTCAAGATGGCAACATCGTTCTAAAAGTGTTCTGGAGATAGTTGATTATGATCAATAGACAAATGCAGGCCATATATGTGGCAGTTTTAGATTGTTAGAAAGGATATTGTGTACATATATATATGAGAACTTGATATGCTCTTGATGTCTAGATGATCCTAGGAAAAATTAAGGTCAGCCGGAAATTCAAGGTGGCCACCACACCTAAAAATAGATTTAAAAAAATGTGATTTTGTGGCGACTACTTCTCGAAACCCATAAGTGATTTTGATTTGTAACCTTTACCAAAATTGACTGGCAATACATGTAGTTGGTCCTAACCAAAGTTCATTTTGATTGGATGTCAAACATGGCCGCCAGCAGCCATCTTTGTTTACATAGAGTTATATAGGAAAAACTTGTGGTGACTACTCCTCTGAAACTACTTAATGGAATTTCATGAACCTTGATGCGAATGTTGCATGCTCTTGATGTCTAGTTGATCCTAGCAAAAATTCAGGTCGATAGAAAATTCAAGATGGCCGCCATTGCTAAAAGTAGATTTTAAAAATGCGACTTTGTGGTGACTACTTCTCAAAAACCCGTAAGTGATATTGAAGTGGAACCTTTACCAAAAGGCCTGTTGCGACATGTACTTGGTCCTAACCAAAATTCATTTCGATTTCATGTCAAACATGGCCGCCAGAGGCCATCTTTGTTTACATAGAGTTACATAGGGAAAACTTTTGGCGACTATTACTCTGAAACTACTTGATGGAATTTCATGAAACTTGACAGGAATGTTGCTCTTGATGTCTAGTTGATCCTAGCAAAAATGCAGGTCGGTAGGAAATTCAAGATGGCAACCACTGCTAAAAATAGATTTTAAAAATGTGACTTTGTGACGACTACTTCTCGAAAACCGTAAGAGATATTGAATTGGAACCTTTACAAAAATGACTGGCACAGCATCTTGCAGGCTGATCAGGGTTTACACTGTCTGGGTGCTCATCAGTCATTTGACCGAAACACCCCTTTGTAAAATAAATGGACTGGTCCAAATTCAAAGAAAGGCCAGTTCATTATACATTCATAGTGGGGTAAGGATTAAGTCTCCATTAAAGAGGGACTATAAACCTTAGAAAGAAAGAAAAAGTCTCCATTGTATTTTTGGCTCTCAGAAAAAGACTGAAAACAATTTGTGGAATTTTAAGATTATATTTTTATTCTGATTTTCCAATATAACCTGAGACAAGAGCAAGTCTACTTGTACTGGTGAGATAGGAGTCTAATTCTCAGGAGAAATTGCATAACATGACCTGTGATCTGGTCTTATATTTATGAATATGGATCATTCCATTTATGTTACAAAAGGGTGATTTGGAGAAATAACTATTGAGCAGCAAAAAGGATATACTAAGGTTGATGATGCAAAGGATTTAATTCATACAGCTTTATAATTAAAATGTGTGGTAGCATTATGACATTTTTATAAGCTGGAAAAAGATATATTCTGTAGACTAGGATAAAATCTAATGAGATTATAATGTTGCATAGGTAATGCTGCATAATAAGTCATAATATTTAGGAATATAGGAATGTTGCTGTTGATCATCAGCGTAGCTACTATAAGGCTATTATAGGCCTAGGCGGGCCTATACATCAATTTAAAAAATGAAGAAAAAAAAGGTTTACAGTGTACATGTAGGTAATTCAAATTTGTCATATGTTTATTCTCTTTGTCCAAAAAAAAAATACCTTCAAATACCTCAAATTCCTCAAATAGCGCACAATTTCTCTTGTCAAATATACACCAAAATGCACCATTGCGCCAAGTTAAAAATAAAAGCCCCCAACACCCCTAGTTTGTCGGGCCTATATATGCAGCTACAAAAAATGAGGTTGGCCTAAAATCCAAGTTGGCCGCCATGGCTAAAAATAGATTTTAAATATAATTTTGTGGCGGCTACTTCTCAAGCTAAAACCATAAGTAGTAACGGTTTGGTGCCTTTACCAAAATGACTTTCATAAAACTTTACAGTTATGTTGGTCTTGATGTCCAGTTAATCCCAAGTAAAAATCAGGTTGGCCGTAAATTCAAGATGGCTCCCAGTGTCAGCTAAAATTCAAGTATGTGGCAACTACTACTTAAAAAACATGTGGTACTGATTTGGAACCTTTACTAAAATGACTGGCATGACATGTAGTTGGTTCTAAACAAAATTCATTTTGATTCTTTGTCAAACATGGCTGCTAGTGGCCATCTTTGTTTACATAGAGTGATATAGGAAAAAGTTGTGGCAACTACTACTCTGAAAATGTAGGTCTTATTTCCATAAAACTTCACAGGTTCCCACGGCTGATCTGGCTATCAAATTCTATCAGTAGAGCTTCAAGGTCATTGACCTCTTGTTTGTATATCTGATGCTGTAATTAAACTGTTAATTGTGCCATCTGGGTAGCACAGTTGACAGGCAGTGATCACCTTCAGTGATCATTTAATACTTGTAACTGTTTATTCACAGCAGTGCCATTCTTAATGTGACAACTGGATAGCATGGTTGACACGCACTGATACCTTCAGTTGTTGATAGTTGTGTTTTAATTATTAGTCAATTAAATTCTTAACTCAAACATTGCATACATCTATCTACACTACATGTACCGTGGTTGAGGGGTAAACCCTCTCACGCTGCGGGTTCGAACTGGACGCTCAAATTGTGAGAAGGTGTTGATTCTTACATATGGCGGGTATACAGTACTGGTTCTACCCAGGAAAATTGGGGTGGTCTGCCTCTGCCACAAAAAATTGACCGTCATGTATGGCCTAAAATTACGCAAGTTAAACACCGTACAAACAAACAACACACTACATATACATGGTAAGCTGTATTAGTAGTGCATCTACCTGTATACAAGTGCACCTATCAATGTATTGACCAATCAGATGCATCCTTTTCCTGTTGAATTGGAAATATTAATGATCAATAACATATGCTTGTAATAAATAATTCTAAAGTGGATATTTTGTAAAAAAAAATTCAATTAAAATTGAATTAATTAACCATGACTTTTCAGTCTGCTCTAAAATATCGACAGTGCCTGGCTGAAAGTTATCCCTGTGTACAAGTAGTGGGAGACAGTTGTAACTCTGAATTTAATTATGAACTGAATGTTGTTGAACGGCTCATCAACACAGTATAGCTTATTTAGAGCCGCCCCAGAGAGAGGGAAAGGATACATAGGAATCCAGGAACCGTGCCTTACTCTTATTATCGAATAGATTCTTTAACGTGCTCGGAGGATAGACCGATACACGGGACCGCCCGGTTTACGTCACCATCCAACGGACGAGGCTAAGGGAAAGTGTATTGCCCAAGAACCCACCGACGAAACTCTGTGGCACCATTGAGGATTGAACCCGGGGCCTCCGGTTACAAATCCGCCGCGCTACCGACTGCGCCTTGCCAGCCCTCTGATAATTATGAGAAAAGCTGTTAAAAATAACTAAAAAGGAAAGAAAAAAAGTGTTTTAGATTGAATAGAGTTGGAACAGATCCAAGACACAACAATACATTTATTGACACATTCTCTTTTTCAACAATTGTCGAATACCAGTAGATATTGAATTGGTCTGATGAATTGAATAATGATTGTAAGAATGGTTTTGTATCCTTGCAGCAGAAGAGCTTTACAATGTTATGATATTCTATGCTTCTATATTTGTAGGGTACTATATACGGATTTCTTTATACAAACATGCAGAGCTATAATTTCACTGTATCATAGATAGTTGGGACTTAAATGATGCAGAATGGAAGTAAACATTTATTATTAAAAAACATGCACTGTGAATTGTAGAAGGTACTTACTTCACTACTTGGTTGGTGTTTGTCAACTGTAGAAAGTACTTGGTTGATTTATGTGTGAAACATTGAAGGTACTTGCTTTAATGAGAAACAGTGAAAAGGCTGTCTAATGATAAAATCTTTTGCCTGATAATTTTGACCAGAGGGAAGTCTGCTGAACAATTGACTGTAACGAGAGCATTGTCTATGGCGTATATGGAAATTGTGTGATACTGAGGTTTATTAGATGGTTTTCTCTAGTGGCACTCTGCATTTTGACTTTTAGTAGCTACACCGAAGAATGGAGTGTTTACAAATATAGACTTGGCAGCAGCTATGCATTTCTGCAGGTGAGACTTAGGCTCTAGGCCCATTTTGCATATTTTTATCAAGTGTAAATGGAAAGTGGACCTGGAATGTTCATTCCTTTGGTGCCGTATAACCTTTTTGTGTTGGTGCACCGTAAACCCCCAATTCAACTTTTAAGTGCAGCTGTATCTGTTATGTCTTTCGGTGTATCCGTTACGTAGTACTGCGGTCACTATCTCAATAATAAATAATAACAAATCATTGTTTTGTCTGTTTACGTAACATCGTATTATATTCATAAAGACTTGCAGGATAATAGGTGTTGTAAACAATGTAGATGCTTCTACTCGGAGTTTGTTATCTCAGACTAGAATAACAGGTAGAGGTGGAAATCAATAAACATAACTACGTAAGGCCTGTTGCTGGAACAGTGATACCTAGGAGACATTCGGACCGGCTGCTAATCAATGGATTCCAAATTGTGAATCTCTCCATGTTCTTGAGACTTTACCACTTCGCTAGGTGTGTTTGATTGATTTGTAATGGAAAAAATGGAAATATGATATGGTTAGTGGAGTTCCATGGAAATATAGGGATGGAAATATAGGGAAGTCCCGAACAGAAAATAATGATGAATTGTGAGTGTATAATATAGAACGTTTAGGTAATGTAAATTCATTTGAGAATTTTGTTACGTGTCATAAGAAATAATGGAATTTTGCATTTTATACTTTGTCATGATCAATGGAGTCGGAACATTCGGAATTCTGGGATTATAGATTTGTCATGATTTGGCGTTAACAACGAAGTACAGGTTGAATAAAAAAGAGAAAACATGGAATAATGGGTGATGTATATAATACAATACATAGCTATGAGACTTTGACAGTATAAATTTTGGATCCATTTGTTGCATTAAACTGTGAAAAACATGTGGAATATACATACTGGTAGTGAAAAACATCAATAACAGAGTGACACACCTTGAGTGGAAGAGCTGGCGTGGCGGGTGGGACTGTTTGTTTAGGATTATTAAACACAGTGAATGAGATGACATGCAGATCATAGCTGTAACCTCCACTATGGAATGGTCATTATGTTTCTGTGGAATTCTGCCAAATAAGCTCAAAAGGTCTGTTTGTTTTTCTGTACATTGTACATCTGTGCATAATTGCTTGGTACTACAGGATCTGTTCAAATTGTAATCAATTAAGTTCAGGTTTCAGCAGGAGTTTTTATCACTACTAAAGCTGAGTTTATGCTGTAGTTTTTCTGTCTGCTGTTCTTCCGCTTTCCGTCTTCTGTTGGAAAAAAAAACATCTCTAAAAACACTCAAAAGATTTAAATGAAAATTGGCCATAGAGCCATAATGAGTTTTTATTGGCTAAAAATTGAATATTTTAAATAAAAAAAACTGTTTTGACAGGGATTGCTGATTATTCTATTATAGGGTCTTCCTCCACCAATGGAAGCTGGAAAGTTGCCATAATTATGACCTAAGCAGTTGATGCGACTTTAAAATCCAATTCAGTTATAAGAAATTTATTGCAGTTACATGTATAACAGTTATATTGCCAGTTGATTATAATTTATTATAGTAATAACAATTTTATTGCCAGTTTATTAGGTACAACTGTGTTGTCACATTTATTTTTTGCATCAAAGAATGTGTATAATATAAAATAAAATATTATACAAACATTTGGATGAATATTTAGCGAGTCATTTATTATTGAGTCATTTATTAAGGACCTGCTCCGTGTGGTTGCCGGGGGCCCCATTTGGTCACGGGGCAAAGAATACGGCCACTGCAGATCCCTTTGGAGGGGTAGGCAGAGGGGTAGAATCCCCCCAAATTCATGTTCATTTTATCATTTTTTGTTCATGTTCATTAAAGGTCTTCATCATGATCCCTGCATCGTTTCAGGTGCTATCTCGCTCACATCAAAAGAGCAGTGGCAGAAAAACAATAACGTGGCTCCAGCGTAAATGGAGTTTCTATGATAGAATTTGCAGCAACTCTGCAGTTCAGGGTGAGAAGGTTCTAGGCCCATTTTCCATATTTTATCTCGGATGTACATGGAAGATGAGCCTGGCATGTTCATGCCTTTTAGGCGCCATATAACCTTTTCATGTGTTGGTGCGCCTTAAAACCCCAATTCAATTCAATTATTAAGGACCTGATGTTTCTTGGGTGTTTCACTTTCAGATTAAGTTGTTTCGACAAGAAAGATGAATAAGGCACAAGCCAACGATAACTGTATCAATCATTTACTAGCCTCTCATAGCATGCTCTTCTCTCACACAGAAGACATGTGGCAACATATATGGGCTTAATATATGATGTTAAAACTACATTCATGAACAATTTGATACATTTATATAATATTATGTGTATCACAGATATATATATACGAGGTGGTTTAGTGTGCTTAATACACACAGAAGACACTGAAAGAAGGATGATTTAGTTACTTATCATGTGTGATAATAGTGTCATATTATAATTACATATTCATTAAACTGGTCATTGACTATGGCAAATATATTAATGTATGAATGCATGAATGAATGAATGAATGAATACCATCTAAATAAATGGTATATATAGTTTTGTTTATATTGTGTGGCTTAAAACAAAAACACGAAATAAGATGTGAAGACACATTTCATATATTGTATGTTTGTTACTGTTTTACATATATATACTCGGTAAAAAAAGTTTTGGACCAGGGTATATAAAGTCATATAAAAATAAAACTAGTGGACAAAATTTAAGTATCTTTTTTTAGTAACCAAGGTCCGCCCTACCCGGTTAATTTGGTACCAGAAACATTAAATTCCAAACAAGATTTGATTTTTAAAAAATAACGCGAACACACAAAGGGTCTGTAAAAAATGTTGCAAAGTCCATACAAAGTAACAGTTACGGACACATTCGAGTAACCAATAAAAAGATTATTATTTTTTCGCAAACTATCATTGTAAACGATAATTATTGTTGATTGTTGATCTATTTTGAATTATCAACTGAGATAATAAGTAATAGATAGAGTCTGGTCTCAGCGAGTTGGCTTATTTAAACACCGAGATGGGCATAGCCCATCGAGGTGTTTAAATAACCAACAGCGAGTTGGCTTATTTAAACACCGAGATGGGCATAGCCCATCGAGGTGTTTAAATAACCAACGAGCTGAGACAAACTCTATCTTTTTTGTAGCATGGTGTACTGAGTAACACTGTGACGTCATAGTGACCGTACTCTAAATTCCAATATCCGGTAGTTGTAGTACGGTAAAGCCACGCCCCTTTAGTTAACCTGAATTAAACGATTTAATGCTCTGCATTCATCAAAGGAAATGTCACCGACCATGCTTCAAGGGTTATGGTCGAATGTCATGGTTCAGCGATCATTGTACGGGTTCGAACACTGCCATGGTCCAAAACTTATTTTACAGAGTATATATATATTCAATAAATAAAAAATAAAAAAAGATTAACTTGATGTTTTTCGATGCAGCCTGTCATCCAAGATGGTCATCAAACCTAAACAGAAACTAAAAACATAATAGCATGTATACAGTTTTCCGAACTGTAATATGTAAACCTTATACATGGTGTTCATATATTGTCTTTTCAGGGACAAGAGGCCGCAGGTGAATGTGTCCGACTATATGGTGGATGGGTTGAAAGACCAGACTTTTGGGAGATTACCTGGAACCATTCATGGACAACAGTTCATTGTACAGAATTGTCAGGTAAAAAGCATCTCCCATAATAGAGGCGTACTCCCCACCACGACCTTTTAAAAAATAAATTATATAAAACTAATAACTATAACATCTTTAAAATTTAATACAAAAAATATCAAAGATAGAAAAATAAAAAATGTTAATGCATTTTCGATATTTTATATTACCCTGATAGGCGGAAGGGTTAACGATATTGTGCTGCACTGGGAGCAACTTTTTAAGTGAGGAAGTGTGGATTCTTTCAGATGGCGGGAGGTGTACAGTACTGGTTCTACCCAGGAAAAGTGGGTGGTCTGCCTCTACCACAAAAAAATCGACTGTCATATATAACCTTGCATGTGTTGAAAATGACGTAAAACATCATACAAATAAACATATTACTCTAATAAAAGGTGGAGCGCTGTGGTCTAGTGATAGTGTGTTGATCCAAAAGTCGTGGGTTCGATTCCCGTCATTGCCATATGCGTTGTGTCCCTGAGCAAGATACTTTATCTGCATCGCTTAGTACTGGTTCTACCCAGGAAGACATCAAGAGTGATTCAAATAAGTTCACAGAGCTTTCGTTACAATCGATGTAATATAAATAAGTTTAAACTTAAACCTAATAAATAGCCCCCTGTTCATTTTGCATAGCACCCTGGTGCTACTATTATAGGAAATGCGGTGTGTGATGTCTCTATGTACATAATTATAAACTAAAGTCATAGAGACCACTAAAGAGAAGGACAAAATTGGTCGTTTTACACATGTGTCTCTTAATACAGGTGCATTGTAATTCAAAACAACATACTTTGGAATTGAAACGGTGGTCGTCTCTTTATGGAGGTGATTCTTGAGGAGGTATTGACTGCATATTAAATGTTTGTAAACTTATTTCATTACTTTGCTGCGACAGAACTGCTGTGTAAATTACACAAACAATTTCGGTCCGACTTAAAAAAAAAACGGTGTCAGGTTTGATCACTTTCCTTATTTAATGTCATTAATATTATACTTAAAGTTACTGTAAAAAAAAATCAAACAAACAATTAACACATCTCGGTATTTGAATTTTTTTTAATGACGCAAACAAATTTCAGTCCCAGCTTTTGCCACTTAAAAAAACAAACCGACACAAGCAAACAGGCTAACACCTTACGACTAACGGTATATCAAAGAAATTACAGACGGTAGCACTCGCTTCAGTGAACCGACAGAACGCGTGATATAATTTCACTGATCACACATCAAAGGCATGCTACCAAGCTATAGACTCTTCCGGAAAACTCCCTACTATCGGTAATGGTTTAGTCCAAATTGACCAAATTGACCTACTTTTGCACAGCGAGTGACAAACAATCGTGTTATGGATCAAAGAATATTGCCGCAAGGCATATTTTAGGATATTAGAAAGGGCAATTGTAGATTTTTTAATGACCGATAGATAAAATATCTGGGACCGATTTAAACAGAGATTTTGAAAAGAAAAACGGTTCGGAGAAACAGATTTCGGTCTGGGAACCGATAAACCGGCGATTTTAGAAGCCCTGTGTGTAATATACGAAAAATGCAACCTACCCAAAGGTAATACACACTCTCTTCTGCTCACCTTGGAAGGTTTCCCACCCCCTTTTGCCCACCTTGAAAGGTTCCCCACCCCTTTTGCCCACCTTGGAAGGTTCCCCATCTTTTATGGTCATTTTGGAAGATACCTCACCCCCTTTTGCCCACCTTGGAAGGTTCCCCATCTCTTATGGCCATCTTGGAAGGTTCCCCACCCCCTGTTGTTACCCGCATTGAAAGTTTCCCCATCTCTTATGACCATTTTGGAAGGTTCCCATCCCCTTTTGCCCACCTTGGAAGGTTCCCTACCCACTTTTGCCCACCATGGAACGTTCCCCATCTTGTATGGCCATCTTGGAAGGTTTCCCCTTCGTAATGTGGCAGACAGACTAGTACCTACATTGGAAGGTTTCCCACCCCCTTTTGCCCACATTGGAAGGGTCCCCATCTCTTATGGCCATTTTGGACAGGTTCCCCACCCCCTTTTGCCCACCTTGGAAGGTTCTCCATCTCTTGTGGCCATCATAGAAGGTTCTCCACCCCTTATTGCCCACATTGGAAGTTGGGCCATCTTGTATGGCCGTCTTGGAAGGTTCTCCTTCGTAATGTGGCATGCAGACTGGTGCCCACATTGGAAGGTTCCCCTTCATAATGTGGCGGACAGACTAGTACCTGAATTGGAAAGTTCCCCTTTGTAAAATGGTAGACGGACTAGTGCCCACATTAGAAACTTCACCTTCATAATTTGGCAGACAGACTGGTGCACATATTGGAAGATTCCCCTAATGATGCAGATTGACAGATTGGTGCCCATATTGGAAGGTTCCCCTTCTTAATGTGACACACAGACTAATGCCCACATCCCATATTGGAAAGTTCCCCTTCATAATGTGACAGACAGACCAGTGCCCACATTGGTGTCAGAAGGCTGTAGGTTTGAATCAGCTAGAAAGTGGTTAGTTTGTTCTATCTTTCCTCTGAGAATAGAGTTTTCCTTTGGAGTATTAGTGTAAACTTCTCACAATGCTTAAATGTTGAATAATGCATAACCTTATATTTTGATGTTATGCTCTTTCTTGAACTCTGTTTTGTTTGCCCTATTTTCAGAACTGTAATATATACCTGTTTGACCACACCAGCACAGTGACTGTTGACGACTGTGTGGATTGCAATTTCTTTATTGGACCTATTCAAACAAGGTAATTTATTAATTTGCTGGTCCTAAAAATGTGCAGAGGATTTATATACTACACACAAACACACACACATGCAGACACACATACAGAGTTTGTTAGCCATTGTTCTATTGTTGAAGAGAACCAAGTCAGAATGAGCAAAAATGGCATTTTGGGTAGTTTTGTCATGTTTTGTAAATTGTTGGGTCGTTTCTGGGCAAGTTTTTGATTCTAAGAATATACAGTGCACCACACACATTTGTTTGGCTGATGATGTGTCCCTGTCAGTTACATGCTAAAACAAAAAATCTGCTGAAACTGTACAAAAATTTCCTTTTTCTTTTCTTTTTTTTTTTTTAAAAAAAGGCCTTTTTTGTGAAGCTGTTAAAATGATTATGAGCCTTCAAACTTACTGTTAATGAGTTTTAATAATGGTTCTGTTTATTTGTTACTAAAACTAATATCCAAAATGTGTGTTTATTACTTCATTATTGTGGAGCCAATTTTGCCCCTTTGGCCAAATAAAAATTATATGTTTGTTAAAAAAAATAGGGTAGGGAAAATATTATATTTTCTTCAAATATTTTAAGGAAAAATATTTAGGGGCTGGCGTGGCGCAGTCGGTAGCGCGGCGGATTTGTAACCGGAGGCCCCGGGTTCAATCCTCCGTGGTGCCACTGAGTTCTGTCGGTGTGTTCTTGGGCAAGACACTTTACCTTAGCCTCGTCCGTCGGATGGGAACGTAAACCAGGCGGTCCCGTGTATCGGTCTATCCTCCAAGCACGTTAAAGAACCATAGGAATCTATTCGATAATAAGAGTAGGGCAGGTTCCCGGATTTCTATGTATCCTTCCCCTCTCTCTGGGGCGGCTCTAAATAACCTATACTGTGTTGATGAGCCGTTAAACAACATTCAATTCAATTCAAATATTTTATGTTTTGTTTTGTCCTTTTTTTCATCCAATACTTTTAAAACGTAATAAACTAACTTATACGTGTTGCTATCAGGTTCAGAGCAGACTGATAAACATAATTTGACTTGAGAGGGAATAAATAATTTCAATCAATGCACAATTCTTACAATTCACACATTTAATGATGTAGAAAAGGTTAAACGGGTAAATTAATATCCAGGTCACTGTATTGATCATTTACCAGGTAATAGTTGTGCATGTATTCAATTCAGGTTACCCTCATTTCCGTGAGGTCAAGCATGTAGTGAAATGGTTTAACCTATCTATGTCATGCAAATAATAATTATTGTTATATATAGGAAATGTTCGTCTAATGTTTCGGGTTAAATTTCTTAGTTGATAATAATGCAAAAACGAAATTTCTCATTTTGATTTTTTCCTTCACATTTGTGTATATTGGCGTCTAACTTGATATGTATTTGTATCATTGCTGGATGGAGTGTCGAGTATCAATTTTGGAGTCATTTTTACATGAGGCCATTGGTCAAGGTCATGCATCTGTGGTTAACGACGTTGCATTGTAAACCCTCTGGCCTCTCACTGATGCGGTTTCGAATCGTGCTGGGAGCTCAGCTTGTAAGTGAGAAACTTGATTGTTACGGATGGTGGGAGGTATACAGTACTGGTTCTACACAGGAATAAGTGGGTGGTCTATCTCCACCACAAAATACAAACATACATAGCCTAAACTGTGCTGAGAAATGACTATAGACACCAAACAAACAAAGCTATCATCTCTAGACTGTGGCATTATTCAAATATTGGGTTGTTTGTTCAAAGTTACAGTCATGGGTCAAGGTGGTTCTCCATCCTCACTTTCTGCAATACATCTGGTCACTGCAGATGGTTCCGCTGTGTCCAGTTTTACTATCAGTATTACACACATATCTGTCAGTGATGTTTGTCGTGACCTGCCAAAACTTCAACTGAATTCATACAATATGTCGTGTATTTTCAGTATTTTTATACGAGACTGTACGGGTTGCAAGTTTGTGGTTTCTTGTCAACAGTTCAGATTACGAGACTGTCAGAAACTGGATGCGTATCTCTGCTGCACCACCCAACCCATCATAGAGTCATCATCGGGTGTCAGGCTAGCGTGTTTCAACTACTTTTACCCAGAGCTAGCAGGTAATGTGTATAGATTTAAAATGTCTGTTTTGAAGAGCATCAGACAAGCATGCATGTTTTAAACTTACATGTGATCTTGATCATTAATTATAAGAATAGAATAAAGCAAATTGTTTTTGCATATTACTAACTGTTGATTATATTTCACCAATAATAGCCCCATGTGATTCCCGGGGGCCCCGTTTGGTCACGAGTCAAAGAATAGGGCCACTGCTGAGGGGTAGGCAGAGGGGTAGAATCCCCCCCAAATTCATGTTCATTTTATTGTTTGTTCATGTTCATTAAAGTTCATCATGATCCCTGCATTGTTTCAGGTGCCATCTCGCTCACATCAAAAGAGCAGGGCAGAAAAACATTAAACGTTGCTCCCGCGTAAATGGAGTTTCTACGATAGAATTCGCAGCAACTCTGCAGTTCAGGGTGAGAAGGTTCTAGGCCCATTTTCCATATTTTATCCCGATGTACATGGAGGATGAGCCTAGCATGTTCATGCCTGTTAGGCGCCATATAACCTTTCATGTGTTGGTGCGCCTTAAAACCCAATTCAATTCAATTCACCAATAATATACTCAAACCTATGGTAGAACAACGAAGAAAAGTTGAAAACTCAAAATTGCTTTTAAATATATGCAAGCAGGTTTAAATGCAAAATGATACTTGATTAATATTAAAACCAAGGGGCTAGTTTTAATGCCTGATAAAAACTTGGAATTTCTGTGTGTCCCTTTTAAATTAACAATGCTATTGCCACAGTTAAAATTTAAAAAGTCAACTTCTTCAATAAATGATGTATTTAAATGTGCTTCTGGTGTTTTACTTTCAAATTTATTTGTTTGTTGTTAGTCTTACTTTCTCTGTATTTTTTCTCACTATCTCTGGGAGCATTCCTTAATATTAAACCAAATATGAGGCTTGGCCGGTTCATGTCTTGGTTTTGATAACAAACTGTGTAATGGCTGACACATCTGAGGGCCAGTTGCTACGGTATTGTAGTGATTTTATTTACAAAGCCTTATCATTTAAATTTTAGCATTTGAATATTTCACTGTGTTTGTGTGTTTTAGGCCAGTTTAAAGAGGCCGGACTGAGTGTATTCAACAACAACTGGAGTAATATACACGACTTTACGCAGGATCCTACGGAAAAACATTACACATTACTGCCTGAGGTAGGACAGAATTATATTATATATATAGCGGATCTTACATGAGTACTCATTCAAAATTGAATTTATTGAACGAGTTGGCAAAATAATATAATGCGAGGCTCTTGCCGAGCATTATATCATATTTGCTAACGAGTTTAATAAATTCAATACTGAATGAGAACGAATGTTAGATTCTTTTTAGTACATAACTTATAACGTACATTAACTTGACGTCCATGACATTATTAACGTTGTGTTATACCACTAGTGGAATATCGAAAATATTAAATGGTGTTATTACACTCCCACACCACATGTTATGTGATAAATTTGTATATGAAATTATGCAGGATCCTAAGGAAAATATTACATTACTGTCCATGGTAAGAACATGTATATACGAAATTACACATGATCCTACAGGGAAAAAAACGATATTGCCCGAGGTAGGGATATATATGTGAAAATACACATAAACTGACAGAAAAGCATTAAACGTTAATACCAGAGGTAAGGACATAAACAGTTGACTTTACACATGAACCTACAAAAAAACACTACTGGAAGTAATAACATGTACACGACTAAAAAGTGTCATATGGGGAAAACTACATGTTACTGGCCGAGGTAAGAACATATATATGTCTTTACAAAGTTTACACAAAGTTGTTTTTGTACGGGAAAATATTACACATTACTACATGGGGTAAGTGCTTTTAAAATATATAACAGGTGAGGAAAATATGGGGAAATAACTCAGATAAAATATGCGAACTACACTGTGCTCAAAAACATTGACTTCATGCTAAAAGAGATATCCAGTTTGAGGAATATCAAAGTGGCATTCAAATTTAGTGTTGGAACTAAACAATGTGAATCCTTGTTGAATGTTGTTTCAACATTACATGGTATACTTCTTGTAGGATATCAAGGTGGAGGATATCGTCCCCCTGCCTACAGGGGATGAGTTCCAGGCTATGCAGATTGATACGGACCCCCTGAAGAGTGTAGTTCCCCGATCTCTCGGTATGAGGCGGAAAACATCAGATGAGGTGGGTCAGGTCTTGTTATAATTAATTTTTACACTCCTACTATATTTAGTGTTACACTATTAATTTAAAACACTAATTTTATTCTCGTAATTATAATGGTTACACACTTTTATACGAGGGTCATTCAATAAGTTCTGTCACTAATACGTTTTAACAATTAAATGCTCATTGTGAGTGTTGATGTTTGGTACCAAATGAAAGAAAGTTTCAGTACCATTCCATTGATGGTAAAATAAATGCTGTATCTTTTGTGTGACAAAAGTTATGGAACATTTAATACACATCACTAATACATACTGAGCTATTTTTGTCCTGAGCTTTTTCAGGTATGTTAATTGTTACTTTTTTTAAATGCCTGTTTCTCTTTAAGTACTTGTCGAAAACCTTTGAAATTTCTCATACATTACCAGTTATATCTGTGCATTACAAGATTCAGAATTTAAGCATGGTAGATGAAAAGGCATTGTCCTAGAAATTAACATTTTAAGCTAACGTGTGAAATTAATTTAATGATAAATGGCCATTAAATGGAAGGGCAGTCTTCTGAATTAGCGTTTTATGATGATCAATAATTTCACTAAACCTTGTACAAAATTCTACAATAATGTGTTGAATATGACATTTAAACACTGAAGGACCAGGATTTGTAAAAAAATATGAAAGCATATTAATACTATGAGAATAATTACGACATTTAAAAGATATTATAACATTTCCGTAAACAGAATGAAGGAAATCAGTGTTATTTCTGCTAAAATTAAGGGATATGCATTCACTCATATCTGGTTTGCAGCAAGACCTTTCCGAGTTCATGACAGTCATTTTCATGGATTATTGGCGAATAACAACAGATGGCGTACAAGAAAATTTAAAAGCATAGAATTATTCAAATAATTTTTACAACGTTTTGTAACAAGGACATTTTCAGAGATGCCAGTATCCAAAAGGTGTGGTAGGGGGAGATAATTCAGGGGTATAAATAACCGGAATTTTTTCATTTTTGTTGTGGAATTTAAGAGAGCGAACCCAGTAGTACTATAAATACACTACTTTATCTCAGTGTAATATCCAGTTCAAAGGATATATGCCTAGTGACAGAACTTTTTGAAGCACCCTCGTAAATCAGTTTAACATGATTTAAAAAATGTGGATTAGACAAAAAGCTTTAAGCTTATATCAATCCCTTTCCGATAATTACATAACATTGTGAAACGGCGATATTCAGAAGTCTATGCAATCATGAACCAACAGAAATGTTATAAAATAATAAGAATGGTTAATAAAGGAAAGAAAATTAGAGGGCTATTGAAGAAGAGCGTGTTGTTTGGTTTTCTCATTTGCTTACACGAATAGATAGTATTATCCCCGGCCGAAGAGGGATGGATATATAGTAATGGCCTTCGTTCTGCCGTCCCATTTTGTGTCTGCTCCGTTACTCTTGCATGCATTGAAGGATTTCAGATTAACATATTAAAGGGACACATGGCAATCTTGAGTTTTATATCTGGCATTACAATTAGTACATCGATTTATTAATCCTGTATCATTTTGACTTTAAAACTGCTTGCATATAATTAAATAAAAAAATGATAATTCCATTTCCTTCATTATTCTACACATTTTTTAAATATATTATTGGTGCAATATTATCAAAAGTCAATAATATGTAAAAACAATTTGCTTTGAACTATTCTAACAATTAATATTAATGATTGAAAGAATGCAAATTACGAGAAAAACTAACGGGACGCCGTGAGTTTTCAAAAAATCAAGATTGCCATGTGTCCCTTTAACATATAAACTCATCTCATCAATATGATTTGCAGAAGCCAAAACCTCTGTCGGTATATTTAAGGTCAATCTGAAGGTTGTTCACAGTGTGTCTGCTGCACAACTCTTGTACATGCATGGAGGGATTTCTAAATAACCTGGCACGTTTACTGATCTCATTAAACTGATGTGTAGAACCCATCGCCCATGTTGGTATCTTCAGTGTCAGGGTCATCTCTTATATGCATGACTGCTGTAAGGTATCGACTATTACAAAAAGACCAGTGTTGTTTGTGAACAGATTAATTGTTGAGCTAATGGTGTCTTCCATATAAACTCTTTAAAGAAATGCATGTTTACATTATTTGTAATAAATATTCATGGCGACTATTTTGTATAATGACAATAGACTGTAGTTAATTAAAAGAAAAAGACAGTCAAGTTAAATGTTATTATACAACGTTTAAATTTGTGTATTTTCAGTCATGTTTGCTGGTGTTTTTCTGCGACGGAAAGTCTCAAGAACGTGCATTGTCATTTATTGATTTAATGAGAAACCACCATGTAAGTTTAAAACAGTTTTGATTCAATGTAAGCTTTAAATAGTTGATTTAATGAGAATTACCGATGCTAGTTAAAAAAATAAATCTTTTAGACACTAAGGGATAAATTCCAAGTAATACCCATTTTTTGTAAGGAGTGAATATCTCATCATCTCATATGTTTAAAGGTGCTTTCTAAATTCTGCTTTTATTAAGAAATACATACACTAACTTAATATATTATTAAAAGCTTGTAAAAAGTCAGTGTCTATATACTTGTATTATAGTTTCTTTCTCGAGGTTGTGTCTCAGGGCTGTTCCAGAAATTATGAATTTTTACATGGGTTGCCGTATATTTAAACAATTGATATAGTTTACACGGGTCCCTGTGTTTATATTATATTCAATTACATGGGTGGTTGTACAAAAAAAATAATGGTAGGTGGGTGTCTATGACCTACAATGTTGGTATATATAGGTGTCAGGCCGTCAACAAATGTTCTAATATGGGTCTAAAAAACCCAATTCATGAATAATTAATTGGGTCGGTCAAGGTCGAAACAATTTAACGATAACATCCGAATGATATCGAAATTTGATGAACAAGTCTATTTTCCGGGGTCAACCAATTTCCGAATTTACTGTATTTCCGTAATGGTATGGTTGCCGCAAAGAAAGATACGGTAATTTACACACAGAGAGATAAAGACGGTATATGTGTTATATAAGCACGCTCTACCCTTCTAATCAGCCCCATTCCCAATGCCAAATATAGGTATTTTTTTCCAATTTCAAAAAAAAAAAAAAAAAATGAAAGGGGCGTCCGTGGCCGAGTGGTTAACGTCTCTGACTTGAAATAACTTGCCCCCTCACCACTGTAGGTTCAATCCCTCAGGGGCCTAGGAATCTTTATGTGAGGAAGCTATCCAGCTGGCTTGCGGAACATCGGTGGTTCTACCCAGGTGCCCGCCCGTGCACGAAAATTGCCCGGAGGGGCACCTGGGGTCTTCCTCCACCAATGGAAGCTGGGAAGTTGCCATATGACCTTAGCTGTTGGTGCGACTATACAATCCAATTCAATCAATCATTTTTTTACCGACATTTCCAAGCTAAGTAGTCCCGTAAACTACCTAATTTTGGCAGAAATAAATAGACACAACCCTGAACTAAATAATAATAAAACAAACTTTTGTTTCCCACTAGACCGTGTGTATGGTCCTTTGCACTTTGAATGAAAATGTAAAATCAGGCGTCCATGTGGACAAGTAACATTTGCTGGTATAAAATCCGCATTAAAACAGACATGATATTGTTTATTTTACACATCATCATACACATCACATCATTATTCACCTTATAATTTGAAGCGTCAATCATTAGATTGCACTTTTGGATATTCTAAAATGCGGGCTTTTAATTAATTAAATGTGTCGCTTCTAGATATCATCGGTAATATTGAGGAGAATAGACTGGTATCATAAATAAATTTTAAAACTATTTAAAGTTAATAATAATTACTTATAAGAAAATAAAACATTAATTAGATAATATCTGTTTTTAATATTTATTACAATAATTTACATATTCTAGTTCTGTTTATTTATAGCAAAACTCATTAAAACCGTACAATTTATAATTTAATAGATAACTTGGACAGTTCTTGTCATTTCTGGCTCTTAATGTTATTCTAAATGAAAGAAAGAACAAGGAATTTCATTTTGTCAATTCACAACAATACTGAGTTCACTTTGCGAGTAGACACTAACTAAACTTTGTGTTGGGGAATGATAGATTTGTTTAATTGTTTTTTGTTTTTTTTTAAATAAATAATTCTATTGATTAAAAAGATCTTTATCAGTTTGATAGTTCTGACTAAGGTTTCTTCCAAAAACTGGTATAATAAAACAGGGAGTAAGTATACACATAAACATGAATACTAACTCCAGCAAGGGGGCTGGTTGGCTCCTATACCAAAAATGTTAAGCTTCATCCCTGGAACTTATGAGAAGTTTAAAATGACTTGTATTTTGCAGTAATATTTTTTTCTGAAAATTCCCAAATCCTGTATTTTGTTGATAAAATTATTTCCCAATTTCTGCAGGGGCTCTTTTCCCAAAATACCCAGAAAAAGGCCAGCTTGTCTCCAGATTTGACGATAAAATCTAACGACAACGAAATGAAACAGCAATGGCAGACGAACGCACATTTAGAATATGTGGTTGTCGTGTAGAATTTTTGATATACATGGGTGGCAGGGCTCTGGAAATATTTTGAAAATCCACTTGCCCTGTTCAAAATCCACTTGCCCTGTCCAAAATGTCACTTGCCCCAAATTCAAAAGTCACTTGCCCCAAAATCAAGCCTTTGTCAACGTACCAAACTTTTCTAGACGCTGCGCGCCACCGACGTATCCATGGTGGGTAGTTGATTACGTTTAGGGCTGGATTTCACTGGAGAATCACGAGAAATAGATCCATTTTCAGATTGGCTGGGAGAACACAAATCAACACCATCACTACTATCCTTAAATCCAGGTTCACTGTCAGACTGACCACCAGAATCACACAAATCAACATTTCTAAGATCACCAGGTGTATTTTCCTCAGTAATTTTAGACACATGTTTAGGTTTTGTCCTTACAAGGAACGTAATAGAGACATGGTTACCGGTAATTTGTAACTTTTTTTGTTAGATTGTTGAAATAATGAAGGATCATTTATTAAATACTGCATCATGTAATTACCCACAGGAATCGGACATATTGTAAATGCATGTAATAAACCACATTGACTATCCACTACTAGTATATTAAAATATATTTTTATATACATGCGGGGACCTACATATGGGGATACTGTACTATGTTTACAATACGTCCGATTCCTATGAATTACCATAACTCATGAATATCAAAAGAAACAATGACCCCTTTACACACATTTCCGCCTTTGATTACATCATCAATTTTACATCAACATTCGTGAATGTGTTTTCAAAAGTTTCCCTTTATAGTAACTGCAAACAAAACATCTGCCTACTCAGCTTTAATGGTCAATGCCAGGCCACACATAAAGTGATAATCGTGTTACCAAATGTGCCAAACAAAATACAAACTCGCAAACAAAGTTTGTTTAATAATATGTGTCAAAATAAATTCAATAAAGCAACCCGCTGCATTCACATACCTTCCTTAATTAGTGCCAGTAATTAATTTCTACTTTATTTGTGTATAGTACAGTACTTGCCGTAATCGTTTATAAATTGCTGTTTGTTTACAATTTTCCAATGACCCGCGTTTCACCTTTTACACAGCTATAAGTACTTGGCGGACTGATCAGTGTGTATTCATTACCTTTTCCGATAACATTCAGCGTCAATACACAATATGCGTTGCATAAAATCTTGGTGCGGTTATACTCTTCAAACATAATTCGAAAGTACGGCTAAACATATGATTTATGTTGCGCGTAAAATAATGCATAACAGAAGTCTACAAACTTTACAATGGTTACGTTTTATCGATTATAATTGGATTAATTTGATTATAATTGGATTAATTTTTGGGATGGTCTTATCATGTTAGTAGAGGACACACTTCAGTATAAATAGGGAGATGAATATTATTAATGCTATCGGAGCATGGACATTTTTGATTGGCACCTCAAACTTTCCTCGGCCAATCAGGTTTTGACAAACTGTAAAAGTGGGAGGGATTTCTTAATTACCGCTCACGGCGAAAGCGATGGGTACGTAATCGGCACACTTTATGGTAAGTCGAGTTTTCGTTTGATTTTTTGTCTAAAACGGAAACGTCCAGTCGGGCAAGTGTCGGACAACCAGATTTGCGAAGGACACCTGCCCGCACCCAAATTCCACTTGCCCGGGGCGTCGGGCAACCATATTTCCGGAGCCCTGGGTGGCCTTATAAAAAATTGATGGCCGTGTACAATTTTAATTGAATTACATGGGTGGCAGGGTAAAAAAAAAGTGCCTTCTATGGGGGTGGTGGGGACATGATAATTTCTGGAACAGCCCTCAGTATAACCTGTATGTATTGGTGGCACGGAAATCAATCGCTCAGTCACTCAGCCTTATTCCCATTTGTATCACAAAGTATATTACCAGACCTCATTCTTTTTCCAAGTGTTGTTTACTGTTTTGTCTTGTGAAAACCAAACTGACCATGGCTGTGTCTTTAAAACAGATTATAATTAGTGGGTGGATCGTTTCATTAGGATTTATAGAATGTCTGTAAAACTGAGACTGCACTTCTCTCTCTAGAAAACTTCTGATTTCCCCTAATTTTTAGGATTCGAAAAATTTCATGTATCACTTACTGAAATAAATACCATCAAACAGTTGATGCTAAAAGTATTCTATGAATGTTTCTAATTGGTTGAAAATAAACATATGGATTGCTTGCAGCCTGAATGTGTTCTTGTACAAACCAAAGAGTTGAAGATGTTGGCGTCAGATGCCCAGCGAGTGTTCTGTTCTGACGCTTATACAGGGGTTGTCAGTAAAGGTATGTTTCTTATTTGGTGTATGTCAGGTATGCAAAACCCAAATTAAAAAAAAATCTCATTTATTAAATAGACCTCATAGATAGTTCATACCATATTGTGGCTTGTTGAACATCAGTTAATTACAGGGTTAGTAAAGTAAATTTCTTCTAGATCACCTGAGTCGAAGGTGGTATATTGGAATCACTGTTTGTCTGTTCTGTTCGTCTGTCCCTCCGTTCATCATTTGCCACTTCTTCAAACGACCTCCTCATGAACCACTAGGTTAATTTTGACCAAACCTCACATGGATGATCCTTAGGTCAAATTAGGTAAAATTAGATCAGAAGGACATCCAAGATGGCCATCATTACCATAAATGTTTGAAACCTTAAAAAATCTTCTCAAGAAACACTGAACAGATTTCGATAGTTTTTAGCTCTACTGGCCAAAGGCCAGCAGAGCTTATGGGATGGCGAGTTGTCCGTCGTCCGTTGTTTACTTTTGTCTTGTGACAACTCTAGGGCCTTCATTTTTCATCTGATCTTTACCAAACTTTAACAGGTTGTTAATATCAATGAAAGCTCGGACAAGTTCGAAAACCAGCCAGATCGGAATAATTTCAGCGGAGTTATGGCCCATGTTTTGCTGAAAAATGCCATATTAGACCTTGTGAACACTCTATCACCTTCATTTATTATTTGATCTTTACCAAACTTGCACAGATTGTTAATATCAATGAAAGCTCGTACAAGTTCGAAAACCAGCCAAATCGGATCCGTAACACCGGAGTTATGGCCCTTGTTTTTTCTGAAAAATGCCATTTTCTGCCTTGTGAACACTCTAGCACATTCATTTATTATTTGATCTTTACCAAACTTGCACAGATTGTTAATATCAATAAAAGATCAAACAAGTTCGAAAACCAGCTAAATTGGATCAGTAACACCGGAGTTACGGCCCTTGTTTTTTCTGAAAAATTATATTTTCTGCCTTGTGAACACTCTAGAGCCTTCAATATTAATCGAACCTTTACTTATCTTTGACAGTGTCTTTATATCAATGAAAGCTCTGACAAGTTCGAAGACGGCAAGATCAAAATAATTTCACCGGAGTTATGGCACTTGTTTTGCTGAAAATTGCCATATTAAGCCTTGTGGTCACTCTAGCACCTTCATTTATTATTTGATCTTTACCAAACTTGCACAGATTGTTAATAGCAATGGAAGCTCGGAGGAGTTCGAAAAACAGCTAGATCGGACCATTAACAGCGGAGTTATTGTCCTTGATTGTTAAAAATGCTATATTTTGCCTCATTAATACGATGGGGCCTTCATGTTTCATCCAATCTTTACCAAACTTTACCAGATTGTTAATTTAAATGAAACTCGGACAAGTTCGAAAACCAGCTAGATCGGACCATTAACAGCGGAGTTATGGCCCTTGATTTAGTTAAAAATGCTACATTTTGACTTGTTAAGACAATAGTGCCTTTATCTTTCATTCGATCTATACCAAACTTAACCAGATTGTTTATATAAATGAAAGTTCGGACAATTTTGTAGACCAGGTAGATCGCACCAGTAACATTGGAGTTTTGGCCCTTGATTTAGTTAAAAACGCTATATTTTGCCTCGTTAATTCGATAGGGCCATCATCATTCATCTGATCTTTACCAAACTTTACCTGATTGTTTATATCAATGACAGCTCAGACTGTTTCGAAAACCGGCCAGATCGGACCAGTAACAGATGAGTTATGGCCCTTGATTTAGTTAAAAATGCTATATTTTGCCTCGTTAAGAAGATAGGGCCTTCATTTTTCATGCGATCTTTAACTAACTTTACTAGAATGTTAGTATCAATGAAAGCTCGGTCAAGTTCGAAAACCAGCCAGGTCAGACCAGTAACAGTGGAGTTATGGCCCTGGATTTTGTTAAAAATCCTATATTTTGCCTCGTTAAGACGATAGGGCCTTCATCTTTCATCCGATCTTTAAGAAACTTTGCCAGATTGTTAATATCAGTGAAAGCTTGGACAGTTCGAAAACCATCCAGATTTGACTATTTACATCGGAGTCATGGCCCATGATTTTCTGAAATATGCATATATATCTTGGCCTTATTAAGACGAAAGGGCCTTCCTTTGGCCGGATATCAATGAAACTTTGCAGAGATGATCAGTACCAAGCATAGTTGTACATAGTCACTGTGTTCCAGTTGAATGATTTTGGCGGAGTTATAGCCCTTTAAAGGTTTTAATACACAAACTAAGTTCTGACTAGTTCTCCTGAACCCCTGGCCGGATTTAAACGAAGCTTTTTAGGGATGATCAATTCCATGTCTAGTTGTGCAAATCATTGCCATATTCCGGTTGAATGATTTTTTTGGCAGAATAATGGCCCTTTAAAGGTTTTAATACACAAACTTTGTCTGATCTACTTCTCCTGAACCCCTCGCCAGATTTCAATGAAACTTTGCAGGGATGATCAGCACCAAGCCTAGTTGTGCATGTCATCGTCACGTTCCGGTTTACAGATATTTGGCAGAGTTATGGCCCTTTAGAGGATTTTGATACCACAATTTTTTTCCGGGCTAGTTCTCCTAAACCCCTGGCTGGATATAGATGAAACTTGACAAGGATGATCAGTATCAAGCCTAGTTGTGCATGTCATCGCCATATTTCGGTTGAATGATTTTTGGCAGAGTTGTGACCCTTTAAATGTTTTAATACACAAACGTTGTCCAGATTAGTCTCTTCTGAACTCTGCCAGATTTCAGCGAATCTTGGCGAGAATGATCATTACTAAGCCTAGTTGCACCTGTCATTGCCATGTTCTGGTTGAATGATTTTTGAAAAACTTATGGCCCCTTATACATAAACTTTATCTTGAGCCAGTAGAGCGTCCACAGGCCCTCTTGGGCCTCTTGTTTTTTTATACATGATTGCATACCCCTACACTGTTCAAATGAAGTCCCCGAGGGTAAAAAATGGCCACGCCCTGCAGGGATTTTTACATAATTTTTAAATATGAATATGTAAATATTAATCTCTCAGGGACACTACAAACCATCTATGTTAATATTTAGCTGTAGGTTTTATTTATTCGTATCGTTATTAACAATACTAAGAAAACGTCTTAAATCGATAGAATACGGTGCTTACAAAATTGATAACATTTGACTTTTTAATAAGATATTATTAAGAATTTTTATGAATACGGACCCTGGGGTCACATGTTTTACATAAACTTATAAAGGGAAAACCTTAAAAAATCTCCTCAGGAACTACAAAAGATAGAAGTCTACAGTTTTGCATATAGCATAAGCTTGTGGTCCCCTACTAAGTTTATTTCAATGGTGACCCCAGGGTCAAATCTGGGCCGACCCACAGAGTTACAGTTTAAAGAATATCTTTAAAACAAATCTCTGAAACAGCAAGGCAAAGAGCTCTCGTATATTGCATGTATTTTGCGCATATGGTCCGCTATAGTTATATAGGATTTGTTTTTTAAAAATCTTCTCTGGACTGCAAGAGCTTGAGGTCTGATATTTTGTATGTAGCATATACTTATGGTTCCCTACCAAGTTTGTTTAATTGCGATGGCGGGGTCAAATGTGGCCAAATGCCAAATTATCAAGTCAGAACTGTAGAAGTCAGTTAATACTGGAAATACTGTTTATACAATAGTTTGAGAGTTTCCATTACAAATTCAAGCAACACTGCCAAGAACCTGGAAACACAAACAGAAATATATTTCTTTTTTAACACAAACTTGAGGTTATTCAGAGCTTCTCCCACAGAGAGGGCCATCACAGAAGAATCCAGAATAGGCCCAAAACATTACATGGGCCCATTCAGATCTGGTTATCGAACAGGCCCAAAGTATGCCAAAGGCAGGCAAGCTTATGTGATGGCCATTGTCCGTCAACATCCCTTGGTTAAATTTCTGTTAACCCTACCATTTGTCAGACATTTATAGCTATTAAAGCTTGGACGAGTTTTAACACCACCAAAATCGAATAAAAAAAGGAGTTATTGCCCTTGTTTAAATGAAAATTACTATTTTATGCCATCTTAACACTGCTACACCTTTATCAAAGTTTCATCAAACTTGGTGAAAATATTTATGTTAAAAAAATCATGAACAAATTAAAAAAAGATATATTCAACAAGAAACAATGGAGGTTAATATGAGCCGTGTTTTTTTTAAAGGGCACACTGCAATCTTGATTTTTTGAAAGCTCACCATGTCCCATTAGTTTTTGTACATAACTTGCATTTGTTCAGTCATTAATATTATTAATTATAAGAATAGTTTAAAGCAAATTATTTTTGCATATTATTAACTGTTATTATATTGCACCAATAATATATTTAAACCTGTGGTAGAATAAGACAAAAAACGTTTAAACAGTTATTTAATTTCTAGTATATGCAAGCAGGTTTAAAGTCTAAATAATATTGGATAAATAAATCAGATGCCAATTTCAGTGCTTGATAAAAACTTCAAGATTCACATGTGTCCCTTTAACAACTGCTCTATTTATAATTTAGCCTCCAGTGCCTTCATATTTCATCCAGTCTTTACCAAATTTGGTCAGGCTGTTTATAGTTATAAAAGCTTTGACAAGTTTGAATATCAACAATACCTGATTAGAACAGAGTTATTGCCAGTGAAACTAATATGCTATATACACTTCAGAGCATTCATCTTTTATCAGTCCTTATGTTCAATCCGGTAAAATTATTATCATTCACCTAACTTGGAAACCATTTATGATAATGTAATCAAACTTCATGGGTTGAGTGCCCACTATTCATTTTGGGGAAATAAATGAAAGGTCAAAATCACCATGACCCAGTCAAGAAAAGCTTTATCTGCATGTTACTCTTCAACTGCTTGATGGGTAAGAAACTCGTCAGTGAAAGGATAACCCTATTCATGTTTATGTCTGTATGTCATAGGTCAAGGTTGCCGTGACCTGATATGAAAATTGTACTCTTTGACCTCTGTAGACACCTTCATCAAACTTCATGGGTAGACTGTCTTTGGTAAGAGGATGACGCCTATTCATATTGGGATTCGGTTCTACCCAGGTGCCCGCCCATGCACGAAAATTGCCCGGAGGGGCACCTGGGGTCTTCCTCCACCAGCGGAAGCTGGAAAGTCGCCATATGACCTTAGCTGTTGGTGCGACTATAAAATCCAATTCAATCAATCAATCATATTGGGATTCACGTGTAAGAGGTCAAGTTTTCCATGACCCAATCACTAAAAACCTCAAATTTCACAGTTAGGCTGACCACCAGTACAGAATGATCCTTAATCATATTTGGGTCAATAGGTCAAAGGTCTATTTGATTTGGAATAACATTGTCAGCTTGATCAACTTTTCAACCTCTATTGGTTCAGATATCAAGGGTAAACTGTCCTCAGTGAGAGGATGACCCTTTTCAGTTTGGGGTCAGTAGGTGAATGGTCAAGGTCAGCATGACCCTTTAATGAAAAACATTGTCTGAATTATTGACCGATGATTTCTTTATGCTAAATTTTGCTAGAAATATTTTATTATTTCAGTGCATGAACATCCACTTTATTTCAGGTCCCGTGATTGGTCTGGAATACAACGGAGAAAATGTCATACAGTTATGCCAGGAGGTCGTGGTAACCATTACCCATGGTACCACAGGGCTGGTGTTTGTTAGTCAGTCACGGGAGACGGCCGATCAACAGATTGAGAACTACTATAACTTCGCCGACATGCAGATGGGAGTATGATGACGTGGATTAGCATAATCCTAGATTTGAATAGAGATGTGATAATCTAGACCTATTTAGGGTGTGTTAAGGGTCAAGCCACTTGGAAAGCATAAAATGCTTTCTTTTATAGTGTACCAGCTCTGTTGGTTATTTAGCAAGAGGTTGTCCAAATTTAGAGCAATTAAGAATGAGGGATCCCTTAACTTAAAGCCAGAGACGATGGATTTTTCAGATTGTTATATATAATGTTATTTAAACGTGGTTTTGTTTATCAGAAAGTAATTCACTTCGAACAGGCTAATGTTGGATTCAACTCATTGGCTAGTGCTTAGCTATGAAGACAGTTAAGCTTGTTTTTAGTCCCCCACCGGTCCCGGGGGTTACTATAGGTTTGCAACCTGTCCGTCCTTCTGTCCATCAGTCCGTCCTTCCGAAATGCTTGTCCGGGCCATATTTTCAAGACTTCGAGATACCAAACTTGGTATGTGGATACATCTTGGTATGTGGATACATCTTGGGATAGCGGTGTGTCGCGTACCAAAAAGGTCGCTGTGACCTCTGTCATAGAAAATGCTTGTCCGGACCGTATTTTCAATACTATAACACTTGGAGATACCAAACTTGATATTTGAATACATCTTGGGATAGAGGTGTGTCACATACCAAAATAAGGTCAGTGACCTTGACCTGTGACCTCTGTCATAGAAAAATTTCTGAAAGTCCTTGTCCGGGCCATATTTTCAATACTATAAGATTTTGAGATACCAAACTTGGTATGTGGATACATCTTGGGATAGCAGTGTGTTGCGTACCAAATTAAGTTCATTGTGACCTCTGTCATAGAAAATGCATAGAAAATGCTTGTCCGCACCGTATTTTCAATACTATAACACTTAGAGATACCAAACTTGGTATGTGAAGAGTGGTGTGTCGCGTACCAAAATAAGGTAATTGTGATCTTGACCTGTGACCTCTGTAATAGAAAATGCCTGTCCGGACCGTATTTTCAATACTATAACAGTTAGAGATACCAAACTTGATACGTGGATACATCTTCGGATAGTGGTGTGTCGCGTACCAAAATAAGGTCATTGTGACCTTGACCTGAGACCTCTGTCATAGAAAATGCTTGTCTGGACTGTATTTTCAATACTATAACACTTAGAGATACCAGACTTGGGATGTGGATACATCTTGAGATAGCGGTGTGTCGCTTACCAAAATAAGGTCATCTTGACCTGTGACCTCTGTCATAGAAGATGCTTGTCCAGACCGTATTTTCAATACTATAACACTTAGAGATACCAAACTTGGTATGTGAATGCATTTTGGGATAGTGGTGTGTCACAAACTAAAATAAGGTCATTGTGACCTTGACCTTGATCTTTGACGTCCATCATAGAAAATGTCTGGAAAATGTTTGTATGGACTATGGATTGCCCTGCATTTCTTGATGCTCTTGTTTAATTAGTTAAAGTCCCTATCTCGCCATCAACAGGCACATTTTACAACCAATATATACGGTTTTTAAAGCAACTGACGACGAGATATATATATAATTTACATATTTTGAGTATCCAAAATAAGCGGCTTTAACCGTCTAGGCTAAACCCTAAAACTGGAGCTTCGAAATTAAGAGTTACCAACTAATAATTTATATTTAAAAACCCGTGAATAAACCTATACTTTTGATTGGCACATATACATTATTACATAACCTGAACACCTGGATAGATGTTTGATAAACGGATTTGTTGGGCAATTTTGCCGTTATTTGGCAGATTAGTTTCTTTAATTCCTGATTTACAAAGTCACATAATAATTGTGTGACAATATACTGAGGTGTGAATTTAAAACTGTTGTTACTATATATCAACGAAGAACAAAATACAATTTTCATGTCTAGATCTGAACGTGTTAATATAATCATGAATAAATGACAATATTAATGTTTTTGATTTATTTTAAAGGATTTATTGATGAGCCACTGCTCTAATCAAGGTCACTAATTAAAAACGCTACCAATTCCCTAACAAGCATATTATATATACATTGTGTATGGCATAATGGTTGAAGATTGGTGCGTTCAGTAACCGGGGTTGGATTTTAGTTTGACACTTCCGAGTCCATGAGCCCTGTGTGATTCCCGGGCAAAGATTAGGGCCACTGCAGATCGCGTTAGTGGGGTAGGCAGAGGGTTAGAATACCCCCAAATTAATGTCCATTTTATATCATTTTTTGTTCATGCTCATTAAAGGTCTTCATCATGACCCCTGCATTGTTTCAGGTGCCATCTCGCTCAAATCACTAGAGCAGTGGCAGAAAAACAATAAACGTGGCTCCAGCGTAAATGGAGTGTCTACGAGAAGGTTCTAGGCTCATTCTCATTATTTCATCGATGTAAATGGAAGATGAGCCTGGCATGTTCATTCCTGTTAGGCGCCATATAACCTTTCATGTGTTGGTGCACCTTAAAACCCAATTCAATTCAGTTTCGAGTCCATGAACTGGCCTAGTCTCCACTAGTAGCAATTCCATAGGACGTCCTTGGCCGGGATGGTAAAGACGCTGTGTCTAAAAGTACAATGTAATTGAAAAAGATTTTTAAAAGAAACAATGATCTGTTAATAGTGTTAAATTACGTTGAATTCCTCATTCAGTTACATGTTACCCAGGTTAAAAATCACATTTATTAATTACATCAGGCTCTGCAATGTATTTGTTAAGCTGAAATGTTTCTTGAGGCATTATATTTTGACATTGTTTACATAATATTATTGTATATACTCTGTGTATACTGTCTGAATTACGAAAATCGTTCATATCTGTACGAGTTGTACTATAGGATGAAAAGCTTAAACCATATAATACGGCCAGCGTCCTATAATACGGATAGTGTTGACTGTCATGTTAACATTGTGTGTCTGATGTAGAGAGTGTTGACAAAGTTTCATAATACGGACAGTATTAACATAGTGTGTGTGTTGTCATAAACCATATAAATACGGACCGTGTTAGCATAGTGTTGCTGGCCTGCTGTTAAATTTAAATAATTGTTAATTTTCCTACGGAGGAAATGCAATATATACATATCATTGTTGAGTATAGGAACATGCACATTTTAGTGTACCTGTGATTTGCTAGACTATAAATATAACTAGACTACTCAAAGTTTGCTAAGCATCAAACCTTTTTCGCCTTTCACTCCAAATATTGTGCGAAACTGTATTTTGTAGAGTGGCATGCAAAAATACACTAGAAAATATATGAAATAAGATATCTCCCAGAGGGATATGAAATATGATATTTCCCAGATGGATAGGAAATGTTTTTTATATCTCCCAGAGAGATATGAAAAATGATATTTACTAAAAGGGATAATATGAATTGTGATATCTCCCAGAGGGATATGAATTGTGATATCTTCCAGAGGGATAGGAAATGTGATATTTCCCAGAGGGATATGAATTGTGATATCTCCCAGAGGGATATGAAATATGATATCTCCCAGAGAGATGATAATCATATGAAACATGAACTCTCCCAGGAGGATCGAGTGATATGAAATGTGATCTCTCGTAGTCCTAGTGATTGATATCTCTCTTAATTTAAAAGAGATAAAAATACAACTAATGTCAGAGAACAAAGTTTAACCACAGGGACCAATTGGCTAAGCTTGGTATTGTTATCAGGCTTGGGTATTTTTTAGGGGTTGACTAGAAATTATTTCTGATACCTCAATGTTGTCTACATTGTGTTGTCAAAGGCAAACATTCCAAGTAACTGGTGATCTTGTATGTCATAAATCGACTTCTGTCTCAATGTTTTAATATATGCATCGTGAAGATGAAAATGTCAATGTTGCAACTTTTTTTCAATAAAAAGTTTGTTTTAAATCTTATAAATTTGTTAAAGGGAGACATGGCAATCTTGATATTTTAAAAACTGGCGGCATCCTGATAGTTTTTCTTCATCAGTTGCATTTTTTTAATCATTAATATTAATTATAAGAACAGTGTAAAGTAAATTGTTTTTGCATATTACTAACTGTTGATAACATTTCAGAAATAATATATTCAAAATTATTGTAGAATAATGATGAAAAGCTGGGAACTTAAAACTGTTTTTAAATATATGCAAGCAGATTTAGAGTCAAAATGATACTGGATTTGTAAATCGAGAGGCTAATTTTAATGCTTGATAAAGACTTCAAGATTGCCATGTGTCCCTTAATAAGTGAATTTATGTTCTCAGTTGTTTTCTTTTGTATTCAAAAAATACCTGAACGTAAATGTTTTGTCATTAACATTTGGATGTATTATGTCAGTGTTTATAGATAGAATTGACATGTTCTAATATTGTTTATTTAATACAGTCATATGTGTATATGTTGTTATTGTACAATTCTTGTATTATTTATTGATCTGAATATTTCATTGTTTTGTAGTGTATGTAAAGTTGTATGTATTTATTCCATTTTGCAGCTTCAAAGGCACATTATACATGTACTCATTTTTAGGTTGTATATTATGGAAAAAAAAGGAAATGCAACTTGGGAATTTCCGCTATATAATTTATATACTGACACGTAATTTTTTTTTTGTAATAAAATGGTTTCAGCTAGTAAGAGAAAACACTCAGCTGTGCTGTTGTAGACTTTTTAATCACAGTAAACTTTGTAACACAACATTTTATAAATGTAAAAGTTCCGTTTTGAAAATTTGGGCCATTTCAGTACTGTATTTAAGTTAAAGGCATTGAAAAATTGTACATCCTAAGTTTGCTGACCTGCTTGAGCCAAACGAGTATTATATCATTATCGAAAGGAAAGGTGTAATATAGCCATGTACTATTCGATTAACAGCAGCATATTATACATACAAAATATAGCAGAAATTTCCAAGTTGTGTTTCTTTTCTCCTTTAGTATATATTTAAATGTTTGTTCTTCTCAAAGTACATGGCTTTGTGGTTCCTTGGTAAGAAAAGGGCGACTGCCAATCCTGGCAGTGGGTGTGAAGATTTCTCCCACATTCCTGCTCATTTGAGGTTATCATCCTGACACATGTGTTGTGCGAGATGCCACGGAGTGGTGGCAGAATACAATGATCGTCTCTCCAGCAGTGTCTACCTCAGAATCTGCTGATCTATTTTAGGCACATTCTGCATGTTCTTTTCTGCCTGAAATGTTCATTCTTGTTGGCGCCATATGACCTTTTTGTGTTGGTGTGCCTTAAACCAAATACAACTAGATTTGACTGATGTTAAAATTATAACTAATAGTTAGTACCATCCGTTAATCTCGATAGATCAACACTTTCAACCTCGCCATCTTCATCAGCAGCTTTTACTGCATTTAAAGTACAAAACCATGGAATGACATCATACTGCAAATAACTTGTTTATCTATTCGATAATAAGAGTAGGGCACTGTTCCCAGATTGCTATGTATCCTTCCCCTCTCTCTAGGACGGCTCTAAATAACCTATACTGTTTTGATGAGCCGTAAAACAACATTCAGCAATAACTTCCATCACATTATGTTTAGCATGCTGCATGCAACAGAACTAACGACGAGTACGATATGTATACAACATCTGTAAAGCAGTAATAAGAGTATTGAATTGGGTTTTACGGCGCACCAATACAAGAAAGGTTATATGGTGCTAAACAGGAATGAACGGGCCAGGCTCATCCTTCGTTTACATCGAGATAAAATGTAAACACTCCATTTTTCACTGGTGTCACGGTTATTGTTTTCAGCCACCACACAAGCAGCACCTGAAATAATACCTGATTGATAAATAATAAGAGTATATAGAGGATCTTACTTGAGTGCTCATTCATTATTGAATTTATTAAACGAGTTGACAAGAATGACATGATCCGACGGCTTGCAGAGCATCATATCATTTTTGCCAATGAGTTTAATAAATTCAATAATAAATTAGCACGAATGTGAGATTCTATTTATGACATAACTTTTAACGTCACATTACGTCAGAAAACGTACATTAACGAGACGTCCATGACGTCATTAACGTTGCGTTATACCACTAGTGGAATATCGAAAATATTGAATGGTGTTATTACACCACAGCGTATGTTATGTGATAAACAAATATATAAAATACAACATCAGCATGTTAATTAAGTTTATATTAATTCAACGACTTGGCGTAGTGCCTTTTTCAGTATGAATATAAACAATAGATATCGGACATTACGTAGCGTTGTCATGACATTACTCGACGTTAAGTGGAATATAAGTGTTACTGACATATGACATAAGAGTAAATAAATTAACATTAACGGATCAGAGATACACAATTTCCTATAGGGAATACATAAAAAAAGAAAAATAGGTGTTGTATTATTTATATGACATATAGAGGATCTTACATGAGTACTCATTCATTATTGAATTTATTAAACGAGGATGCAAAATGAGATAATGCGAGCCTATTGCCAAGTATTATATCATTTTTGCTAATGGTTTTAATAAATTCAATAATGAATGAGAACGAATGTTAGATTCTATTTATCACATAACACAGATATCGACTTTTATTGCATTTTGCATGACGCTTTAACACGTGAAACCGACGTAAACCGTGGGAATTGGATCATAGTCATTATTGATTTTTTTTTGCCCGCTTACTAGGCTTATTTGCATACTTATATAACTAGTTGTATATTGAAAATATAGAATGGTGTTATTCCACTCCCACATCGTAATGTGATAAATTACATATCTATATGAATTCCCTTTTTGCTTTCTACACATCAAGCTTGTTTTTGTAAGTCTATCCGTCCAGTGATATATTTAAGTGTTCTTACTATATTTATATAGAAGCTGAAAAGGCTTCAGTAATAAAATGATACAAATTAAAGTGTTGTTCTCCTTCTGATCTGTAATTGCAGAGAATCTGATCACTGTGTTGTGTTTAAGGTCTCACTACAGAGTTAGCTCCCTCGCATTTGACTAGGATGATTCTTCCACCATAAAAAGTAGGGGTGTGTTCTCCGGTTTGAGATATTTTTAATAATTGCCCATAGATATTTGCTTTTCCTGTTGCAGGTGAGAAAACAATAGTATGAGATTGGATGAACAGCGATTAGATGGCACTGACAGCAAAATATGACACATTTTATGGGTCCGAAAAATGTGTATAAATTAATTACAAACTTTCTAGTGAAAGCCGAAAAGAGTACCTTGCCTGACACCACTCACATTAAAAAAACAAGATGGTCTGTGTCTCATATCAAGAGTTTTCATCATAAAATTTCCGTCGGTACTTCTTTTCAAATATTGCGAAAAACACACACAAAACAACAGCAACAACAGAAACTTAAACCCTTGACCAATGCTAACAATTTAAACAAGCGGCCCTAGTTCTAATTTGGTATGGTTGTTTAGGGACTCGAGGCACAACAATTGTATAAAATAGGTTTTGATTGCCTGTAGAGGGGCCTCTTTATGCAGGTGATTAAAACCCATTTAATTATATATAATTGTTGTGCCTCGAGTCTCTACTAAATTAGAACTAGGGGTTGTTTTTTAATAAAAACAAATGTCTCACCTACAGGAGAAAGGGCCTTAAATCCGCCAAAATCATTAAACTTGAACACGTCAAAGACATGTGCAACTAGGCTTGGTAATGGTCATCCCTACCAAGTTTCATGGAAATCCAGGCAGCGGATAAAGCATATGTATAAAAACCTTTAAAGGTTTTAAAGAGCCAAAACTCCACCAAATATCATTCAACATGAACATGACAACGATATGATATGCGCAACTAGGCTTGGTACTGATCATTCCTGCCAAGTTTCATTGAAATCCAACCAGAGGTTCGGGAAAATTAGTCCGGATCAAATTTGTATATAACTCCTGTCAAAAATCATTAAACAAGAACATGGTAATGTTTAAACATATTTATTTTGCGTCAATTGCGAAACAAGTTCTTGCAACTTAGATTAATCACTCCCGGTGGCTTCCTGGGTAGAACCAGTACTAAGCAATGTGGATTAATTATCTTGCTGAAGGATAAATAATGTGGCCGCGACGGAGGATAAAACCCACGACCTCTCGATCTGGAGTTCGGTGCTCTACCACTGGACCACCTACTCCACAGAACATGGCAATGACTTGTGCAATTAGGCTTGGTACTGATCATTCCTGTCAAGTTTCGTTGAAATCCAGCCAGGCGTTCAGGAGAACTAGTCTGTACAAAGTCTATTAAAACCTTTAAAGGGCCATAACTCCACCAAAAATCATTCAACCGGAAGACAGCGATGTTATACACAACTAGGCTATATACTGATCATCCTTGCTAAATTTCGTTAAAATTCGGCCAAGGGTTCAGCAGCACTAGTCCGGACAAAGTTTGTGTATTAACCTGTAAAGGGCCATAACTCCGCCAAACATATTTCAGCCGGAAAACGGTAACGATACGCACAACTAGACTTGGTACTGATCAGCCTTGCCAAGTTTCATTGAAATTCGGCCAGGGGTTAAGCAAAACTAGTCCAGACAAAGTGTGTGTATGTAAACCTGTAAAGGGCCATAACTACATCAAAAATCATTCAACCGGAACACGGTAATGATATGCACAACTATGCACAACTAGGCTTGGTACTGATCATCCCTGCCGTGTTTCTGTGAAATCCGGCCAGAGGTTCTGGGGAAATAATTCGGACAAAGTTTGTGTAGTGCAACCTTTAAAACGTCATTTACTCTGCCAAAATCATTCAACCGGAACATTGTGAAAATAGGCACACCTAGGCTTGATACTGATCACAATTGCCAAATTTCGTTGAAATCCAGCCAGGGGTTCAGCAGAACTAGTCCATACAAAGTATGTGTATTAAAACCTTAAGTGGACCATAACTCCCCCAAAAATCATTCAACCGGAACAAGGTGATAATATGCACAACTAGGCTTGGTACTGATCATCCATGCAAAGTGTTGCTGAAATTCGGCGATATGAAGGCCTTATCATAACAATCTGGTAAAGTTTGGTAAAGATCAGATGAAAAATGAAGGTGCTAGAGTGATGACATCAATTTATCACGTTTTTCACTAATTCAAGGGCCATAACTTCGGTGTCACTGGTCCAATCCGGCTGGCTTTAGAACTTACACGCACTCCACAGAACATGGCAATGACTTGCGCAATTAGGCTTGGTACTGATCATTCCTGCCAAGTTTCGTTGAAATACAGCCAGGCGTTCAGGAGAACTAGTCCGTACAAAGTGTATTAAAACCTTTAAAGGGCCATAACTCCACCAAAAATCATTCAACCGGAAGACAGCGATGATATACACAACTAGGCTTGATACTGATCATCCTTGCTAAGTTTCGTTAAAATTCGGCCAAGGGTTCAGCAGCACTAGTCCGGACAAAGTGTGTGTATGTAAACCTGTAAAGGGCCAAATATTTCAACTGGAAAACGGTGACGACATGCACACCTAGACTTGGTACTGATCATCCCTGCCGTGTTTCTGTGAAATCCGGCCAGAGGTTCTGGGGAAATAATTCGGACAAAGTTTGTGTAGTGCAACCTTTAAAACGCCATTAACTATGCCAAAATCATTCAACCGGAACATTGTGAAAATATGCACACCTAGGCTTGATACTGATCACAATTGCCAAATTTCGTTGAAATCCAGCCAGGGGTTCAGCAGAACTAGTCCATACAAAGTATGTGTATTAAAACCTTAAGTGGACCATAACTCCCCCAAAAATCATTCAACCGGAACAAGGTGATAATATGCACAACTAGGCTTGGTACTGATCATCCCTGCAAAGTGTTGCTGAAATTCGGCGATATGAAGGCCTTATCATAACAATCTGGTAAAGTTTGGTAAAGATCGAATGAAAAATGAAGGTGCTAGAGTGATGACATCAATTTATCACGTTTTTCAATAATTCAAGGGCCATAACTTCGGTGTCACTGGTCCAATCCGGCTGGCTTTAGAACTTACACGCACTCCACAGAACATGGCAATGACTTGCGCAATTAGGCTTGGTACTGATCATTCCTGCCAAGTTTCGTTGAAATACAGCCAGGCGTTCAGGAGAACTAGTCTGTACAAAGTGTATTAAAACCTTTAAAGGGCCATAACTCCACCAAAAATCATTCAACCGGAAGACAGCGATAATATACACAACTAGGCTTGATACTGATCATCCTTGCTAAGTTTCGTTAAAATTCGGCCAAGGGTTCAGCAGCACTAGTCCGGAAAATGTTTGTGTATTAACTTGTAAAGGGCCAAATATTTCAACTGGAAAACGGTGACGATATGCACAGATAGACTTGGTACTGATCAGCCTTGCCAAGTTTCATTGAAATTCGGCCAGGGGTTAAGCAGAACTAGGTCCAGACAAAGTGAATGTATTAAAACCTGTAAAGGGCCATATCTCCGTCAAAAATCATTTAACCTGAACACGGTAATGATATGCACAACTAGGCTTGGTACTGATCATCCCTGCCGTGTTTCTGTGAAATCCGGCCAGGGTTCAGGAGAAATAGTTCGGACAAAGTTTGTGTAGTACAACCTTTAAAGCGCCATTAACTCTGCCAAAATCATTCAACCGGAACATTGTGAAAATAGGCACAACTAGGCTTGGTACTGATCACAATTGCCAAATTTTGTTGCAATCCAGCCAGGTGTTCATCAGAACTTGTCCATACAAAGTATGTGTATTAAAACCTTTAAACGACCATAACTCCACCAAAAATCATTCAACCGGAACAAGGTGATAACATACACAACTAGGCTTGGTACTGTTCATCCCTGCAAAGTTTTGCTGAAATTCGGCAAAATGAAGGCCTTATCATAACAATTTGGTAAAGTTTGGTAAAGATCTGATGAAAAATGAAGGTGCTGGAGTGATGACATAAATTTATCATGTTTTTCAATAATGCAAGGGTCATAACTTCGGTCTTATTGGTCAAATCCGGCTGGCTTTAGAACTTAATCGACCTTTCATCAATATCAACAATCTGGCAAAGTTTGGTAAAGGTAGGATGCAAAATGGAGGTGTTAGAGTGTTGCCAAGACACAATATAGGTTTTTTCGTTAATTCAAGGCCAACTGGTCCGATCTTGCTGGTTTTCGAACTCGTCCAAGCTTTCATTGATATTCATAATCTGGTAAAGTAAAGATCGGATGAAAAATGGAGGCGCTAGAGTGGATAGCATTTTTTGTTAATTCAAGGGCAATAACTCCGGTGTTACTGATCCGATCTGGCTGGTTTTCGAAATCTTTTAAGCTTTTATTGATATTAATAATCTGGTAAAGTTTGGTAAAGATCGGATGAAAATGAAGGTGCTAGAGGGTTGCCATCAAACAGTTAACACATTTTTCAATAATTCAAGGGCAATAACTCCGGTGTTACTGATCCGATCTGGCTGGTTTTCGAAATCTTTTAAGCTTTCATTGATAGTAATAATCTGGTAAAGTTTGGTAAAGATCGGATGAAAATTAAGGTGCTAGAGGGTTGACATCAAAAAGTTAACACATTTTTCAATAATTCAAGGGCAATAACTCCAGTGTTACTTGTTCGATTTGGTTGGTTTTCGAACTCGTTTGAGCAGTCATTAATATTAATAATCTGGTAAAGTTTGGTAAAGATCGAATGAAAATGGAGGCGCTAGAGTGTTGACAAGACAAAATATAGCAATTTGAGTTAATTTAAGGGCAATAACTGCGGCGTAACTGGTCCGATCTGGCTGGTTTTCCAACTCGCCCAGGCTTTCATTGATATTAACAATCTGGTAAAGTTAGGTAAAGATCGAATAAAAAATGAAGGTGCTAGAGTGTTGACATCAACAAGTTAACACATTTTTCAATAATGCTAGTGTTACTAGTCCGATCTGGCTGGTTTTCGGACTCGTCCGGGCTTTCACTGATATTTATAATCCAGTTGAGTTTGGTAAAGATCGGATGAAAAACGGAAGCGCAAGACTGGTCACAAGACAAAATATAGCAATTTTAGTTAATTCAAGGGCAATAACTCCGGTGTTACTGGTCCGATCTGGCTGGTTTTCGAAATCGTCCGAGCTCTCATTGATATTAGTAATCTGGTAAAGTTTGGTTAAAATTCCTTTGACCAGTAGAGCTAAAAACAAATTGGTCTATGTACCACATTTTATGGATTTTTATGAGGGGCAATAACTGTATTTTGTAGCATGGTCGGTGACATTTCCATTGATGAATGCAGAGCATTAAATCGTTTAATTTAGGGTAACTACGCTACGCCCATCTCGGTGTTTAAATAAGCCAACTCGCTGAGACCAGACTCTATCTATTACTTACCAAAAAAAATACTTTTAGACTGTAAATGTCACATTGAGAAGGGAAAATTGGACTTTATTCCTGATGGCCAACACAGTAAAATCGAAGTGTGGTGTGAGATCTTAAAGACTTCTTTGAAAGAATCGTCCCAATTTGGTCACCACTAAAGACCTTAGAAGTAGTTCAATTAAATTTAAAATACTTAAGATTGGGAGTAACATTTGTAACACCGCAAGTAAGGACAACCAAATATGGTAAAAATTCATGTCGCCGGGTGTGGAACGGCCTGACAAATGATATCCGATCCGCCAAAGATTAAAAAAAGTTTGCTAGGCTGAACCGCACCTGGACCGGACCTAAATGTGAGTGTGCCGTGCGTGGCTAATGATGCTTTGGTTTGTTCTTCAAACTCATATGTTGCCTCATGGTGCTCTAGCTTGTATTTTGGATAACCACGAGATAATATGTAATTGTGCCATGTGTGCCTGATGTTGCTTTGGTTGTTCTTTAAACCCACATGCTGTCTCATGGTGGTCTAGCTAGTATGTTGGATAGCCATGAGATAATGTAAGTGTGCCATGTGTGTCTAATGTTGCTTTGATTGTTCTTAAACTCACACTTTGTCTCATGGTGGTCTAGCTTGTATGTTAAGTAACCATGGGCTAAATATGAGCTTGCTTTCTTGTTTTTCTGGGAGACATATTGTTTTTTTCTGTCTGTATGTATGTCTGTCTCTCTGCCCGTCACAAGTCGTGTCCCCTACATATATCTTGAACCACATGAGGGATTTTGAAATTACTTGGTTCAAATGTTCACCATATCGACACGACGTGCAGAGCGCAACTTCCAGCCACATCCGTTCAAGGTCAAGGTCACAATTAGAGATCGAAGGTCATATGCACTATATTTCGTGTGCTCTCCATGTCTCTTGAACCGCCTGAGGGATTTTGAAATAACTTGGCACAAGTGTTCGACGCACAGAACGCAACTTCCAGCCAAGTCCGTTTAAGGCCAAGGTCACACTTAGAGGTTGAATGTCATATGCACTATATTTCGTGTCCTCTCCATATATCTTGAACCGCTTGAGGGATTTTGAAATAATTTTGCACAAATGTTCTCCATATCGAGATGACGTGCAGAGCACAACTTCCAGCCACGTCCGTTCAAAGTACACTTAGAGGTCGAAGGTCATATGTGCTATATATTTACTTGTCCTCTTCATATCTATTGAACCGCTTGAGGGATTTTGCAATAACTTGGCACAAATGTTCACCATATCGAGACGACGTGCACGGCGCATCTTCCAGCCAGGTTGGTTCATATGCATTACACTGATAGTGTTGGGGGTAGACATATGTTTTTGTTACAAAAACAACCCCGTCCAGTTTTATGAGTTTTAATATTCCCTCATTTCTTATTGTGTTTCTTAATTTTCATAAATTCCGTCCATGAAACTGGATCCTGCGATAACTTAAAAAGTATAAAAGATATTTTCATGAAACTTGTTACATATGGTAACGGGGCATAAGAAGATTATGCATGTTAATTTTTGTTGATATGGCCAACATTGTGGTTTATATGGCTACACAATAGGTTGCTATGGCAACACAATAGTAAAAAAAGCACGTCAGTCCGTCCGGAAAAATGGATCCTGCGATAACTTAAAACGTATAAAAGATATTTTTATGAAACATTTTACATATGGTAGATGTGCATAAGGAGATTTATGCACGTTATTTAATTTTGTTGATATGGTCAAACTTATGGTTGCTATGGCAACAAACTAGTAAAGAAATGCATACAAAATAGGATGATGTTATAACTGGAAAACTATCAAAGATATTGTCGTACAACTTGGTACATAGGTAGTGGAGCTTATGGAGATTTTGCACACAATTTTATTTTGGTGATATGGCCAAAATTGTGGTTGTTACATCAATGATCCAGCAACTCAAATGGCAGACACTAGATCAACATAGAACATCAGCAGATCTAATAATAATGCATAGAGTTATGAATAACCTAATAGCAGTATCATCAACCTACCATCCTCGACTGGCGACTCTCAGATCAACAAGACAAAGTCACCCAATGCAACTGATGACTTACAATTGCAATTTTAACATTTACCTGCACTCATTCTTTCCAAGAACAGTAATAGTTTGGAACCAACTTCCTGAAGAAGTAGTGTTGTACCCACGTTGGACAGCTTTAAGTCTGCTGCTCAGCAAATGGGACGTGTGTATTACACTAGTGTACAGAATATATACATATTGGATTTCATCAACACCTTTACCAAGTTTGTCTACAAACGTTGGGGGCATTTGGCACTGCACATGTTCATATGTTTTCATCCTCGATGCTGATGTCTGCACAGCGGATATTATCGAGTACCTCACTGAAGTTGAAGTTATGGTATTTGAATTCATTCGTTAGTTATACAGCTGAAAAGGGAGCTTAAAGCGTCATCTTTATTCTCAATTAATTTGCGTATGTACTTTTACTACTTGTTGTATGATATTTGTTATATGTTTCTAAGCTTACTGGATTAAAAAAATAAGGGTATATCCTTTGCAAATTTGTAAAGAAGATTATGTTCTCAAACGTCATGTGGTAAGGTTGCGACATGTAGCATACCTTTGTTATGTGTCTAAATCATAGCCTTTTGTTTGGTCTGGTCCAACAAAAACATTACTGTCCAACATCTGACCGGTGGGAGACATCATGTATTGCCATGCAATACTGGAGGCTTCTTGTTATTTTTGCTTAATAATATATGGCTGCATGATAATGCCAAACGAAATATTGTTTAGGTTTAATTAGAATCTCATTATGCTTATATGTATGTATTGCTTACATGGTTGCATGCTTATTTTTTCGGTTTTTGTGTTCTTAATACCGCAGGCTCTCCTCTGGGCATCGCCAATGGTGCCAATGGCACAAGAAAAAAGAAAATGGCTCTAAATTTCAAACTTTGGCGAAAGTGTTTGGCGACATCGAAATTGCCAAAAAGCCAATCTTGTTTAATGTCTCTGCTGTAATCGGCCTGTTACAAATAGACCTCAAATGACGAGTGTACATTGAATGTAGTCTAAAACAACATAACTAACCAACTGACACCTACCACGCGCGAACACTTAACATTAAATTAACAAACAAAGCTGATAACCTTTACTGTTCCGGTAATTAACTTAATCCCTAAATAACAACTGATGTTTGTCGTTTTCGCCTCGGGGGTGTAATCAAGTCTCTCATGAAACACCTTGCAGAACAGAACAGAACAGAACAGAACAAATCTTTTATTATATACAATCTCAGGTAACATGGGTTACAACAAGAGAGAAAGGTACATTACATACATACAAATGGTACAACTAAACTGTATACAAGGATCAGTACATATGTTAAATATGAAGGGGGAAAGCATTATCAATGAAATACGTCTCATGTACGACGTTACTTGGCATTTTGTAAAAGAATTCTGACGAAGACACTTAGTTTTTTTTGGACTTTGACTGCGGGATGGGTTAAAAGCTCCTTGTATTTAATGACATTCGTGTGCTGATAGAAATAACGCGGTATGTAATGTTTGCGCATTTGATCAAAATGTGGACATTTTAATAAGTAGTGGAATTCGTCACCTATGTCGGAATCGCATAGTGTACAACGTCTGAGGTTATACGCAGTGTTAGTAAATCTGCCAGTTTCAACGGGGAACCTATGGTTAGTCGTACGGAATTTAAATAAATAAATATAATTGCTTCTTGGTAATTTAAGATATTTTTCGAATGCTAGGTCATCTTTAAAAAGGTTGTAGTTTTTCCCTTTCGACGAATTTTGTAAGTCTGATCTCCAAGATTGTGTAAACTGGTCAACTAGCGTTTGTTTAATTGAAAGGTGAATGCTACTATGTTGTAAATTATTGCGGTTTGTCCATATATCTGAATTGCCGGTTTTATTGAGAATGGATTTGATGTGTTTTAACCACTTATATTCGTAATTTTCAGTGTTATCCATTGATTTGTAGCAGAGGAAACTTAGCTTTGATTGGTTTCCAATGATAAGTTTGTTCCAGAATTTTATCATACGGGTTTGTATAGTTATAGCAATTGGATGTCTACCTAGTTCTGCATACAACATATACGAGGGAGTGCTTTTTTTGCTATTTGTAATTCTTTTCAAAAAATCTGTATGAATACGTTCTATGATGTCTAAATTTTCGAATCCCCAGACTTCGCAAGCATATGTTAAGATCGGTAATATTGTATGGTCAAATAATTTTAGTTGGAGATCTAAGGGGAGGTCTAAATTATTAATTCGTCTGTAAAGTAAAAACATTGCTTTTTTGGCTTGTTCAACAAGATGTTTTCGTGTATTAAGGAAGCTTCCAGAGCTAGAGAATATGACGCCTAGATATTTATACTTGTTTGTGAGTTCTATTTCATCTGGTTCGAGTTTAAATGAGAATCGCGCCGTATTGCGAGCACCGAATACAATAATCTTGTTTTGCTCGTATTTATATTCAATTTCCATGTTTCGCAATATTCATAAAAAAGTTGGAGGCATGATTGGAAACTAGTAGGGTTGTCAGAGAGGATAATAGTATCGTCTGCATATAACAGTAACATTATTTTTATATAAACATCGGCCTGAGTGTTAACAGAAATTCCCTCTTGATCAGCATTTAACAAATATTCTTCTAAGTCGTTTAAAAAAATAGAAAATAAAATCGGCGATAAATTTTCGCCTTGACGGACGCCGCATTGACTTACAAAAAAGGCTGACGATTCATTATTAATGGACACACATGATTTAATATTTTGATACATGTTAAATATAACTTGAAACAGCTTTCCCTTAATTTCTGTATTTAATAATTTGCGCCACAGGCCTATTCGCCATATGGAATCGAACGCCTGTGCAAAATCAACAAAGCAACAGAACAATTTCTTTTTCTGTGAACGTAGCATTTCGACTAACTTATGTAAAGTAAATATATGGTCAGTAGTAGCATACTTGGCTCTAAACCCTGCCTGATTTTCAGATAAAACCCCATTTTCATGTAAGAAAGCGTTGATTCGTCCGTTAAGGACAGACGTGAATAATTTGCCAAAACAGCTGAGTATAGTGATCGGGCGGTAATTTTCAGGACTGAGTGGATCGCCTTTGTTTTTGAAAATAGGTTTGATAATGCCTTCCAGCCAACTTGTTGGGAGATAACCTGAATCGAATATGATATTGAATAATTTAGTGTATATGGGTAACATCACTTCTTGCGTATTTTTTATATATTCATTTATTATTTGGTCGTTGGCAGACGCTTTAGAATTTTTTAGATTAGAAATATTTTTTAAAATTTCATCAGGTGTAATTGGAGCGTTTAAAATTGGGTTGTCGTCCGCTATATTGAAATCCGGTATATAGTTGCCTTCATCATTATCAGGGAGTTTTGTATTTATATTTTTGAAATAATCGAATAAATCATTTAACGGTGGCGCTTTATTGGAAGATCTCGGCTTCATTCTATTGAGGTAACGCCAATATTCTTTCGGTTGTTTGGAATTAAGGTTTCTTAGTGTATGCTGTTGGTCGTATTTGTATTTGTTTATGAAGGTATTCATTATTTTCTTGTAATATTTACTGGACAGTTTGAATGTTGCTTTATTATTTTCATTGTTATGTTTATGGTATTGTTTACGTGCCAAGTTGTACTTAATACGTGCATTGCGACATTTATGGCCAAACCAAGGCTTATCGGATGAGTTGTTTTTAACGACACTAGTTTTTCGAATTTTTCTAAGACCAAACGTTTTTTTTGCCGTTTCATAAAATAATTGACCAATGGATTCGGTGATATTGTCTACTACATGTTGGTCTATAATAGTATCATTTGAGGACAGTAGGTTGTGGAGATGCTGTACTTTGGTTCGGTCTAGGTTGTCTGAAAATGACTGCTTTTTCCCATCATCCCATTTCGGTTTTATTGTTTTCTCATGTATAGGCAGTTCATTGCTTATGTTTCCAGAGTACATATCGGTTTTTAAGGACATAGATAAAAGTGCATGGCCGTCTGAGAAAAGCGGGTCAGTATCGATTACTTCAAAATCGTTTAACAAGTTTATGCTATTAATAGAACACAAGGTGTAGTCGATTAAGGATACATTTCGGAAAGTGCATTTTCCCACGTCTCTGTCTTTACCAAAACGTCCATTCAGAATTATTAAATTATTATTTTTACATACGTCAATTAGCAGATACCCATGATTATTCGTTCTGGGGTCAGTAGATTTTCTGTTAATTGACAAGCTAAAGTTATTTAGGTTCAAAATAGCGTTATAAAAATCTAATGTGTCCTTGTCAAATTCAAAATGCTCAGCTAAAAATGGGTCCACTATGCAACCATAAAGTATTACACCACTGAATAATATCTAGCCAATCAGGTTCTAACCAATCAAACACAAATCAACACCTCATTAATTTACATATTTTACATGAATGACTAGATCTACGTGACATTAGTTTTGTTATTGTTCATTCATAATTTCGAGGTGTCTGAATCTGGATTTCACAAAAAAAATGCAAACATTTTACATAAAACACTGGTTTAGTAATCAGTTTCCAGGAGGTTTTATGTGTATTTCATTGCCAAAATATGTTTTTATTGTATATGGCAGTTCATCTTTTCAAAATAAATTAAAAAATACGTAAAGATAAGCGAATGTCATGGGTTTTCGTGGTTCAGGAAATACGAAAAAACGGCAGGTTCTGAACCTAACATATTATTAACATACTTAATAAAAATACTATGAGTATTTTAAATTTGCTTTTATTGTGGTTGTAATTGGTTTTAAAGTGCTTTTTTAGCTTTAGTAAATGTTCTAGTTTAATTGACAGTGATGTGCTAGATGTAAATGTATATGTACTTACGCTCTATTTGTTCATTTTCTGTGTATTATGCATGTGTACTTAGAATAATTATTTTAATATGTATATATGCTTAAATGTGCTTAAAATATGCTTAAATGTAAATCCTGTTTGAATGTGTTTGTCTTTGTCTAAGTTATCTGGGATATTGTAATAATATTACAAGCGCCCAGATTGTATGTTATAAATAACATGTGATATATATCATGTATGTTTTAAATAACATGTGATAAATATCATGTACGTTTTAAATAACATGTGATATATATAATTTTTAACCTCATGCTTTTTTCTGTTTTAGCTGCTATACGAGGGCCGTTGAAATATTACGTGGACATTTTTAATAGTTGTTACACTTTTATAAATCAAGTAAATTAAATTATATAGCAATAAAGATTTACATTTTCATATCTGCATATATTATCAAATTATTTGAAACAAATTTCAAGAAATACGAGTTTTTACAACCCCACTGTAGCCACCACGGAGCACGTCCTTTGTATGCTATGGCGTCGCCGTGAAAACCAACAACAACCTAACGTTATAAATGATGAAATATTCTAGAACTAATATACGTAATTGTTATTTAATTAGATTATTTTATCATGCAGATATGCACCTTTCTGCCTAATAATGGGGTGACCTATTAAATTTTGCTATATTAGGCACTGACCAATAGAGCAAATCAATGCGGAATCCCTCGGCGTTTATTGTACGTAACGTTGCCTAACGTCATAAAACAAACAAAAAACAACAACTGTGGCGGCGTCCTCGATAAGCGTAACATTCTGAGAAATAGATAATAATAGTAATTCATACAAAAAATGTGGATAATCTACATGATAAATAGAATATTATGTCAGTGCCTTTTACTATAAAGTTTATTAGGCTCAGCACGAAAACGAAGAATGGTTCGGCAGAGCTTCGCCATGCCTCCCTAATAAACTTGATAGTAAAAGGCACCGACATAATATTCTCTATGTATTATTCATGGTTTGCATTAAATAAATATTTTGCAGCATTGTTGAATAATCATGTTTTATAAGTATATCACAGCTTCGGAAAGACATATACGAATGCGATCGAGATTAGCATAAATAGTCAAAATAATTAGAAAACAAATAGCATTCCAAAAGACATGTTTATTGAACATATATCGGTATTCTTAATTTATTAACATACATATTTTGAAGAAAACATGTAAAAGTTTATGTTTTTGTATTTCCTTTTTGTATTAAACTTGTCGTTTTATTAAAAGTTCCTATCCTTTAATATTTTATTAACATTTTAGAGCTCGTGTTTTTTCTGACGTTGTCAATTTCAATTTAAGAGCAAGGAAACGTTCGTCTACTTATTTATATTTATCATAGTTATCCTTGTTCAATATTCATAAAATTTCATAATTGTAATTTTGGAGTACCAGTGACAAAGCTACTTTAGTTTTGTGTATTTTTGCCGACGATTTTCCTTTAATTTAGCCATTCCCAAAATGCAGTTATGAAATAAAGACGTCACATTTTGGACTGCTCCATAGATGGGTTTCTCGCCCTGTTATATCATTCATTGCAACGTAACTAGACAAGGTATTAATATTTTGTTTAACTATTTGCTTTCTTATGAGTTGGATTACAACATACATGAATCTTAAAGGGCTTTCAAACTTCGCACATATATATTTTTTTTCTTACTGTATTCTTTCTGTATTCGATACCAATGTAAGCGATTCGCTTCTAAAGTACTTCTTGACAGCAGTTTGTTGCTTTTAGTGGTAGGGCAATATTAATGACCTTGACCTACTTTCGCACTTGTTAATTTACATTGAAGTTTAATTTTCATGTTTTACATTCAACCTTCTGATTCAAGTCCATTTCTCATTCACCAGAAGCCCTAGCGTGGTCAAGCTTCACACATGTTTACATTCACAGAATAGCAGTATGTTCCTACAGAAAGTAAGTCAATATGAATGACCTTTACCTATCTTTTGCACTTTGCTTAGTCTTCAAGTTTTTTTATTAAGCTATACAGATACCAAATACGGATGTTGCGTTTTTCCTTTAAAATATGTTACTGTTTATAGTAAGGCATGTAATGATAGGCGATACTGCATAGTCGCTTCCGTACATTGAAGTGTTCATTGAAGTGTTATTTAGTTCAATCTAAAAGAAACATACGTTATTTCATCAACTCGAATGATGTAGATCTACTCGGCGTTTAAGGAAAGTCGCTTCTTGCATCCTAAAGAAAAAACAAGCTGGCCTTCAAGTGTATATGTGTATTGTATTATACACATGCTAAATATTATCATGTATTGTATTATATATATGCTAAATAGTATCATGTATTGTATTATACACATGCTAAATAGTATCATGTATTGTATTATACACATGCTAAATAGTATCATGTATTGTATTATATATATGCTAAATACTATCATGTATTGTATTATACACATGCTAAATATTATCATGTATTGTATTATATATATGCTAAATATTATCATGTATTGTATTATACACATGCTAAATATTATCATGTATTGTATTATACACATGCTAAATAGTATCATGTATTGTATTATACACATGCTAAATATTATCATGTATTGTATTATACACATGCTAAATATTATCATGTATTGTATTATACACATGCTAAATATTATCATGTATTGTATTATATACATGCTAAATAGTATCATGTATTGTATTATACACATGCTAAATAGTATCATGTATTGTATTATACACATGCTAAATAGTATCATGTATTGTATTATATACATGCTAAATAGTATCATGTATTGTATTATACACATGCTAAATAGTATCATGTATTGTATTATACACATGCTAAATAGTATCATGTATTGTATTATATATATGCTAAATACTATCATGTATTGTATTATACACATGCTAAATAGTATCATGTATTGTATTATACACATGCTAAATAGTATCATGTATTGTATTATATACATGCTAAATAGTATCATGTATTGTATTATACACATGCTAAATAGTATCATGTATTGTATTATACACATGCTAAATAGTATCATGTATTGCATTATACACATGCTAAATATTATCATGTATTGTATTATACACATGCTAAATAGTATCATGTATTGTATTATATACATGCTAAATATTATCATGTATTGTATTATACACATGCTAAATAGTATCATGTATTGTATTATATACATGCTAAATAGTATCATGTATTGTATTATACACATGCTAAATAGTATCATGTATTGTATTATACACATGCTAAATAGTATCATGTATTGTATTATATATATGCTAAATACTATCATGTATTGTATTATACACATGCTAAATATTATCATGTATTGTATTATACACATGCTAAATAGTATCATGTATTGTATTATATACATGCTAAATAGTATCATGTATTGTATTATACACATGCTAAATAGTATCATGTATTGTATTATACACATGCTAAATAGTATCATGTATTGTATTATATATATGCTAAATAGTATCATGTATTGTATTATACACATGCTAAATAGTATCATGTATTGTATTATACACATGCTAAATATTATCATGTATTGTATTATATATATGCTAAATAGTATCATGTATTGTATTATATTGTATTATACACATGCTAAATATTATCATGTATTGTATTATACACATGCTAAATATTATCATGTATTGTATTATACACATGCTAAATATTATCATGTATTGTATTATACACATGCTAAATATTATCATGTATTGTATTATACACATGTTAAATATTATCATGTATTGTATTATATACATGCTAAATATTATCATGTATTGTATTATACACATGCTAAATATTATCATGTATTGTATTATACACATGCTAAATAGTATCATGTATTGTATTATACACATGCTAAATATTATCATGTATTGTATTATACACATGCTAAATAGTATCATGTATTGTATTATACACATGCTAAATATTATCATGTATTGTATTATATACATGCTAAATAGTATCATGTATTGTATTATACACATGCTAAATATTATCATGTATTGTATTATACACATGCTAAATAGTATCATGTATTGTATTATACACATGCTAAATATTATCATGTATTGTATTATATATATGCTGAATATTATCATGTATTGTAGTATACACATGCTAAATATTATCATGTATTGTATTATACACATGCTAAATAGTATCATGTATTGTATTATACACATGCTAAATATTATCATGTATTGTATTATACACATGCTAAATATTATCATGTATTGTATTATACACATGCTAAATATTATCATGTATTGTATTATATACATGCTAAATATTATCATGTATTGTATTATACACATGCTAAATAGTATCATGTATTATATTATACACTTGTTAAATATTATCAATCATGTATTGTATTATACACATGCTAAATATTATCATGTATTGTATTATATACATGCTAAATAGTATCATGTATTGTATTATACACATGCTAAATATTATCATGTATTGTATTATACACATGCTAAATATTATCATGTATTGTATTATATATATGCTAAATACTATCATGTATTGTATTATACACATGCTAAATATTATCATGTATTGTATTATATATATGCTGAATATTATCATGTATTGTATTATACACATGCTAAATATTATCATGTATTGTATTATACACATGCTAAATAGTATCATGTATTGTATTATACACATGCTAAATATTATCATGTATTGTATTATACACATGCTAAATATTATCATGTATTGTATTATACACATGCTAAATAGTATCATGTATTGTATTATACACATGCTAAATATTATCATGTATTGTATTATACACATGCTAAATATTATCATGTATTGTATTATACAGATGCTAAATATTATCATGTATTGTATTATACACATGCTAAATAGTATCATGTATTGTATTATACACATGCTAAATATTATCATGTATTGTATTATATATATGCTAAATAGTATCGGGTATTGTATTATACACATGCTAAATATTATCATGTATTGTATTATATATATGCTAAATAGTATCATGTATTGTATTATACACATGCTAAATATTATCATGTATTGTATTATACACATGCTAAATAGTATCATGTATTATATTATACACTTGTTAAATATTATCAATCATGTATTGTATTATACACATGCTAAATATTATCATGTATTGTATTATATATATGCTAAATAGTATCATGTATTGTATTATACACATGCTAAATATTATCATGTATTGTATTATATATATGCTAAATAGTATCATGTATTGTATTATACACATGCTAAATATTATCATGTATTGTATTATATACATGCTAAATAGTATCATGTATTGTATTATACACTTGTTAAATATTATCAATCATGTATTGTATTATACACATGCTAAATATTATCATGTATTGTATTATATATATGCTAAATAGTATCATGTATTGTATTATACACATGCTAAATATTATCATGTATTGTATTATATATATGCTAAATAGTATCATGTATTGTATTATACACATGCTAAATATTATCATGTATTGTATTATATACATGCTAAATATTATCATGTATTGTATTATATACATGCTAAATAGTATCATGTATTATATACATGCTAAATAGTATCATGTATTGTATTATACACATGCTAAATAGTATCATGTATTGTATTATACACATGCTAAATAGTATCATGTATTGTATTATATACATGCTAAATATTATCATGTATTGTATTATACACATGCTAAATATTATCATGTATTGTATTATATACATGCTAAATAGTATCATGTATTATATACATGCTAAATAGTATCATGTATTGTATTATACACATGCTAAATATTATCATGTATTGTATTATATACATGCTAAATATTATCATGTATTGTATTATACACATGCTAAATATTATCATGTATTGTATTATATACATGCTAAATAGTATCATGTATTATAAACATGCTAAATAGTATCATGTATTGTATTATACACATGCTAAATATTATCATGTATTGTATTATATACATGCTAAATATTATCATGTATTGTATTATACACATGCTAAATATTATCATGTATTGTATTATATACATGCTAAATAGTATCATGTATTATATACATGCTAAATAGTATCATGTATTGTATTATACACATGCTAAATATTATCATGTATTGTATTATACACATGCTAAATATTATCATGTATTGTATTATACACATGCTAAATATTATCATGTATTGTATTATACACATGCTAAATAGTATCATGTATTATATACATGCTAAATAGTATCATGTATTGTATTATACACATGCTAAATAGTATCATGTATTGTATTATACACATGCTAAATATTATCATGTA